>CM054986.1:12836329-13065993 GCA_029030765.1 Salix suchowensis | reverse complement strand
ATCTCAGATCAAGACGCGATCTGATTATCCCAAAGTTGTCTTCCGGTCGCCGTTTCAGTTTTTCTATTGGAACGGAATGTTTCGGTTTCGGAATGTTTCGGTGTGCCGTTTCGGGGTTGTATTGTTTACATATAATTAATTAATTATATATATGAAAAAAATTAAAAATTAAAAAAATTAAATATAATTTTTATTTTTTATAAAATCAAAATTGATGCAACAATTTTTTTTTTTATAATATATATTTTTTTTATTTTGATTTTGATTTATTTTTTATTTTTTAATAATATATATATATATATATATATATATACACATATATATATATAAAGAGGGCGGGAGAACTCTCCCGCTCACCCTTTATATATATTATATATATTATATTAGAGGGCGGGAGAGGGACAGGGGGTGAGTATTGATATATATATATATATATATATATATATATATATATATATATATATATATATAGGGCGGGAGAGGGAGAGTAATTAAAAATTTAAAATATATAATAACTCAAAAATAATTTTGCCCTCCTAGATTCAAACCCCTGCGCCCCACGTTGCATTGAGTCCATTGACGCCGCTGTAACCGCTCAGCCAAGCGTCTTCCTTGTGTTCAATTCTGATTATACACAGTAATAAGGGAAAAGAAGGGCGGCAAGTCACGACCGGAACGGCACGCCCGGAACGGAACCCGGGCGTTCCGACCGGAATTTGGCCGGAATTTCAGGAATGGACAGGAATTAAAACCGAGACGAAAACGACACCATTTTGTCTCGGTTTTTTGAACGGAACAGAACGGAATTAACAACTATGGGTTAAACAGTGCAGGAAGGGATATTAAAATCAGATGCACTAGCAAGTCCTCAGAGAGTTCAAGTTGAAGTGCTTTGAGCTTGGAAGCAAGATAAGACATCTCCAAAATGTACTCCCTTACATTGCCTTTGCCTTTATACTTCATTGAAATGAGACTTGTCAAAAGCGTACCGATTTCAGCCTTTTCGTTCTTGACAAATCTCTTTTCAATATTGGCAAGGAATTCCTTAGCTGTAGTGATTTGATCAGATATTGTTTTTCTGAATGCTTCTGGAATGGCTCTCTTCATGATCATCATACACATGCGATTTGATTTCTCCCACCTTTCCATATCCCTCTTTTCATCAGAGGTACTCTCATCCTTAAGAGGTGGGGGAGAATCAGTCCTTAACGCAAGGTCGAGATCCATAACTCCAAGAACAATCAAAAGATTGTCTTTCCAAGATTTGAAGTTAGAGCCATTAAGCATAGGAATTGAGTTGATACTGGTAGTTATATTAGCAGGATTAATTGCTGAAAAGAGAACAACAACAATTGAAACAAGCTCACAAAAAAAAACTTATCTTAAGAGCAAAAATTAATTCAAATAAAGGTAAAACCCATCTTAAGATATCGGGCACTCCATTAATATTTTATCTTTGGATAAAAGATTAATTTGTAAGTGATATCTTAATATAATAATCAAACATTACTAATAAGAACATGTCGAAAAATAAATTGGCCTTTGGGTCAATTGATTAGTCACATGTAAAGCCAAATAATCATCACATGTTGATTACTACATGTGCGCATGCATTTACTTTAAATATTGACCTTCCTTTAGGCCGATCAATAAGAACATAAATCGCATACACATAACCCTTTATATTTCAAAATAAAATTAATCTCCACAAAAGAGGTCACTTTGGCGACATATTGTTTTAATTAATTCGTTGCAAAATATATATTATTACACCAATATTTGAAAAATAAATTTGCACTGAAAACCGGACCGGGTCATCCCGGTTGAATTTTTTTTACAAAGTCAACGATCAAAGTCAATTGTTGACTTTGACCCTTGACCTCGCGGCTGGACCGGGTCGGGCCAACTCGGATCCTAAACCAGCCAGCTGAATCCATACTTTATTATGGGCTAAAATTTTCTAAAGGTCAAAGCCCATAATACAACATAATTTATGTGGGTCTAAAGCCCACAACTTTTATTTATTTGTTGTGGGCCGAAACTCACAGCCCATAAAATTTACTATCAAAGCCCGTTAGGGCTTGTGAGGGGCAACCCCAGGGGTTACGACCCATGGGAAATGAATTGCTGCTGCAGCCGTAACATTAAATGTAACGGCTGCAGCTTGCAAGCCTCGGGCAGCTGTTACAAAGCTTTTTTTCAACTGGTTTAAATCTTCAACTAGCAGCAGTTTATTTCAACTAGCAGTCTAAAACCGACTCATCTCTAATCTGCACTGGTAAATCCAGTTCTGTTTACTTGAGTTTTCTAATTAGTTTCCTAATGGCTATGATACCACTTGTTAGTTCTAGCATTTCATAGCATAAAGAAATGATGTTCATGTTGAATTATCAAGAACACATAAAATGCATAAACTATAAAGCGGAAGCGTACATGAATCCATATCCGGAAGTCGCTGTCTAGAGTCGTACGGATGACCTTCCAGATTAACATGTTCACCTTAGAGAGCCCTTTGATTCTCTCTACCTTAGCCTTATTTTCTCTCTGATAATGGGATGTCAGTGTGAGAATGTCGAACGTGTAATCTGGGGACCATGACCATATATATAGGCAACCAAGTGCCTTTTGGTATTCATGCCTTTTGGCATTCCCACCCTTTGATATTCCTATTTTAGCTCATCACTAAAATAGAAATAACCCCGTAATCTCTATACATTAAAGGTCCACATCCTATTAGATACACCAAAACCCAATTGCCTAAAAAATACTTAGCAGATCATTTTTAATTAGGCTTCACCTTATTTGACAGTCCACAAACACATAATTATTCTCATATAAGCTCAACGTTGGATTAATGATCCAACATTAATAGCAATCTCGAACTAATCCTCGCATCAGCCCACAATAGCTTAAAGCCTAACCAATAATGCTGCAATGTCGACATAATTTCATGCTTCCAGTGCACAAGTTTCTTCGCCCAGTCCTCTCTAAAACCCACAAAAACAAAGATGTCAGTCCACATAACAAAACACAAAAAAGAAACCTTTTTCATCAAGTTTTCAACCTGCTCATCGACGCTACAGCTCGTAAAGCCGGGCCAAGACCAAGAAGAGCAGCCCAAGTTCTCTGCAAAACTGTCTTCTCAACTTTCATAGATTCATTCAACCTCTTCGCCTTCGCCTTCGCCTTCGCCGAACTCAATCCCTCCACCGCTTGATCACACTCATCTGCTGACGCCTCTTTCCTCTTTTTACCAACCATTTCCTTACCCTCCTCATCATCACTCTCATACTCCGGAGGCAACTTCTTGACCGCCACCGTGGACGCGTACCTAACTAAAATTCCATCTCCCAACCTAAACCTCCCATCCGCAAAACGCGGACCTCCCAAACTCCCATTAAAACAGTACCCAACATTTCTTACACCAGAAAACCCAACATTTTCCCCTTCATTATTACTTTAAGAGAGATTTTTATAACTTTAAGAGAAAAGCCAATGAGAGTCTCTAGCTACATGTTAAACACTATCTAATTATATTTATTAAAATTTATTTCCTGTTAATTTGTAGTAAATAAGGATAAGACTAAGATATTTAAATAAAAAACATTGCTATTGATTTGAAAGAGGAATTTGTATTATTTTTTTAATTGAATATTATTTTTATTTTTAACTTTTAATAATTAGTTGATTATAATTGGACTTTCAAATTTGAATACTAATTCTTAATTGGTAATCCTCGTTTGATTAATTAAACAACAACACAAAGTTCCTTGATAATCATTACAAGTAACATTGTATGAATGTTATTTATTGAATAAATCACGCACTATAATTCATCATTAATGCACAAAAAGTATGGGTAAAGAATTTGAAAAATATTTCAATATTAAAATGAATTATTATATCGAGATAACAAAGAAAGAAGATAATATAGACATGTTTTCTTGCGAGGTTTGATACATGACTAGTGAGAATTGGATACTTTGTAAGCTAGTTAATTGCAAGTTTTAACAAACTTGTGTATGATTTCAACTTTCATCTATGTTTCAGAGAATTAAGGCATACAAAATTAACTTATTATTTAAATCAACAAATAGACAAGAGCATTTGTATCAACGACCAAACTGATAAGATGAATCGATGCTACAGTCATTCGATGAATCTCTTATACTTGCTGGATCAGCCATATTGATCCTATCATCATTTGACATCTGTTGTGGTACGAGAAAAGGCTTAGGAGGCATTTGTAGAGATTCAATATCTGCTACAAGCATCTGTACAACTTTGTGCATTGAGGGACGATCAATAGGCTTCAATTGTATGCACCATAATGCCACTATAGTCATCTTTTTTATTGTTATCTTTTCCTGCTTTGTGGCTTCATCTTCTAATATATTCTTTCCTTCACTAACTTGGTCATAAATCCATGAAGGGAAGTACATTTGGCTCGAATGATCTGCCAATGCATTCAAGTTTTTTCTTCTCCCAACCATTTCCATTAACAACATCCCAAAACTATAGACATCAGCTTTGTAAGAGACGCCTCCGATGCTTTTTGTAAAATAATTCGAGAGCCATGTATCCAATTGTTCCTCTAGCCATAGTGAGGGGCACAATGCTATTATTAGTTTGGATACAATTTTGCAAGTCCAAAAATCCGAAACTTTTGGAGTGAAGTTTTTCATCAAGAAGGATGTTATGAGGCTTGATGTCAAAATGCAAAATCTGCATTTCACAACCTTGATGTAGATATTCAATACCACGGGCCACCCCAAGAGAAATTTCATATAGTTTATGGTTGCTTAGAGGGATGCTACCTTGTCTGGAAAAAATATACTTTTCAAGTGATCCATTGGGCATGAACTCATACACAAGGGCACGCTTTGAGCCCTCAGCAGTAAAGCCTATGAGTTGCACCACATTGCAATGGTGAATTCTTCCAATGGTGGCAACTTCATTGATAAAATCTTGACCGTTAGTTTTATCTTGGCGCAAAATTTTTACTGCCGCAAAACGACCACTACGAAGCTTTCCTTTGTACACTGAGCCATAACCTCCCACACCTAACTTGTCACTGAATCCATTGGTTATCTTCTTAATCTCCGAGTAAGAATACCTTATAGCTATGAGATTATGATCATCACTTCGCAAGAATTCTTCAATGTTATCATACATTGATAAATGCCTTCTTCGCCATTTATAGACCAATAAGGTTATGAAAAATGGAAGCCCACAAAGGAATAATAAGGTATGATATATCACTGCATAAAGATATTATAAGAGCATTAATCAATTATGGAAATATATTATTTGTTACTAGATTTCCATGTAATTTTTTTTGATTTTATAAATGAAATCATGATTCTTAGTTGAAAACCATAAAATTTCTTCAAATTTGAAATTCTTATCACCATATAAAATTTAACTAAGTTTCCATTGATTTTAGGGAAAATGAAAAACAAAAAAAAATCTAGTTTTTCTGCCTATATTATTTTCAATATTTATCATTTTATTGATTTGTTAGTTTATTAATTACCATATAATTTCTCCCTGTTTATATGTTAGAATAGTCATTAATACCTCTATTCGGGATATTTTTTAATGTTTTTATACAGTCCCTTTACTCTAGGTATTTTAAATAAGATACCTCTATTGTTATTTGATCAATTTTCCATTAAATGTGAACGTGTGTCAAGAATATAGAATTTTATGTACATTTAAAAAAAAAAGAATAATTAAAAAATGTATAAAATGAAAAAAATGTGAAATATTAGAAAAAACCTAAAATTTGAAAATTCAAATAAATTTGAAAAAAAAAACACATTGAAAACTGAAATTGATAAATCAACCATTATAAAAAGAAACACCATGGAGTATTGTAAATATTATTTTTCATCGTTGAGAAAAATAAGAATATGTTAAGTCATTGATATTTATTGACATTTTTTCACTTTTTAATAAAATTTTAAACACCATTTCTTTTTTTTCTAGAAGCTTGTCAATTTATTTATTTTAGTTTTTTAATATGATATAAAGTTTTTAGTGGTTTATTTAATATTTCTTGTATCCTTGATAAGTTTTGAGCATGAAGTTTTATGTTTTTTATGCTTGTACATATTTAAAAGAGAAATTGATAGAATCATAAAAAAGAGACGACATTAAGAAATTATCAAGAGTAGATATTTTACGTGTTTAATATAAATGGGTGAATTTAAGAAAATATCAAGAGTATAGAAATGAAATATCTTTTAAAAATGAATCCATGCTAGTTTTTATGTGATAGAAACAATAAAGTTTAGAAAAACTTACCGATGGGAACAAGTAGCACAAGTAGGGTAATGAGCAAAACTATGAGAATGCTTGGAAAATCTGAATAGATAGTCTTGGAAAAGGTAAAATTTCCGTTTCCTGCCAAATAAACACAATCAATATTATGTTAGATCAGCAATGCTCTTTACAGTTGCATTGGGCACTCTCTTAAATTTTAAGAAATTCATTGACTTGTTTTACTTGTTAATCTCTTCTAATGTGAAGAGAGAAACTAAGATTGGGATTTTAACCTTCTAAAATTGTAAGAGGAAGATTGTAAGTGAGCCTACTACAACATTCATGCATGAACTAATCCTCACCTATATAATTGTTGAGTTCCAGTCTTGGTTTTCCTACATTAACAGAAAAGGAGTTAAGTAAATATGTGAAATATTGTAGGATCCATCCATCCACCCATACATACATACATATATACATACATATGTATGTGTGTGTATATGTATGTGTGTATGTATGGATTAAGTGAAAAAAACTAGCATGAACCACATGTAGGATACGAAGACATATAGGCTTTGTTATTATATATCACAACTCAAACCATATATAAATTTATTCAGCCACCTTTTAGGTTCACTAAAAAAAAAAAAAAAAAAAAAAAAAAAAAAACTCACCGAAGCTGTGATATTGTATCCATGAGCCATCTATATTCAACAACAAAAAAAGGTATTGTCATCGTCTAAAATTGTGATGAATAAAGAACAAGCCATGATATAAAAAAATTAAAGGAAAAGCCTAAGGTATACGTATCAAATTCAAGACATATATATATTCTTTTTGCAAGATTGAACCATGATAAATAAGACATGATAAAAAATAGTCCTGACCTGGTAAGTACCTCTTTAGCTGCCATTTTGCTACATTTCAAGGAAAAGAAAACGTTGTGTCAGTGTTCAGAATATTATTATAAGATTACTAATTCGTGAAATTAACTGAAAGAAAGAGCACCCAAGTCTTTTTTGGTATTCAAATAACGTATTTTTTTTTGTTCTTTTGCATTTAGAGTATTGAAGTGCGTAGACATCTCTAATTTCTTTCTCATTTGACATGCTCACTGAAATGGGTAAAGTGGATATATATACTCACTTCATACTCAACCTAGCTAGTACCGTCTTACATGTAATTTCTCAAGTTATAGATCGAAAGATTACATAATATTCTTGAATTGTGAAGTTTCTAATTAAGGATCTAGCTCTCCAATCCACTCCTTTAATGTCACACCTTGTTTAGGTTTCATGTTTAACATTTTATGTAACTAGAAGAAGTGTTCTTACAAAGGTGAGCGAGTATATGATTAGCCAGAAAAGCTGCAAGAAAAACAAACAGCTGTTAGAGAGACTAGGTGGCCTTCATGGTATTGTTTACCAGTGTTAGAGAATAATATAAATCATATTATGGGGCCTCACTTATAAGCTTAAGCTTTTAGGTGAGATGGTTCCTTAACATGGTATCAGAGCCTTGTTGACCCAGCGGTCACGAGTTCGAATCTCACCACCCCCATTTTATTTGATAAAAACTAAGCACAAGGTGATGTGGGCCTGTGCAAGTTTCAAGCCCAAAGGGCTTTCACTTGAGGGGGTGTGTTAGAGAATAATATAAATCATATTATGGGGCCTCACTTATAAGCTTAAGCTTTTAGGTGAGATGGTTCCTCAACAACCAGGGCTTATAGAATAATTTTGCATGATACTAGTAGTGTAAA
This sequence comes from Salix suchowensis, assembly GCA_029030765.1. NCBI lineage: Eukaryota > Viridiplantae > Streptophyta > Magnoliopsida > Malpighiales > Salicaceae > Salix > Salix suchowensis. The sequence continues at coordinate 13,057,964 of CM054986.1, read as the reverse complement.
ATAGTTGAGGAGTTGTAATGAAATGGAAGAGATATTTATATAGAATACATTTCAAACAAAAGAAGGATCAAATAAAAAAATAAAAAGTTTACAGATTTATTTCTTTGAAAGCAGTTGGATCATAATTTTTTTCAAATCACCTAGTTGCATCCAGTGGGTGCACCTGGAAAAACAATTAACGATTCGAAGGAGATGCTTACCTATTGCAGCTCTGATGGGAGCAATGTTTCCTGTGTTCATTTAAAAAAAAGAAACAAAGAAAGAGTCAAGTGAATAAAATCAATTGAGATCCTTTAAAGAGATAATTAATCGGCATGCATGCGTGCAGAAGACTTAGTTCATGTGAACTTTTGTTTGGATGGGTTTGACTTACATGGAATGGAGAAATTTGTTGGATGTTTATGCGTGTGGTAACCATCCCATATATATATTTATAAAGATGAGCAAGAGTTGCTTAATTATATATAAATGCAGTTAATTAATCAAATACCAAAAGGACAATACATTTTATGCATTCAGATGAGGTGTTTGGAGAGAGAGAGAGAGAGAGAGAGAGAGAGAGAGAGTAACGCACTGGGTGTCTCACAGTAGTATTTAACAAGGTCGTTGAGGTGGTTCTCTTTGGCATAATCACAAGCAGCCTCCAACCATGAAAGCTCAAAGCCATATGCCAAAATATCCTGGACAACTATCAAAGGCACATTGGAAATATTTTCTAGTTGAATTGAAGGTGGTTGATAAATCACATCTATACGGCATAAGTCCGGTACTTCAGCAATTTCACCAACCATCACATAGTCATCACCAACCTTCACATAGCCACCAACCATCACATAGGAATAACCTTCCATATGGCGGAAGTTGGGAGAATAAATACTGCCATTTTTGCAGGAAGAAGTATTTACGAAATTAAAAGGAGGACTCGGTATTGGATTGGGGCAGCTAATAAAAGTTAATGTAAGATAGGGACCTGGGCAGCTAAATGGATAACAGTTGAAGACACTGCCCAGCTGAACAGAATGACGAGGGATGGAGAGGCAATCATCCTTTTGAAAATCAGCCTCCACAAGTTGAATTGTGAATATAGGGTCGTAATCGATTGCCTGGACATAGTATTTTACCCTCTGCAAGTATAAAGTTGTGCGGTTGTTTTCACAACCAAGCTCATATTCTTTGCGGCCACAGCTTATGGGATCGGTTTGTAATCGAAAAGGGTAGCTAATCTTAGGGATATTGCCACAAGAAGAGGGAGCACAGTTATTTGTAGCCCTGCAACTCTGGTGGCCGGCTAGGATGACCAGCAAAAGAAGGGCTGAGTATGCACCAAGACGCTGCTCTAACATTCCACTCAACATTTCAGGGAAATGAAATAATGGGAATTATTTGCAAATGGGAAGCCAGTTTTATATAAAACAAGAGTGCATTAATTTATTATGAGGTTAACAAGTGATCGATCACTTGCATTAAATCTTAGTCGACCATTGAAACAATTACTTGTCTACAAACAATATATTGTCTAATTCAGTCTGTCGGCATTCAATACTACAGGGATCGATGGTTACAAAGTCTACGAACTATTGAATATACTGTCACCGCACTCGAAGAAAATTACATGAGTGGGTTCCCAAAAAAGAAGGAAGCTTCTATGACTTTGCAAAATCAAAGCAAAACGAAGCTGGTAGAGAAATTGAATTAAAGCCATTTTCTAAATATATACTTGCAGACAACCCCTTTATATAAAACAGGCTTTTTATTGCCGAAAATTAATATAATGAAATGAATAAAAAAGAAATCTAGAATACTTAAATAAGCACTTGTCCCTCTAGAAAATTCGTATTTCAATGTGGGATCGACACAAAGCTAGTCAGTAGAAGACACGGCAGGAAGTCTTCATTTTGAATTGTCCAAGTCTTTCTATATAGAATAAAGGATTTTAGAATTTACAACATAAATGTTAACTGATTAATGGTATTTTAATATCATTTGTTTATTTATTAATAATTTATTTTAATTATGTTAATATTTTATTTTTTAAATAATTATATACGAGAGTGATTTTCAATAAAAGAAACCAGCTTTAAATTTAAATTCAAATATACCTATTAACCATGTTTTATTAAAACAAATTTCAACATTAATTTCTTTCTGTAGTTTGTATTACATACCAAATAAAGAACTAACCAGGTCTAGATGGTCACCAGACAAGTATTATGAAATTACAAGAAGGGTTCCCGGCAAAGAAAGGGAAGACAACTTTTATGACTTTTCCGCATTGACAAAGTCAAGGACCTCAAGGTAGTCGTCTTGGGCCCATCTTCTCCATTAATATATAATATATATGAACAGACTTTGCCCTACATAAAATTAACTATTAACTTTAACAATAACTCTAAATGTATGGGAAATAATGGAATTAGAAGATGAGATACCAAAATGAACACATATGGAAGGATTGGGTGGCTTTAACAAAGTTTAGGTGAAATATTTATTTTAGCTCCTAAATTTTTCATATTATAAATGTCGGGTCCCTTCAGTTTTTAAAATTTAAAGGCAAGATTAATTTTGATCCCATTTTTTTTTTTTTTTCATTATTCATTTGAGAGAAATAAGAGAAGGTTCAATATTGGTTTCAAAATATTCTATTTGATAAGGAGATTTTATATTAGCACTTCTCATAATTCGCGGTGAATTGAAAGGCAAAGGAAGTTGGAGTCAAATCACAAGGTGTATACAGGGGTTTAGAACCAATCAGCTTCCTTGGGATTGAGTGTTCGTACAGGGCTAGATAATAGGAATCGATGCATAAAAATATCAGCTGCGAACATGTGGGTGAGGCATCTTGAGTCTTTTTGCAGAATCTTTTTATTGTATTTGCTTGGAAGTTCATAGACAAAAACTTTCAGCCTGCCAACAGGATCATCATCCAAAACATCTCCAGCACTACCTGCATATTGTATAGCCAGACATACTTAAAGATCTCTCATACATTGAACTCCAAATGACTTTTAAAGTTTCTGAATTCTACTTCTTATCAAAATCTGAATCAACAAATCCACTATTCATAAGAGAAAACTTAATGTTTCATTTAAATCAGCGAGAACAAAACCTTCATTTTCCCCTTTCCTTGCCTCCACATTTACCAAATCACATCTGATATTGCCAATTGTTATTATTATTATCTTTCACATTGTTTTCCACAATGCCTGTTCCAAGATGTCATGTGTGTCTAACATGGAATACTTGGACAGTTACATATGGCTTAAGAATTGTTATCTTTAACTTTTCATTTTTTAACGTCATACAAATTGACCCTCCAATGCGATCTAGCTTTCTAGACTTGGACGGTTCCTCTTCATGGAGCATCTAATATAAGGATATGGAACAAACTATTGAGTTTAGCGGAAGAAGAAGAATTGAAACTGAATAATTCTCTTGTATTGATTGATTCAGTGTTACAGTTCTTATATATACTTCTCATCTCAGTATATATGAGTTGATAATTAACTAACAAACTGATTACTGTTAATTAATCAACTAACTGATCTAACAACTTTAACTAACTTTAACTAACTTAAACAGAGTGCAACTTCAACTTGTATAAGCTATATATGAGCATGTGTCTTGCATGTGTGTTGTAGCTGATAACTGCTGCATCTGCTGCCTGATGAATACGTCAACTGTATTCATGTGCTTCCATGTAGTTCAATACTCCCCCTCAAGAGGAGACGCACTCAAGGAGAAAATATATTGAGAAGACTCATCTTGGACACCAAAGCAGAAAATTGAGTGAGACCAAGTGCCTTTGTGAAAATGTCTGCGAGCTGATGAGCAGACGAGACATGAAATGTGCGAACCACTCCTGATTGGATTTTCTCTCGTACCACATGACAGTCAATGTCTATGTGTTTGGTACGTTCATGGTAAACAGGGTTGGCAGCAATGTGGAGTGCAGCCTTACTGTCACAATAAAGGAGAGCCACTTGAGGAACAACCTGAAGATCCTGAAGAAGGCTACGAAGCCATACAATTTCGCAACATGTAGAAGCCATAGCCCTGTACTCGGCTTCAGCTGAAGATCTAGAGACAGTAGATTGTTTCTTGGACTTCCAAGAAATTAAGGAATTCTCAAGAAAGATACAATACCCTGTCACAGATCGTCTGGAATCTACACAACCTCCCCAGTCAGAATCACAAAAAACCTTCATCTGTAATGTGGAGTTGACGGAGAAGAATAAGCCTTGGGCAGGGGAAGCTTTGATGTATCGAAGGACCCTGTGTGCTGCATCTAAATGAGGGACACGAGGCATATTCATAAATTGGCTTAAGACTTGAACCGCAAAGGTGATATCGAGTCCGCTAATTGTGAGATAAAGCGACCTTCCAACCGATCGTCTATAAGCAGTAGGGTCTTCAAGCAAATTTCCAGAATCCTTAGAAAATTTCACATTCGGTTCCATTGGAAAATGAACTGGCTTAGATGCCAACATTCCAGAATCCTCAAGTATTTCCAAGGCATACTTACGTTGACAAATAGAAATTCCAAGCTCATTACGTGCAATCTCTAACCCAAGGAAATATTTCAGTTTGCCAAGGTCTTTTAACTGAAACCGATCATTGAGCAACTTGATAAACTGTGAGACTTCATCTGAATTATCGCTTGCAACAATAATGTCGTCAACATAGACTAACAATGCAATGAATGAAGCCTTCGAAGTTTTTGTGAACAATGTATAATCAGCTTTAGATTGAACAAATCCAAAATCAATTAAGGCATTGGAAAACTTTGCAAACCACTGTCTTGAAGACTGTTTTAATCCATAAATGGACTTGTGAAGTTTGCATACCTTAGACTCCCCCTTGCTGCTGAATCCAGGAGGCATAGACATGTAAACATCTTCATCCAATTGTCCATGGAGGAATGCATTATTGACATCCAATTGATGAAGATGCCAATTTTTTGACTCGTCAGCTATCGCTAGTAAGGTGCGGACAGTGGTGAGCTTAGCCACTGGAGAAAATGTCTCATAATAATCCAAACCTTCACATTGATTATACCCCTTTGCAACCAATCTAGCCTTGTATCTCTCCAAAGTGCCATCAGATTTTAATTTCACTTTGTAAACCCATTTACAACCAATCACATGGGCAGAGTGAGGTAGGTCAACAATTGACCATGTATTGTTGAGTTCAAGTGCTTTGATTTCCTTATCCATAGCATCACGCCATTCCTCATGCTTAATAGCTTGAGAATAAGTGGCAGGTTCAACAAGTGTAGAAACTGAAAGGCTAAAACATTTTTGAGATGGTGACAGTTTATGGTATGAAAGAACTGATGATAAAGAGTGAGGAATACCTGCTTCTGGAAACGATGATGTGGGGTCTGAAGTGGTGGTGAGATGGCAGTGATAGTCATGTAAGTAGCCAGGAGTGTGTTTGACTCTAGTGGATTTTCTACTAGGCCGAGAATGGCTTGGAATGGGAGGTGAAACTGCAGATGACAAATCTGCAGAATCTTCAGAAATTGAATCTGCAGAATTTGAATCTGCAGAGCTATGTGAAGTTGAAGATGATGGATTTGTGGAATTCAAAGATGAGGAATTGGATAACAAAGGATTAGTTGTAAAATGTTCTGAATCATGCAAAGGATTAAGCACAGGTATGACAAGATCATTTATAGGCACAGCATTTTGAAGGGTAAATGGAAAGATGTTTTCATGAAATACAACATCTCTTGAGACAAATACACTGTGAAGTGTTAAATCATAGAGCTTATATCCTTTCATATTATAAGGATAACCTATGAAAATGCATGGTTTAGCTCTAGGGTCGAATTTATGCCTATGCCTAAGGATGGTATTGGCATAGCAAAGACAACCAAATATTCTCAAATGAGAATATGTAGGTATTGACTTGAATAATGCTTCATATGGGGACTTATTTTGCAGAATGTATGAAGGAATTCTATTAATCAAGTGTACTGCCGTGAGAACACAGTCCCCCCAAAATTTCAGAGGTAAATGAGATTGGAAAAGAAGAGCCCTTGCAACATTCAAAATGTGCTGGTGTTTACGCTCAACCACTGAATTTTGTTGAGGGGTTTCAACACAACTAAGTTGATGAGTTGCCCCTTTTGATTCGTAAAAAGTAGGCATGTTAAATTCAAAACCATTATCTGACCGTAATGTTTTGATTTTAGCATTGAACTGAGTTTCAACTAAGGTGAAGAATGATTGAATGTGATTTCTGACTTGGGATTTATTTGCTAAAAGATGAATCCATGTGAATCTACTGTGATCATCAACAATCGTTAGAAAGTATGATGAACCTGTGATGGATTTTGTTGAAAAAGGGCCCCAAATGTCACAGTGTACTAAGTCAAAAGGCTGTTTAGAGGTGGATGTGCTGTGAGGGAAAGTCAAACGATGCTGTTTGGCAAGTGGACATATGCTGCAAATGGTGTTGGATTTATGTAAAAGGTGAGGAATTATGGGGGAAAGTGTTTTCATAGGTAATTCTGCAGGATGCCCTAATCTATAATGCCACAAGCCATGATTATTAGACTTAGCAGACAAAAGCATAGAGGCTGAAACATTATTTATTGAATGATGAACTGCAGAATTTACAGAATTGATTGAAACACAATTCCTAGACAAAACAGAATTTGAATTTGGCAGCAAGTGATATAAACCTCCATCTTCTTTACCCACACCAATCGTTGTCCAACTTGTGAGATGCTGAACAAAACAGAAGCTAGGTAAGAAAATAACACAGCATTGTAAAGTTTTGGTTAATCTGCTAACAGACACAAGATTGAATGAAAAAGATGGGATACAAAGGACATCAGTTAAAACGAAATTTTCTGATATCTTGACAGTTCCAACATGCGTTACTGAAGCATATTGACCATTAGGTAGTCTTACTGATTTTGAAACAGTAGAGGTAATACTTGTGAACAAAGTGATGGAGCAGATCATGTGATCTGTGGCTCCAGTATCAATGATCCAAGGGCTTTTAGCAGGTTTGGATATCAGAAATTGATAAGATGGAAATGCAGAGGATGAGAAAACGGAATGTGTTAAATCTGGAGTAGAAAAATATGTTTTAGCCAAATAGTCACTTGCACTTGTCATACCTTCACCTTGCATGAACTCGGATTCAGAATCTTTGGCTGTGAATGAAGAAACCTGATTTGCAGATGCTTCCAAGTCTGTAACAGTTGGTTTGAACATTTGCAGAAGTTGTTGACATTGTTCATAGGTAATGGGGAGTTGATTCCCAGAAACTTGATGAGCACTTGGATTTGCACTTGCATTTCTTCCTTTGTTGAACTTAAACCCAGGTGGAAAGCCATGAAGCTTATAGCACTTTTCCATAGTGTGCCCAGAAATACCACAGTGAGAGCACAAAGGTCTATCCTTTCTAACATTGAATTTGTTAGAACCAAAACGACTTGAAGACATGGTTTTGGTTAACAAGGCAGTAGTATTTTGATTAAATGAAGAGCTTGGTGAAGAAATCATACGCTGCCTCTCCTCTTGGATAACAAGTGAAAACACTTTGTTTATGGAAGGTAAGGGATCAAGTAACAGAATTTGACCACGAACCTGTGAAAAACTCTCGTTCAGTCCCATCAAGAACTGATAAACGTGCTGCTGGTGATGATAAACCATGATAGTTTTCAAAGCTCCACATGTGCAAGCAGGAATTGGTTGGTGATTGGCCAATTCATCCCACAGCCCTTTCATTGCAGTGAAATATGTACTGACAGAGTTGTTTTCTTGTGATAAACAAGAAATAGATTGCTGAAGTTGAAAGATTCTTGGTCCATTGTGTTGAGAGAAACGATCTTGCAGATCAGTCCAGATTTCTGATGCATCATCTATGTAGATAATGTTGTTGGCAATCTCTGTTGACACAGAGTTAAGTATCCAAGAAAGTACCATATTGTTGCATCGAGTCCAAGCCAGACCTTGAGCGTCATGGAGATTGACAGGTTTAGGTAAGGCACCATTGACGAAATTGAGCTTGTTCTTGGCTGATAAAGCCATCACCATTGCTCTTTTCCAGGAATTGTAGTTTTCTCCATTCAATTGCTTTCGATACAATCATGGCTCCGGGACTATCTCCATGATGCGTAAAGAAAGGATTTGATGAATCAATTTCCGTAGTGAAATTGGAATTGACAGCCATGATTTGAACCAAGAACTATAGAGAAATGAATGGCAAGAAAAGAGAGACAATTCTTCAAAAGAAAAGCTCTGATACCATATTGAGTTTAGCGGAAGAAGAAGAATTGAAACTGAATAATTCTCTTGTATTGATTGATTCAGTGTTACAGTTCTTATATATACTTCTCATCTCAGTATATATGAGTTGATAATTAACTAACAAACTGATTACTGTTAATTAATCAACTAACTGATCTAACAACTTTAACTAACTTTAACTAACTTAAACAGAGTGCAACTTCAACTTGTATAAGCTATATATGAGCATGTGTCTTGCATGTGTGTTGTAGCTGATAACTGCTGCATCTGCTGCCTGATGAATACGTCAACTGTATTCATGTGCTTCCATGTAGTTCAATACAAACAGAAACAAAGAGTTAGGAAAGCTCTTCACAGCTTATGGGATCGGTTTGTAAACGAAAAGGGTAGCTAATATTAGTGATATCACCGCAAGAAGAGGGAGCACAGTTATTTGTAGCACTGCAACTATGGTGGCCGGCTAGGATGACTAGAAAAAGAAGGGCTGGGAAATGAAATAATGGGAATTATTTGCAAATGTGAAGAGTTTCCTACCATAGAAAGGGGAAGCCAGTTTTATATAAAACAAGGGTTGCATTAATTTATTATGAGGTTAACAAGTGTCGATCACTAGCATTAAATCTTATGAAAACAATACTTGTCTACAAACAATATATTGTCTAATTGAGTCTGTCGGCATTCAATACGACAGGAATCGATGGGCACAAAGTCTACGAACTATTGAATATATTGTCACCGCACTCGATGAAAATTACATGAGGGGGTTCCCACAAAAGAAGGAAGCTTCTATGATTTTGCAAAATCAACGCAAAACGAAGCTGGTAGAGAAATTGAATTAAAGCCATTTTCTAAATATATACTTGCAGACAAGAGTTTGCAAATGTGAAGAGTTTGCTACCATAGAAAGGGGAAGCCAGTTTTATATAAAACAAGAGTTGCATTTATTTATTATGAGGTTAACAAGTGATCGATCACTTGCATTAAATCTTAGTCGACCATTACTTCAATACGACAATACGACAAGAATCGATGGGCACAAAGTCTACGAATTATTGAATATATTGTCACCGCACTCCATGGAAACTACATGAGTGGGTTCCCACAAAAGAAGGAAGCTTCGTTGACTTTGCAAAACGAAGCTGATAGGGAAATTAAATTAAAGTCATTTTCTAAATACTTTTTTTTTTTTGAATTCGAGGAAACCCTATTATCCGGAAAGCGTATTTTGTAGGCCCAGGTAATGAGTAAAACCTATGTGGAGCTCGAACCTGTGCAGACAACCCCAAAGAAAGTATTCATTTTGGATTTTCCAAGTTACCGATCAAGCATTATGAAATAGCATTATAAAATTACAAGAAGGGTTATTATCCCAGGGGCAAAAGAAAAGGGTAATGATGATAAAGAGCTAGAGCCCACCAAAAGATCATTTTCAGTTTACTTAGATTCAGTCTACTAGAATGTCATGGTCCATGTTCTTCAGTTCAAGAGCCAAAATTTTGGTTCTCTTTAGACATTATCAAGGGTTTCTTCAGGTACAAATTTCCACAGATATCCTTGTTCGTAGAAGTGATAAATAATTGGCTAATCAGTCGAAATTGTAGACTTTGTAAGATGCTTCAAGTATTCTGGTATTTCCAAACTGAAAGGGCTGGGCATAATGGACCGTTCGTTCATCCTTCTGGCCAGCCAGTGACGCTGCACAATCACGGTCATTTAAAACAGATCTCTCAACCTATGTTTACCACCCATTTTTTCCTTTGCTATGCTGCCATGTCCCTAACACCTTTTACCCGTCTATTAACCCAGTAGGAAAATAAAAGCCATGAACAAGCAGAAAGACATATTTCTGAGGTCCAAGACATCAAATGAGTTGTAAACAATTTAGCAATGGAATAAAAGTGTGAATGGATTTCATGTAACAATGAATATCAATATTTAAACCAAGTAAAATCAAGAGAAATACAACTGAAATACAGATTGTGTAACTAGTACAATCTCGATCCTTAAGAACCACCTTTGAGCTAAAGTTTGCCAGAGTTTCTCTGGTTGAATTAAAAACAAAGGAGAGAAATTATACTTGAAACAAATGGTTCTTGTAGCATAGGGTCCAGTCTGAATCATCTGAACAAACAAGACCACCTCCATCGGTGCTTATGGACTCTGCACATGAACATGGTGGCTGAGAAGGGAGGCTATCCTTGGTTGTGTCACCTGTTCCCTGTTCCTTCATTACATATTCAGTAGATCTATAACCGTTAATTGAAATGCGATCAGTTGCTGCATCGACATTGAGCTCAGGACTCTTATGAGATTTTGAGCAATCAATTATGCAGGCACTGCCATCATCCTCTTCATCAGACAAGTATCTACAACAATCAAACTCATCCATCTCAAAAATACGACTTACCAATCCTTCCCTCCAAGATATTCTCATCTGAGATTGTGATACATTCTCGATTGTAGAATTAGAAAACCAAGAAGCCCGATCATCCAGAATTTTGTGAAACTTGGAAAGATCGACTGAATTGGAAGGCATGGTCAGAGAATCAAATCGAAAACTTGAATTGGTTGGATCCCATATTGACGCATGGCTCTTGGGAGATAAACTAGTCATCTGAAGATGCTCAGCCATTGAATTGAGTTCAGAATCAAAGCGACATTTCTTTCTATTACCATCTACATGTAACCAAGATGCATCAGCTCGTCTATCTGAGCTTGAATCAGATTGGGGAGTCTGGATTACATTTCCACTACCCAACGAGCCTATGGAGAATGGAGAGTTCCCTCCATCTAGGCCATGGTGATTCTCCGTCTCTTCTTCTAAAGGTGAAACGGCAAAGTCATCGCATAATGGAGTTTCCAGAAATCCTTGAAACTCGGGGAGAGGGAGCTCACAGGGAGAAAGCAAAGAAGCACTCCTCCTCTCAGCATTAACAGTAGAGATACTTAGGCTAGTACTTGTATTGCACAGATTCAGTGAAAAGCCACCATAGCCGGATGAAATTGAAGCAGGATAATTGTGTGTGTCACGCTCCTCCAATCTCTGAAAACCGCATAGCCTGTTTCGAGAATTCTCCTTCTGTTCCTCGTCCTCCTTATCGCAGGGTGATAAAAGCCAATGCATTGAAGCTTCAATAGGCAAAGGCAACACAGAAACAGCAGAATTCTCAAAATGCGCTACATCATTCTCTTGTCCAATATCCTCATCACTATCAAAACTACCGAGTGCTTTAGCTTCTCCACCAGCGAGCATCCCTCTAGGCCTACACTTCCTCTTGTCAGTGACCCCAGACACAACATGACCAGCACCATAACAAGTAGCAGGAGTAATCGGTATCCCTGTCATTGGCTTCACAGATGATTCACATTGTATCTCTGGTGACACTGAGGGCTGAATCGGAGGTGTCTTGGTATTGCTACTTGTTGATTTTGAGTCAGTATTACAATTCGATGATTTCTCATAAAAATCACCATTCATAACCTTATCATCAACTCCAAGATTCAAGCCAGACCCACTGACCACTTTACACAAAGGAGTCAAATTCGCTTCACTACCCTCACACACTCCATCAATTATCACCTTTTTCAACTCTCCAGACCCAGATTTCAGCTTATTATTTACTAGACTGCCACTTGATTCTGAAAAGGACGAAACTTTAGCATTTGCAATTTCATTTCTAGAACAAGTGCATTTCTTACCAGATTGCCATTGGTGCAGACATGGAGGATGGTTTCTCTTCGCCTTCTCCACTTTTTTTGAAATGGTTTTCTCAAGACGTTTCTGCCGTGATGAATTCTCCTTAGTGGGTCTCATCATATTAAGAGCCGACCTAGGAGTTTTTGAGGAAAAGGGTTTTGCTTTTATCAGTCTCTGATTATTAGTGCTATTATTGAAAGGAGTTTTTGCAGTCCTGGAAAAAGAAGAGTGAGAGAGAAAGAACCTGAGACAGCCCTTGGGAGCTTCAATGGAGGATAAAGAAGAAGCATTGCTGGTGTTATCAATGCTGGTGACATCAATGCCACCATTATTGAGATCTTGAAGTGGGTTTCTTCTAAAGCTTGGCAGAGGCTGTTTCTTTCTCCTAGGGGTCTTGGAGGGTTGCTCTGGGAAAGCAGTTTGGCGTTTTTGCTTGTGGGTTTTTTGATGATTGGTTCATTTGGCGAGAGAGTTGAGTTGAACAGAGAGAGATCTAAACCCTAAAAGAGTAAAAGGGAAGAGAATGAATGAGTTGTTTTAGCAGGGATTTGACTGGTTTGATTTGAATTTGGGGGGGGGGGGCACCTTCTTTTTTGTTGTGTTCTACTGAAATACCGTTGGATGAATTTCAGGCTAATTGGGCCCTGCTTTGTTTAATTTTCAACCACAATTACATCTGGCTTTTGTTTTGCTCTATAAATTAAATTATTTTACTTTGCTGGGTAAGGTTGGATTTGTCTGCTGCAGTCTGTGTTTGTTTTGCCCTGCTTGTGTGCGGCAGTCTGTCTTCCTTTTTCTTTCTATATTTCGATAATCTTACATATAATGTATTAAAAACTCTTATCATATGATTTCAGTTTAAGAAAAATTGTTTTTTAACCATAACCACAACGGCAAACAAAAAGTATTAGGAGTTTTTATAGTGCATCTTGTGCTTGGGTACTGTGTATAGGATGGGAGATTCACACATTAACCACACCTATGCTAAGCATAATCTATATGTTATCGCCTTGTTACTATTAGTCTTTCAATGCCGAGGGGTGTTCATCATCTTCTCCCCCTCCAAATAGTTTAATTATATATATATATATATATATATATATATATATATATATATATATATATATATGCAAGCTAGCTACATGATCTGAAATCCAAGCCTGTGATTGGCAATGCAATGGCGATCTCATGGAACATCGCAATTGCATTCAATCTCAGAATATCATATCACAAAAGCTTCTATATAAAAGTTTTTTTTTTTGTATTTTTTCAAAATATTATTTTCTTTAAACCGATAAAGTCAAATTTTACTTCAAAACTTTTCATCATCACTATCATATAAAACAAAACAAAACAAAACAATACTTGTCACATTGTCAAAATCTAGATTTTAAATAAAACATGTAACAAGGAAGCCTCCAAGACATCAAATGAAATAGAAATGTAAGTTCAACATGAAGATGACCATATTAGGAGGATCAATCACCACTTACTAGTGTCTCTATCACTAGTTAGGTATATAGATATGATGTGCACAAAAACTAGCTACTCTATTTTGGTATGGATATTGAGACATGATAGATTTTTGCATAGTTATCAAAGCAATTAAATATCATATTAAATAAAATTTATATTAAATGTACATTAAAGATTATTCACTCACCCAAAAACACAAAAGCAAAAGACAAACGGATGCAGGATTGGAGACCTTTGTAGATTATACAGAAAACACTCAAAAACAAATTGAAACAAAAATATTAAAAGACTAAGTTTAGAGACAATATATAATTCATACTGATTGAATCCAACAAACTCAATAAAACTCTACTGTAGATTCGGCTTGTTGATTAAAATAACCAATTGGTTGACCATTATTACAAATCAATTGATCACTCAATTTAGATTGACTGCTCGATTGGAAGTAGTCAGTCAACCAATCAAATGATTTAGAATAGTTGGTTGACAGGTAACAATTACTCGGTTTTTCGATGTAAATTTCATAATATAACAATTTTGTTCTTCAAAAACCTATAATTCATATAGCATATCAAACTGATTTCAAGCATAATAAAACCAGAACATGAATTTAAATCCCCTTAAAGCATTCCATCATCAAATCGGGATGAAAACCTAGCTCCTCCTTAATTCTTCCACTAGCCTAATTAAAAAATAACCAAAAAGAGAGATATGTTAAGAAACCATCTCACCTAAAAGCTTAAACTTGTAAGTGAGACCCCATAATATGATTTATATTATTCTCTAACACACCCCCTCAAGTGAAAGCCTTTTGGGCTTGAAACTTGCACAGACCCACATCACCTTGTGTTTGGTTTTTATCAAATAGAATGGAGGTGGTGAGATTCGAACTCGTGACCGCTGGGTCAACAAGGCTCTGATACCATGTTAAGGAACCATCTCACCTAAAAGCTTAAGCTCGTAGGTGAGGCCCCAGAATATGATTATATTATACTCTAACACACTCCCTCAAGTGAAAGCCTTTTGGGCTAGAACTTGCACGGGCCCACATTACCTTGTGCTTGATTTATTTTTATCAAATAGAATGAGGGTGGTGAGATTCGAACTCGTGACCGCTAGGTCAACGAGGCTCTGATACCATGTTAAGAAACCATCTCACCTAAAAGCTTAAGCTTGTAAGTGAGGTCCCATAATATGATTTATATTATTCTCTAACAAGATACTTGCTTGTTTTTTCGAACTTTCTTGAACGGAACTAAAGCTTAAACCCAAGATGATAGGTGCTGTTAAGAGAAAAGTTCACGGTGAGAAGAGGGAAGAGAGAGAAAGCCAATTCTCTTGCAGCCCTTTTCTTTGAATATCCAGGGTTGGGGTTTGGGCTGGAGATTGGGACGAAGAGTATGCATGGATCTAACACTAGCTAGTCCCAAACCATGTATGACTACAAATGTTGATCATGTAATTTGTCCAACTTTATCCAGGGTTGAGGATGTTGAAGAGAGTGACAGCATATTAATCGTCTTCTTTTGCAGCATCCTCTCGAGCTTCAAAATGTGGTCTATCATTTTATCCAGACGGCAAGACCGATTCTACAAAGCAATGAACAAGGCTAAACCTGATGTATTTGGTGGCTAAAACCCAGTTCACCATTGATGGAATGTGCTGTTTTGAAATGAATTGTAATGATAACTTTCTTATAAAGCAAAAATGGATGGGAAATCGCAAACTGTTTGCTGAACATGCATGGTTTATTGCTTGGTTGATTGAGTTGCTCGTGGTCAATTAATAGACTCAGTACTGTCAAGGTCTGGAGTCAATGCTTAGTTGTTGCATTCTATTTCAAGGCATTTAGATAAGAATGGATGGATGGCGTGTGCTCTCTCTTTTCTTCTCCTCTTGCACATGGCAGCACACCTCCAGAACTTACAGCTTGATGGATGTTGTTGCTCACATTCCACATTGAGTTAACATTTGTTTCCCGTTAGACATCATTACAATACGCAAATCCTTGCCCCAAGCAACACCCAATTTATACATCATTCATCAACTTCAAGCCCACCTTCTTGATGTACGTACGGGTCGGAGGTACGGCTGTGCCTCTATTGAATACATCAATTATTAAAATGGCTAACTTGATGGCCATATTTTAATTCGTTGGTTACTAAAACAACAAGGAAAAAAATGAATGCTGCCCAACACTAAGTAATTTGGCCCTCAAACAAAGAAAAAAACATCAATCGGGTCACCCACCTGATGGATGATGCTATCTAATTAACCCTTAAATCAAGATTCTTTTCCTTTAAAATCAACCACACACAAACATATTAATTCCCGCCTCTTTTAAATAGATGAGTGGCAGGATGAACTTCAGTCGGTATCGGCGACGTTCACGGCACCAAGCACTCCATCCATCCGGGTCTCGTCCACTCCACGCATCACATGGAATGAGAGACGGCGGGAATTCATCGTGGCTCTTGCAATATTCTTACTAAATGTCTCATCATCTCCTACGTCAGCCACCACCGTATATACCAATCCCGGATCAGAACTTGGAGAAGAAGAAGACCCGATCATGCTGCAATTCACATAGCTAGGCAATGTTCTTACTTCTTCCTTAAGTACTGAAGATGGGTCGTCATGACTTGTAAAAATGCATGTGCCCGTACATACATCGTCAGTATAAGTACACATGGAGACGTGCATATAATAAAAGCTAAAAGTTTGGCATCCTTCAATATTAATTCATAATTATACGAAGCTGCTCGCAAACATTAATATATATATATATATATATATATCCCTAGCTAGCTACTCTTTGATGATCCCTATAAATATGCGATCCATTAATTAGTTTTCAGCCAACAGATCGAAGTGCCTAGCTACCTACATGCATCATAATTTCTCTCCTTAATTCTTATAGCAACACAGCAGAAATCCCTTCACGATGGCTAGGTTTGTTGTTTCTTATGTGGTACTCTCCTTTTTCTACATTTTTCAACTGTCAAATGCAGCTTCTACGACCTATAATGTGATGAGGTTTGGTGCAAAACCAGACGGCAAAACTGACGCAACCCAGCCCTTTCTCAAGGCATGGTCAGCTGCATGTAGATCCGCTACTCCACCCACAATTTACGTGCCCAAAGGAAGGTACCTGCTCAAGGCCATAGTGTTCAGAGGCCCGTGCAAGAGTAAGATTACGTTTCAGATAGGTGGAACCCTTGTGGCTCCTGCAGATTACCGTGCCCTGGGCAACTCACGGTACTGGATTTTGTTCATCAAGATTAATCGAGTTTCTGTCATTGGTGGCACCCTTGATGCTAGAGGTGCTGGCTTCTGGGCTTGCAGGAAATATCGACAGAATTGTCCTGTTGGAGCTAGCGTAAGTAAATCTACAGTAGTTTGCAATGTTGCTTCTATTTGCAAGTCATGCCAGTACTGATCAATTACTTATTTAAAGCTCATCTCCACATGCATGGCCAACTAATTAAGTTTCATGTGAGCAGTCCACCCTTAGTATTATGGTATCTGTCCAACAATTTTAATTTGCTGTCTTTCAGCTTAACAAACCTTAAATAAATCAACATTTTTAGGTCGGTCGATGCATTTCATTTTCATGTAGTTTTTGGTTACTTAATTTCTCCAAATATAAAAGAGCAAGACAAATTATTTATTTTATATATCCCATCTCATCTCATCTCTGTAATGCGCGCAGTCGTTAACATTCAACTGGGCAAACAACATCCTGATTAGCGGCTTGACATCTATCAACAGCCAATCAATTCACCTTGTTATTAACGGCTGCAAATATGTTGTGGTCCGAAATGTAAAGGCATTTGCTCCAGCCCAAAGCCCTAACACCGATGGCATTCACGTGCAAATATCGACCGGAGTTACAATCACCGGGCAGCACACTTCAGACGGGAGATGACTGCATATCGATTGGTCCAGGCACTAGAAACATGGTAATGAGCAACATCAAGTGTGGCCCTGGACATGGTGTCAGGTAATTAATTAATGATCAACCAATCTCTCTCTCTCTCTCTCTCTCTCTCTCTCTCTCTCTCTCATATATATATATATATATATATATATATATATATATATATATATATTTATTGATCAAGAATTAACCACTGTAGCTTAAATATTGCAAGGAATCCTAGTACGTAGTTGAAGTTGTTCTGATTGATTTGTCGAAACTTGTACAGCATTGGAAGTTTAGGCAAGGAATTCAACGAAGATGGTGTGGAGAATATAATGTTAACAAATTCAGTCTTCAGTGGCTCAGACAATGGTGTCAGGATAAAATCGTGGGCCAAACCCAGCAATGGATTTGTGAGGAAGGTCGTCTTTCAAAACCTGATTATGAAAGATGTAAAGAACCCTATTATCATCGACCAAAATTACTGCCCTGGCAACACAGGCTGTCCTCGTCAGGTAATTCGTTACTACAACATTTTGAATAGGCTACTTATCTCTCTAGCTAATTAATTCATAGTTAAAACCATGATGAAATCTAATTACTGTGTTTATTTATGTGTAATAGACTTCTGGGATTAAGATTAGTCGGGTGACATACAAAAACATCCAAGGAACATCAGCAACAGCAGAGGCAGTAACATTTGACTGCAGCCCCAGTCATCCATGCAGAGGAATCAGATTACAAGACATAAAACTTACTTACAACAACAAAGCAGCCACATCATCATGCAAGAACATAGGTGGAACAAGCACTGGAGTGCTTATGCCTGAGAGTTGTGTATAACACCTAATAATTAGAATATATTGTTAAGATTCATGAGTCGGTCCATGTATACTCAATAAAGTTTATTATCTCTGTTTCATTTTTAGAAAAGAAATTAAGGACAAATGAATTGGATGGTGTAAGTTTAATTACTTGGGATTAATGAGTGGGTGAAACACACTATATATATATATGTGTGAGCGGCTATTAAAGCTCACTTGATTGAGTGCGGCAATAAACCCCACTGGTACAAATATTGTTCTTCAATTAGTTATATGTAAAAAGAGCTTTGTATTTAAATATGATCTCCGGTAATTGTGTTACCAGTTATTTTTAGATTTAATTAAAGTGTAGTTTTTTTTTAAAAAAAAATATATTTTGCTTGAGAATGTAATTTTTAAAGGTTTTTATTTATTTATTTTTTGACACCAAAACATCAAAATCAATAGTATTTTTTCTAGCCAAACCCACCCAAACACAATTCAAAATACAAAAACAAATTGTACTTAAGAATATTGTTTTGGTTTTTTAATTAGTTTTTTATTTTAAATATCTCAGATTCTTTTTAATTAAAAGATATAGATAGTTTCAGATTATTTTATATATTTTCTAAAATCATTTTAAAAATTAACATTTGAGAGTGCCTAATTTTGAGTGATGTGGCAACATATGGGGGCTAATAGAAAATTCCTTTGACCGTCTTCATCATCATCATCATCATCTTCTTCTTCTTCTTCTAGAAACAGGTTTACCAGATTGAACATGGTGAAGAAAAAAAGAGAGCAGTCAATGGGCTTAATTTCATGTTTCCGTTCTATAAATGTTTGTTTGACTATATATGCATGGCCATGCATATTAAATAAGGGAGTCGGCTACAATTTATCTTCTTCTTTTTTCCCCAAAATACTACGGGCAGTTTTCTGGTCAATTTTTCATGGGACTATTTAAGAAGGATATTTTTGGTCAAATTAATTTGGTGAGGCAGTCCGTCTGGGTATCCAATGGACTATATTATAAGAAGACAACGTGGAAAATAAATATAAGAAAAAGCAAAGAACCGAAAGCTATATATATATATATATATATATATGAGTCAGCAGATATTTTGATCCAAAATAATAAAATAATTAATATTTAATAGATCGATAAGCCAGCAACCCAAATTAACAAGTCGTAAATGTTGACAAATGAGATCCTAGCTAGCTCCATTGACCCTAATGAGCTAGTCGGTCCAGTAGATGGTGTATTGCCAGTAATTAATATTTTTAATTAGCAGTTGATTTCTTAGAGAGAGGAGTGGGTGTGGCTTTAACCATCAGTCAAATTAAGATGGGCTCATTTTCAAAGATGCCCTAACCATGTTATAATGTACAAATTAAGCCACTCCACGTTTCTCACCAAACTTGAGGTGCATGCCACCTCACATAATATATTGGAAATTGACTTGCTGTGTTTTAGACTAATGTTTGCCGACCAATCCAATCTTCACACCTAAGCTCCCTCGATTCACTTCGCGTGCTCTTGCCTCCATTCGGGTCCTCTTGCGTTGGATAGGAGTGAATTCTCTTATGTATGCATGTGGTATTATCATTTAAATTATTTTTATAAATATTAATATTAGCATATTAAAACTATATATATATAAATAAAAGAGAAATCAGATGAAAACCATATTTTGAAAGTAAAGAATATTTTGAAAAATA
This sequence comes from Salix suchowensis, assembly GCA_029030765.1. Lineage (NCBI taxonomy): Eukaryota > Viridiplantae > Streptophyta > Magnoliopsida > Malpighiales > Salicaceae > Salix > Salix suchowensis. The sequence continues at coordinate 13,038,077 of CM054986.1, read as the reverse complement.
AAAGATTAGCACGATGCAAAACGTACACTCCACCATATGCATCAGTGCATGTGATCTTGTGATTAACATGAAGGTAGATGTTTTGAAATGCTTTTTTATTTCAAAAATATATTAATTTCAGATTTTTTTATTTATTTTTCATATTAGTATATTAACAAAAATCAATTTAGTTTTTTAAATAAATAAACATTTAAATTACATCCAACTACAGATATAACTATAGTATCAAACACACATTAAACAAGTGAGATTCGTTATTAGGTTGGCACTCCTATTATTTTAGAAGTTTTCGTGTTATTTTTCAATAAAATCTTTTTAAAAAAATCAATAGCTTGAATTATTATTCAGGCTAACTAAATAAGTTGGCTTTATTTGAATCACATGAGAAACAAAAAAGAGACAATGATTTCAAACCGGAGAATGTATATATACATACATACATATAAAACAATCAATGAAGATCAAATATAAATAAATAAAATAACATACTTTCAACTTGGATTGAAATGTGAAATTAAAAACAATTATATTATTATGAAATAGTTAAGGAAAAACAAATCATAAAAAATAGAATCAAGTTGAAAACATCAACACATGATAAAAAAAAAAAAAAAAAACTTGAACATGTGTTTTTACATCAAAAATATTGTAAATGTAGATCGAAAAACTTATGCGCGTGTCGAATTAAATAAATCATGAACTACTGTGTAAATAAATGAGAAAAAGTAATTAATGATAAAAAAAATACAATTGAAAAATCAAGAGCTCCACGAGGATCAAAATATTTAATATCACAATACGGATTATTTACCTAGTTGTGTTGAATGAATTTGTTTATGAAAATCAATTTGTAACAAATAAAATTTGTTGAATAAAATAACAAATCCATGGAAAATGTTTTCGAAATACAATAATAAAAAATATCCAAAAAAGAAGAAGAAAAAGAATGAGAAATGGGTTTTTGTATTAAAAAATATTATCTGCAAACCGCGTTTGAGATATTATACGCGGTCAATAAAGAAAGAAGAAGATGGGGGCAACGACCTCCGTAGCCACGCGCGTAGTTTCTTTCTTTCTTTCTTTTTTCTCCACGCTGTGCCCACTGCCCACCCCACCACTTACACGATACGACAAAAGTGCTTGCTTTTGTGCGTTCATACGGGTGGGTGCCCACCCTATTTTGCTGCTCGAGCAACGTTAGACCCCGTTTGTGGTGTTTGGGAAAAATTTTATTTATTTTTTTCATTTTAAAAACTGGTGATTTGATATTTTTAGATTATTTTGACGTGCTGATGTTAAAAATAATTTTTTAAAAAATAAAAAAAAATCATTTTAATGTATTTCAGCACGAAAAAGCACTTTGAAAAGCTGCCGCAATCACATTCCTTGTGAGATATTTTATGGATGAAATACATTTCTATATTTCACTTGGAAAATATTTATTTTTAATAAAGATGAAGGTGAAATAATGGTGGTGGTGGTGGTGGTGGTGACAACGTCATTAAAGCCCCGTATGACATTGTGATCCCACCGACTTTTGGCTGAAATTTGATTTTTTTATTTTATTTTTAAATGAATATGTTTTTGTGTGTTTTAGATCATTTTGATGTGCTGATTTTAAAAATAATTTTTAAAAAATAAAAAAAAGATATCGTTTTGATGTATTTCAGCACGATAAGTACTTTAAAAAGCGAACCGCAACCACAATCCCAAACAGACCCTTAGAAAATAGTCAGGATACTAACAGTGTTATGTAGGGTGTGATAATGGTGGTAACGAGATAAGAATAAAAAATAGTGGTTATAGAGAAGGAGGAGAGCGGTGAAATGACAATGGTGATGAGGAAATGATGGTGGTGGTGAAGAAATAAAGATAATAATTGAATGATACTGTAAATGTCATAAAATGATTTATGAGTTGGAAATAGTAAATAAACTCATTTTTAAATGCTGACTATAGAGTATCTTATATTAACCAATTTTTATATAAATTATTTTTAAGAAACAATAAAAATCTAGAAAATATTTCCATAAATTGTTAAGTTTGTAGACGAAAAATGGTATTTCTCATAAATTGTTCTTACACCAAATAAATAATTTAAATGCTGTTTTGTATGCTCATTAGAAATAGATAAGGTCTTAAACCAATCCTCATATCCATTTAATTTAAATTTAGATCAATAAGTATCTTTGACAAGCCTATGTCCAGGAGTCTTCAAATTATTAGCATAAGAAGATTACAAATAAAACACACTAACTCAAGACGAACACACTTTTCAAGTTTAGTACAAGAAGAATACATCTCTCTCTCTCTCTTGAATACAGTTTGAGGTTTGAAGCTTTCTTTCATTGTCACAAGTATAAATAAAGCAGCTCCTAGTAAATCATTAAAAAGCAAAAAGATTCCATTTTTCAGCAGTTCACTTGAAATAAAAGCTTCGTTGGAGAGAGAAAATGACAAAAACAGCTGGTTGCTGATGATATTTTGTCCCTTTCAGCTTCTAGTTGTCAAAACAAGTTAGATTTTGGTGAGCTTCTTGGAAATTACTTGCTGGGTTCTGATATTTTGTATTGTGGTGGAAGTTGAAAGTTTCAGTTTTTGGGATTCCCTTTCTCACGTCGGGTATTGAACTTTCACTTCAGTCCCTGGGATTTCTGTATCTGATTGATTGATTATCATCTTGACAAGTGAGGAGGGAAGTGTTGAAAATGCACAGTGGATGGATGCTGTTCAGTTTGACTTATCAAAGTTCGAGACTTTATCACCCCCAAGACGTTGGTGACCGTTTTTTGTGAGTTTAGGAACTGGGTTTTCAAGTATATACAGTAACTGTTATTATTTCATAAGGATAAGATAGACTGAGATTTATATGAAATTCATGTTTGATCATGGTGAAATGGAATCGAGTACTTGGCTTTAGAATCATAGAATCAAGATTTAGAGTATGATAAAGGAAGTGTTTTTGAATTGAGAGTTGCTCATTACCGGACTTTTTTCTGTATGACCATGGATGAAAGGAAAGTAATTTCTGGGTTTCAAAGTTAAAGAATCAAGTTTCCAGTTAGAAGCAAGGGATTAAAAATTCTGAGATTGATTGATAAGCCTGTGAGATACTGTGTGTGATCACCATGAAGAAACATAGCAGCTTCAATGGGAGAATTATGGAAAAGCAGCAGAGTTTCAGCGGAGTAACTGAAAAACCGAAGGTGTTTGAAAAGCAAGTGAGTTTTCAAGGAATACCAGATAAACAGAAAGTTATGGAAAAACACCCCAGTTTTCTAGGTGTAGCAGAAAATGGGCCAGCTTCTCATAGAGTGATGGAAAAACACCCCAGTTTTCGTGGAGTGGAGAAGGGTTTTCGTGGATTTCTGGATAAACAGAAGGGTTTTCGTGTAGTGATGGAGAGACAACTTAGTTTTATTGGTGGTGGTGAGAGGAAAAAGACAAAAGACTCACCTGGAAAGCGAGGTGACTCACAGATTCATTTGGCAGCACGTACTGGGAATTTGAGTACAGTTAGAGAGATACTTCAGAATTCTGATGGTACTGATTCGAAGGCTCTGTTGGCAATGCAGAATCATGAAGGAGAAACTCCTCTTTACGCAGCTGCAGAGAATGGGCATGCTGAGGTTGTTGCTGAAATGCTCGAATCCATGGACCTGGAGACTGCATCTGTTGCAGCTAGGAATGGGTATGATCCATTCCATGTGGCTGCAAAGCAGGGTCATCTTGGTAAGAAATCATTCTGATTTTGCACTTTGTTACCTTTTGTTCTTCATTAATATCTTGGTAGTATGTTTTTTTAATAACAGTTGTTAACTCACTTGAACTGCCAAAACAACTCCATTCTTTCCATGTATCATTTTTCCTATGATTTAGTCTCATTCTTTGCGCTGTCAAACTCTTTCATGTATTGTATTGACAAGAGAAGAAGACCTCAATTAAGTATTATGCAAATCATATCGAGAAGATAATAGAATCACCCAATTTCATGAGATATACCAAGTTTTTTTCATATGAGCCACAGGGATAACTACCCTGTTTGAGATTCAAAGCAACGGGTATGGATGCTTGAACCTGATAATGCAAGACTTTTCTAGAGTTTGGAGTGATGGGCATGATATTAGAACTCAATGCAGTTTCAAGCCTTCTCATCTCTAGTATTTTTTTTAGTCTCTCAATTTATCTACCTGTGTGCATGTTCTTGCTCTTTCTGCTTAGGAATCTTTCTAGTATTGTTTCTTTTCCATCAGCAACTTAACTTGAGCATTAGGGTTGAATTCATTGTGGATAGTAACATGAATCCTTTTCCTCTGTGCTGCAGATCTCAGCTGATTTATTTCTTGTATGATGTTGCTAGAGTTTTGCATTGATTATGAACCCACTGCAAACCTTTTTATCTGATATTCAGAACCTTTTTATCTTATATTGAGACTAGAGGCTGTGTTGCGGTGTAAACAAGAAAAACAAATTATGTGCATTGGCTATATGCAATGTAGGATAAAATGTTATGCTTAGAAAAACTGTGGTTGTCACTTCTAATTTTATCAAACCTTGCAGATGTCTTGAGGAAGCTTTTGAGTGTATTCCCCAACTTGGCCATGACAACAGATCTATCATGTACAACTGCTCTACACACTGCTGCAACTCAAGGGCACATTGATGTAGTCAATCTTCTTTTAGAAACAGATGTAAATCTTGTTAAGATTGCCCGGAATAATGGTAAGACTGTCCTCCATTCATCTGCAAGGATGGGGCACTTGGAAGTTGTGAGGGCCCTCCTAATCAAGGATCCAAGCACTGGTTTTAGGACCGATAAAAAAGGTCAAACGGCATTGCACATGGCTGTGAAAGGGCAAAATGAGGAAATTGTGCTGGAATTGCTAAAACCTGACCCCTCTGTTATGCATGTGGAAGACAATAAGGGAAACACAGCATTGCATGTTGCAATAACAAAAGGCCGTGCTCAGGTACTTCCTAATTTCTTTATCTTTCACCCTTTCTTATAGAGTTAGTTACATGCCTAAGAGACTACAGCGATGCAGGATGTGCTCTATGATAAAGTCTGTTTCATCATGAGCATCATGTAGTGAGGCATATATTGTTCAAGCATGAACTCTGGTGATCATTACAGCTTAGGTTCTCTATAGATAACATGAAAACTTTTTGTAGATTTGTTATGATTATGGCTCTAGTTGCACAGCAACTGTTGACCATCATATCCTTGGTAGGTTTATCCTCTCACTTTCTGTTAAATCCAAACAACTTTCAGAAATGATAAATGCATTAGGTGCAACTTTTATTTCTTTTTATGTTCAACACTCCATTTCTCAAACAGTGTTGGTTGGTAATGATTTGCACTGTTGACCATCATATCCTTGCTAAGGTTTATCTTCTCACTTGCTGTTAAATCCAAACAGCTTTCAGAAATGATAAATGCATTAGGTGTAACTTTGATTTTTTTATGTTCAACAGTCCATTTCTCAAACAGTGTTGAAAATGATTTGCATAAATGATGTCAAAATATTGATCGTTTGGCAATATGTTATGGAGTTGGCTTTTAATTGCATTTTCTAATTTTGAAATATGGATTTTCAATGAAAACCTCAGGTATTTACTGTATGATGCACAGAACAGATTTTAAGGAGAAACCTTGTAATATCTTATAACCCTGTCAAAAGAAGTGTATTCTTCTGCTTGAGACATTTTGGAAAGTTGACTGATCGAAGAATGAAAACAATGTCAAAGAAGACTCTTACTGCAAATAACTTAAACAGATAATTCTGGGTGGAGTATCTTGGGACTATGATTTGATAAAAAAAATAAAAAAACTACTTATAATGGCATTATTGGATCTTATGTTGTAATCAGATAACATTATGTTTTCTTCACTTCCCACTTGGTTCGTTTATTCCTTTTCCTCTAGTCAGAAGAATTTATATTTGTTTGGCAACATTCATTGAGATTCACCATTCAATTGCAGAATGTACGTTGTCTGTTATCAGTCGAGGGTGTTAACATCAATGCTATTAACAAAGCTGGAGAGACACCACTGGACCTTGCAGAAAAACTTGGGGTTCAAGACCTTGTATGCATTTTGAAGGAAGCAGGGGCTAACAATTCCAAAGACTGTGGAAAGCCCCCTAGTTCAGCAAAGCAACTAAAGCAGACTGTCAGTGCCATAAAACATGACGTCCAGTCCCAGCTCCAACAGACCCGTCAAACTGGCTTCAAGGTGCAGAGAATCGCCAAGAAGCTGAAGAAGCTACACATTAGTGGCCTCAACAATGCGATGAATAATTCAACTATTGTTGCGGTTCTCATCGCCACAGTTGCTTTTGCAGCCATTTTCACAGTGCCTGGCCAGTATGTTGAGGAGAAAACTGATGGGGAAGCAATTGGGCAAGCCCATGTAGCAAGCAATCCTGCTTTCTTAGTCTTCATCGTATTTGACAGCCTGGCATTATTCATCTCTCTGGCTGTCGTTGTTGTCCAAACATCTGTTGTTGTGATTGAACAAAAGGGCAAGAAGCAGCTTGTGTTTATTATCAACAAACTCATGTGGCTCGCTTGCCTCTTCATTTCGGCGGCCTTTATTTCTCTTACTTATGTGGTGGTAGGTAAGAAATTCAGGTGGCTTGCTATTTATGCAACAGTCCTTGGTGGCATAATCATGCTCGCTACAATCGGCTCCATGTGCTATCATGTCATTTTACATAGGATGGAGGAGTCAACTTTAAGGAATATAAGGAGAGAAAGTCGGTCCCGTTCTTATTCTATGTCCGCTGCATCAGATCAAGAGATTTTGAACAGTGAATGTAAGAGGATGTATGCACTCTAAATAGCTACGCTCACTCTCCGGTGGTTATAGAATTTGATGTCAGAAGTGGAGATAAGGTGTTGACTTACTAAATAATGCTTAGAGATGAACATAACACTCAGCAATTGAGGGGAGAGTCACTCATCTTCGCTTTCTGGCTGTTCATGGACCTCTGAGAAAGCTTCACATGATTTTGGCTTTCCCTCTCCTGCAAGTTTCTATGTGGTTTCCTATTGGATGAGCTCAGATCTGGTGTGAATTTGAGTTTGATGGTTTCTTACAGCTTCCATTGAAGCTCAAAGCAGGTATGAAGGTGCCAATGGCTGATGCTTTTCTCGGGTCTGCTTGAATTTTATGCGTAATGTGTAGAAAATTAGTAGCAACAGGATCCATCTAATTAATGGAGAAATGCTTCACATCCCTGTTTTAATTGTATTAAGTTTAGATTGAAAATTTCTTATGCGTAAATTTAGTCTACCAAGTAAACTGAAAAGGTTCAACAATGGAGGGATTTACAAACTCCAGCTATTAAATGCGAGAGCGTGCATGCTCATTAGCTCCTAGCTCTTAATCTGCCACAACTGGTGAAAACTAAACACCAAATAGTTCCAAGCTTACAAAACGAGAACTGACAATTGAAAATTTGCAACATTGTCGCTGCAATTTTCAGAAAAACTAGTTAGTGCTGTATGCTTTGATTTAATAACAGTGCTCGAGTTTTTCTGTTTGGAAAAGAATGGGATAAAGAATTCTCACCAGAGATCAACATATGCTTGCCATCATAAACAAAAGGAACCTGTTCTCAACATGATGAAATGGAAACCATTCTCCATGAGTATATACATTGAAGACTTAATGACTTGGTACCGGATCGAGTTCCCTCAATGCTGCTTCCAGGTGATGTAATCTAGTACTGCCCGATTCTATAATACCTCACTATAGCTTCAAAAGTTTCGGAAATCATCGACCACATCAGAGGAACCACTTGGTTGCCTCAGGGGAGACCGGTGAACTGAGCCTCCTTGTCCTTTCCAAGAATTGTTTGATTTAGAGTCAATGCGCACTGTCTTGGCTGAGTAGCAGTGTCGAACAACGATTTGGTGACTTTGTGTCTCCGTTCCATTACTGCCTTGGATATTCACAGACAATGTAGCTTCCTTGTCTCGAGTGTCTTCCGACCACCAGTTTTGTGGGATTCCATCAACTAACTCCTCCAAGGAACGGAAATCTTCATGATGTACTGCGACCTCCACGAAGTGGTCTTGTTTAATTATGCCGGCTGCTGGTGTTACCTGTATCAGACAAGGGAGAGAAGCTACTTCAGAATCAAACGAAAAATTTCACTTGAATCAGATATGGAAAGAGTGAAAACAAAAGGTATAGAAGCTGAAGAGGGGGGTAAAGAGATTAAGATAGTATGAAGGCCAACTCTTCAAGATTAATTCTGCTGTGTTGCTGGGGTTCAGGGCAATTAATTCTACAGCCTGATTCTATAAACTTGTATCAAGTTGAAAAATAAGTAAATTACCTCGAGCCATCTTGGAAAGCCAAACAAACCCCGTGAATGATAAGTGTTTTGCTTCTCCATCGTCGCTGACAGTGCACACACCTTCGCAAGTGATTCTGAATATGGCTTTTTCATTAAAATCCTTGTTGGTGATTCGCAAGACGACTGTGTCCTGGCTTTGAAGGCGGATGTTGTTGGTGCTTACAGCTGGTTTCTGGCACATGCGGTAATTGTTCGAAGATAGACCTTACTTTTTCATTAAACCTGACAACTTCTCCAAATTCTTGTCGCCTCACTGATCTATCAACATGGGCAACTTGAACATGGAACTTGCAGCGGACAGGTTTGTGATCACTCTCTATGACATCCATGCAAGCTTCATACCTTTTGAACATGAAAATCAACTATCAGGGCTATGCAGAATTGCTTGTATGGGAGAAAGAAAGCATCAAAACTATACTACCGAGAGACCTACTGTATAATTGATGCGACTACAGGGCAGTCTAAGCTGCAATCAGACACTGGAGCTGATCGATTGTCACGGTATATTATCCTGTCACACCAAGCTGGAATGCGCTTTTTCTCCCCGGAATCGTATCCTGTGGGATAATACACAGTAAAAATTCTACGTTGATTGATGTATGAGAATATTTTACTTGATAAAAAGGAATAAGAATTCAGAGGCAAACTCAATCAAGGTAATCTGTTTAAGATTTTCAAACAAGTCTCAGCTAAAGGGGATTCCAAAACTTGTACCATTTTTTCCATGAGTTTTACCTGCTAAACCTGGTTGGTGTCTAGCAAACTTGTAAGTAGGAGGGAATGCAATGACTGCCTCACGCATTCCTTGAAAAACTTTCCCAGCCTGCATCTCTGCTCTGAGCTGATCCTTTTCTCGAAGCCAATCAAAGCTTCTTTGTGAAACAAAGTCTCTTGCTTCATCATATGATATATCAAAAAGCCGGTAATTAAAATCACCAAGAAACACCACCATATCTGCTTCAGCTAAATCGAGCCTTGATTCTTCATGGTTTGTACTTGCAGCCTGTGAAAGCCCCGATACCTTGTAAATCATAGGTCACATCCAAAAACATTACCCTAGAAACTATGAAAGGGTCATTAGAACGTACATGAGTACCCTTAACCGTGTGACTGGCAGTTGAGACACCAGCTGCGATAGATAGGACCAGTGGGAAGCCGGAAACATAAAGCATCCAAAATAAAAATGTGGAGAAGGCAAGAACGCAACACAAAAACAGGAATCGCACCATACCAGCTGCCGGAACGTTTGATGACCGACCGAAGGCTATATTTCGAAAAATATGATCAAAATCAGCATTGCGCCGATTCACTGCTTCCAAATGTGCAGCCAAGTGACAGTTGACAAAGCACATTATCCTGTCAAGAACCCTGATTCTCAAACCTACACCTCCCTGCAAGGACAGATTAGTATTATATTGGCGATAGCCATTAATGCACAAACAAGCACTGAAGATAGACATACGAACCTTATTACCAATTGCACGTCCAAAGCCACATGGAACTGCTGCAGCATCAACATCACCAACATGTTTTCTGAGGTTCTTTCTTACCCTAATTGAGAACTCAAAATATCAGATGTAATTAACTATAAAAGTGATGATCCCTCAGGGCAAGAAGACAGGATTAAGATGCTACTTCAAAGGAAGGAAAGACTATCTGAGAGCTATCTCGTGAAAAATAACAGGTTATGAACACGCATTGAAGTTAAATTTCTTACCAAAGAGATATAAGCAAGCCTGCAAGCTGCCTGGAACCCATACGCTCAAAAGCCTTTCCTTCATCTAAGGCTTTTCCTATATTGTCCAGCCACCACTGCCCAATGGCACTCCCTTCAAGTCCTACCTACAAACAAGCAGCAAACAAAATAATGTGCAGAACAACAGGGAAAAAATCCAGAGTGCTGATTTTTCTAAACTTTAGGATGTTTATCTTGCATCAATATTTGTGATAAACAAACTAAGAATTCACTCAAGCATCTATGCGTGTGTTTGTATTCATTGTACTTTTAAACTTTTCACGATCCATTCCAATGACAGTAAAACAACTTGATCTTACAGTTTCTTTTGCTGCAGACATGGCAAGAAAACCTGCACCCATCTCTACTTCTTGTAACCCAACAACAATAATGCCAACGTCTGATGAAGCAGAGCCTAACCATGCTTTAAGGGCGTCCTGGGATGCTCTTCCTTGACCGACATTCCATGTACCAACTAAAATTCTGAAACTGTTCCGTCTTGTATACTCTAGTTCTCTCGATGCCACTTCTGATCGTATTATGCTGTCAATAGGTCCTGGAGATGCAATACTCCATCCACGTATGCCACCATGATTTGCGAGGCTAAAAACATATCCATTTCCAACTGCCATTTTCAGCACAGGATTGCTGTGAGCGACCCATGCAGAAATCATTTTCCCCTCCAGGTCCAATATTTGGATCATACCGCTCACATAGCCAACATATATCAGTGTTCCGAAAGTGCAGAAACATTGAACAGCAGAAGAATGATGGCTGAATTCTTGCAAACGATTTCCATTCCCATCCCACTGCACGAGAAGGCCATTGGAAACATCCAGTCCAGATCATTCCATCAACAGTCAGCACTAGTGCTTCTGTTCTCTTGGTATCGTCTACAAATGCTCCTGCTCCCCTGGTTGCCACTCGGCGAACAGCATCTGCAGCTCCCATTATAGCATTACGTGAACGTTGCAGAAAGCCCCCGGATTTCTCCTTTTTTGATGGGTGTACAAACTTTACCTTCATCTCATCTTCTACCGACTGATCTTGCTGTTGCACTGACGGCAGGTCAGCTCGATTCTCAATTTGGCCCTCGGTGTTGAATACCTTCACGAGCTCCTTTGTACGAGCATCCCTGCAGAAATGTAATGCTTATAAAGCTTCACGAGTAACATTGAAGAAATTTGTGGCCGAGGCAAGGTATCCACAATTCCACAAAACTGAACATTTATCGAAAATTCTAAAAGAACTCGTGACATTCTAGGAAGTTCATGGAGAAAACAATACCAAATAGAGAAGGAAAGAGGCTGAGCACACCAAATTTTTAGCTCTAACATTGTCAGCTAACAAGCACTTTACATCTGAAGAAGATATGCTACAGGCACCATTGACAGTGACTTGGCTCCTCAGGTCAATGCAAGCCCTCTCCACCAATAAAGCAGCCATATGCTTTTCCTCCGATGAAAGAGAGAGAGATTTCTCAATGGCATCCCATTGCCAAATCCTAATAACACCGTTCTCAGAACCTGACCACAGATCACCTACATGAAGCACAACAAATTTAAAGTTGGAGCCATGAAAAGAGAAAACATGACAAATTTATCAAAGGTTTTGGCAAGTATAACAGATAAGAAATGAGTACCAAGAGATGGTAAGTACTCAACAACATTAATTGACGACAGTGACTAATCAAAGATCATAAAAATGAAATTAATTGACAATAACTCATTTCTTTCCCTAAACATAATTTTTGAATCATATTTCAGGTACCATGTCTTATCCCTACATAAACCCCCATGAACATAATTTAACATTAGACTTAAATCTAATTACCATTTTCCAAAAGCAATATAATAAAATGTTGAAAGCTGGCTTACCATAAGAACTCACAACTATAGAAAGAACAGGACCCTTATGAGCCTGCCATGATAATCCTTCCTTAAAATGAGAATTAGCATCGTCCGAATGTTGATCCATTTTCCAAGATCTAATCTTCCCATCTTTATGCCCACTCCAAACCAATCTATTAGCACTGTCAGCAATTAAACACAGTGTAGGAGAGGTATTCGCCGACTCATAAAATGGCGCAGCATCTTCATCACCTCGTCTCACTCTCCCACCTAAACCCCAACCAGCCTCGTATGCATTTTCAAAACTCCAAAACCTTACCCCACACTCCTGACCAGCCCACAACTGTGTGTCGGTACAAGCAATGTTTCTCAAAAATTTCCCCACTTGAGTTTCTCTTAAAGGATGTGGCCTAAGTTCTAGACAAGGTGGCCGTCCTCCGTGCATGGCTGAACGTGTTGGATACTTGAAGATTCCATTCCCACTTCCATTTCCAATGAACTCAGGCAATGGTTGGAATTGCTTGAGTTGATCATCGTCAGCACCAACAAAAAAATCTTCACCGCTGCCACCTCGAGAACGAGTGGTGCTATAAGGAGAAGAGGAACGAGGGAAGAATTCATCTTCAGAATACGAGACGTCAAAGAAACCTTCAGAAACCGCGGGCATAGGGACGTCATCAAGGCTGTGTTTTCTACCTTTGTGGTGTCTTTTAGCAGGTCCTGAAGAGGTGACACGGAGCTGCTGGCTATAAGAATGGATATTTCGCGGTGGTAGTGGGACAGGAGATAGGCCTTGTAAAGCTTCTTTATCTTCATCTTCAAAGATGTCATTGTTTCTATCATGATCCATTAATTGATGATCGTGAAGATGGCAGTATATATTTATATTGATGAGATCAGATACAAGTAAATATCCAGAAGAAAAGCTGGAAAGGTTGAGAGGAGGAGGAAGAAGAAGCAGGGAAGAATGAGTCCAAAGGAATGGATCCGAGGGAGAAGGAAAGAGGAGAGCACGTTGGGGTATTGTTCAAGAGGAAGAGGCAGATAGACAGAAAATGGAGAGAGCGAGGAGTTAGGCATATTATGCTGATCAGCGTACGGACAGGAATGCTGGCATTGCTTTCCATGGCCTCTTACAGATATATAATTAGATGTGAAATTAAATTAAGGTTTTTTTTAATTATTTGATTATTCCTTGCACTGGCTTATCTCTCTCCCAACTTGGTCACGAGAATGATCATACAGGAGGGTGTGATTAAAAAACAAATTGTATAACTAGTATTAGTTGAATTAGCATTAAATTACATCAAAAACTATAAATTATTGATTGCCAAACACACTGGTGGGTTAGTCGTGCTACATTTGTTTATCTGATCATCTCCTAGTTATGATATTGGACAGGAGAGGTCGAGATTGTTATCATTAATGAATGAAGTTCAATAGGACAATCATTCACACGTATGGGACAATCCCAGAGGGTAGGAGATCTAATGGGATTGAAGGTGTAAGAGTAACCAGCTGTCATATAGAAGAACATCAACAAAAGTATTCGTTGTTTTTATAAAAACTTATTATTATTTAACAATTTGTTAGATCTACTAAAATTTGGCGAGGGGGTGGTCGGAAAACAGACTTTCCTGCATAATAATAATGCCAACTTCAACAACATGCCATGGGAAAAATCTCAGCAGGAGCTTCCCATTCACTAGATATCCACTCTTAGCTTTCACACTCAGAGGAGAGATTTCTTGCAAAGAGAAACTATCAACCAACTGAAGTTCTTATGTAGCGATATTACAGGTGGGCATGAGCCAGAATTACTCAAGCGGAACCCGCATTGAACAGAAACAAGGGGGTCCCATCAACAGACCGTACTACTATATGTCCCATCTCTTTTTTACACGGAACATTAGTGCTGAAGTTCTGATGTCATCTTGTGGCACTTGCAGCATAAATTGGACCTTCGTCTTCATTGGGGCGGTCTTTGCATTGCCACCTTCATCTCCAACCTACAGCATTGAGATTGTGCATTACTAGGTCATATGTTATTCGCCTCTTGAATTCCGTATACCAAATAAGAAACGTGACTGCTCCACATATTCCAAGTTGCAAAAAGGGTTATGATTCTCATTTATCGAATTTCTATTTCCTTCTTCCGAGTATCATGGCATCCTAATTCCTAAAAAGTTCCTAGCTTTTTGAGATGCAATCTTACCGTACTTGGCGGGGCGACAGTAATGTATTATGCTAGTTGTTCGTATTCATACTTCAATGTAATTAGTCTTTTTGGGGTGCTAAAGAGCCAAAACTATATACATTAGAAAAAATGGACTAAATCTGTTGAAGATCATACAGAAAAAACCTTCAAAAATGCCATGTCAAAACATCAAAGGCACTACCCTCTCTGCTTTAGCACATATAACAAGGAGTGGTTATGTAACATCAAATATTTATAACAGGGGAAAATGGCAACGGTTTTATCACTAATCAGAACGAGCTTGCAATGAGTTCAAATTATCATTAAGGGATAGAAGACCCATCAACATTGACTCTGTCACTATACGAAAGCAAAAATTGTGACACTTGCCCACTAGGTTGAGATATACTTACAATTGCAGACAAACAATGGGGACACCCATCCATCATTTGAAAAGGCAACGATTGAAAATCTTGATAAATAGGAATACTTACCCAAAACGAAGCCCATCCAAGACGCACATCTGAATCATAACCAGCTTTAAACTTGAAATCCTTCCCATAGGTGTGCTTGTACACAGTACTCCAGTTGTTGGTATCAAAATTGTACCAGTAGCTGCATCACACATTAATACATAACTGTCAATAGAAAAGCTGAAATCAAGCAGGAATTTACCTAGAATAGGAAATGTATCAAGCAAATATAAATAGAAAATTTACCTTACCATATATAGGCTCTCTAGATTTAGCTTATCATATATAGTTTCTTAGAATTGCTTTTTTGTAATTAGACACCTTTTCCTATATAATGAAAGACTGATCTCAATGGGAGGCAATTCAAATCAGACCATTTTGTTATGGTATCAGAGCTTTTCTAACAGAATTTTTAAGTCTTAGTTTTCTCACTCATAACTTTATGAAAAAAGTCTGATAATGTTTGTGTCAGATTTACTAACGAAAAAATATGTTGTTTGGGCATTTCAGTTTGAGATTTTCTCAAAGGAAGGAGTTATGGATCTTAGATTTAGGTACTTCCAATCATATGACAAACTCTCTACGTGGCTTAAGTAGTATCCGAAAATATTATGGATCCTCACATTCAAACACTGCTCTTTCCATTATGGTTGTTGGTGATGTACCTTCTTTTTAAAGGATGTTTGTCTCACCCAAGCTCACTATAAATTTAGCTTTCGTAGGTCAATTAGAGGACAATAATTGTGATATACAATTTTATAATCATGGACCAAATGTCAGGATAGATGATAGCAAAAGAGGCCCACACACCTTACTTCCATCATCTCTCCAACTCCTATTCCACGCACCTCACTTCCTTCCTCTGTTTTATCTTTCTTTTGTACTGTACCGAAAGTGTCCAATGAAGTTTGGCATAAGCGTCTTAGTCATCCAAGTTCTAGAATTTTCTCTCATTTGTTGAAATCTGGATTAATTAACAATAAAACACATTCTTCTTCAACCATGTTCCTTGATTGTGTCACATGTAAACTTGGAAAAAGTAAAATTTTATCTTTTTCTGAAGGCAGTAGAGCCACAAACTCTTTTGTGTTAATTCATAGTGATGTCTAAGGAATTAGTCTGTCATTTGTCATGCACATTACAAGTATTTTGTAAACTTTATCGACAGCTACAACCGCTATACACAGGTCTATTTCTTGCAGAACAAATCAGAAGTTTTATGTGTTCAAACTATTCTTGGTACTTCTTGTTAACACTCAATTTTCAATCATCGATAAAATTCTTAGATTAAATTCGGGTGGGGAAATATATATTTAATGATTACCAATCTTTCTTGCAAGCTAAATATATCATTTCTCATCACTCATGTTCCTAAACTTCGAATTAGTCTGTCATTTCTCATGCACATTACAAGTATTTTGTAATCTTTATTGACGACTACAGCCACTATACACGGGTCTATTTCTTGCAGAACAAATCAGAAGTTTTACGTGTTCAAACTATTCCTAGTACTTGTTAACACTCAATATTTCTATCACCAAGAAGATTCTTGGATAAAATTCAGGTGGGTAATATATATCTATTGATTACCAATCTTTCTTGCAAGCTAAATATATCATTTCTCAGCGATCATGTTCTCAAACTCCTCAACAAAATGGAGTGGCGGAACATAAGAATCGCCATCTTTTGGATGTGGTCCGAACCTTGCTCATTGAAACTTCAGTTCCTCCTAAGTTTTGGCTGGAAGCTCTCATTACAGCAACTTATCTAATCAATGGACTTCCTTCACAAAACTTGGGTCTAGAGTCTCCATATTTTTGGCTTCATCATTGCAATCCTACATACACGAATCTTCACACCTTTGAGTGTATATGCTTTATGCATCTGCCTTCACCTCATAAAAACAAACTTTCTGCTCACTCTATTCGTTGTGCTTTCCTTGGATATAGTGTCACTCAAAAAAGGTTATCTATGTTGATTCACACACTAATTGGGTTCATGTTTCCAGGAATGTTATTTTCTTTGAAAATCCATGTTTCTTTCCTATGCCTTCATCCCTGGCCCATCCTTTTGCCTCTTTGCCTTTTTTTATGACACTTCTCATATACCCAAGGTTCAAGTTGACAGGTTCAAGCCACATATGGTGTACATGCGAAGAAAGAGAGGATACTCCTCTGGATTTGGATAAAAAGTGTATAGAGATTGTACCTCAACTTATTGGAAGGAGTGAACTGACGCTTGAATGCAAATGATAAAGCATTTGAAGGCAGTGAAATGCTAGGGATAATGGAAAGTGCCTCATCCTGCAATGAATTCAAAACTGTTAACAGCATATCCTATATAAAGGTACTATAAAGACACCAAAACACTGCATAAAGCATGTCACCAATCCAGAAAGAGCCATGAGACCGACTGGGCAAAAATTACTCATTTGCATAATCCAAAATCCATCCAAAATTTTTCTATTCATTTATACAAGTATAGATATCAAGGACCAGTACGAGAGGATGCCCAGGCAATTAATCAGACAACACGAACAAAAACGATCATAGCGAAATATTAAGCCTTACCTTGTAGCAATATCTCAGTTTCAAATCTTCATCACTAAATTGAGCGGTGCAGATGCCATTCATTAACTGACTTTTGACAACTCCGCTAACTGACAATGTTCTCCTTGCTTCCTCCTCTTCTTTCTCCTCCAATGAAACTTCACCAAGAGGGAATTTTAGGGTTGCCCTCGGCTGCAACAACAGGAAGGCCATATATGTGAACAAAAGGAGGGGGATACAAAAAGAGACCATCTTTTATTTTCTCCTCCAATTTCAATCAATATCCCAAAACCACAAGCCAAAATCTCCAAGTGAGCCAGACAATAAGTAACAACAAACTTTTCAATTCCCTAAAAGTTCCCCAACTTTGAAAATGTTACACTGTTTAACAATAGCATGAATGAAAAATGGTGGAGCTTAGCACTTACCACTCCAACAGTAGGAACAAGAGATGAAATTTCAAGTGCATAACCAGGATCACCCAAGTCAGCAACCATAGTCACCTCTCCATGCTGTGCCTACAAACAACAACAACAACAACAACAAAATGTCAAAAATAAAAAGAAGAAAAAGAAATGAACCAGCATAGAAGTAACAGAGTTGAAATGAAAAAATATTGGACCTTGACATCATGGGCAGCCTTAAAATGCAAATTAGGACCAAGATCAAAAGAACCCTTAACAAGGGCATTCTGTTCTTCAAGATCATAATGAATGGAGAGTAGTTTGGAAGTGAAAGCAAACTGGGGTTGAGAGAGTTCACCCTTGTTGTTGTTTAGAAAAGAAAGTTTGAACTTTGCAAAGCTATCAAGGAGCTTACAGGAAACTTTGTGGAAGAACAAAGAAGTGTCACTGTCGAACTCAGAGGTCACTCTAAGCTTTGGTCTTTTTGAGAGTAAACAAATTTTACATGATCGTGGAGGTGGAGGTGGAGGTGGAGGTGGAGGTGGGTCTGTATGTAGGATCGGTGGGACCATGTGGTTAGGGCTTGGTGGAAGAGGAGGTGGAGGAGAAGATTCCGCCATTGTGGTGGTGGTGGTAGTTAGGTGATTGATGTTTGATTCTCTACCACTTTTTTTTTATATATATAGAGAGAGAGCAAGCAATCCCTGGGGGGATTTTTGGATTTTTAAGACAAAAATTTAGATGGGGGAACTTCTGGATTTTGATTTGATTTTAGGAGATCAATCAAAAATTGAGAATTTCATTTGTATAGACTCAGTTGATCTCCATGATTAAGTAATGTTCATATAGTTTAAATCTTTTCCAATAACTTTGGATTGAATTGTTTAAAATATTATAATATTTAATCTTCAGTAAACAATACTTAATATAATATTTAGTTATGTTATTTGCACCTAATTTAAAATATATATATATATATATAAATCATTCAAAAATTTGTTTAATTCTTTCATCTAAACACATTTTTATTGTTTATATATTTGTTTTTTTACACTGAGATAAAATAATTAATTCATGAAAAAGTATATTAATTATATCAAAATTATGAGGCTGCAAAGATTTTAATTTATCAAAACACTATTTCTGACATAATGATATCTATGCATCATGCAACCTTTGGTAGAAAATGAGTTGTTTGGGTAGCATTCACTGAAAACATTATTAAAATACTCTTACCAGAAAATTACATTGCAAATGTGAGGAAACAACTTGAATATCTAATTTAATGTGTATTTCTTGATACATTATCTAGTCAAATAAATCAAATAAGTTCTTTAAAAATTATAAAGAGATAAGAGTCGATTTGAAGGAATTTATTTCTATTAATTAAAAACTGATAATACTTTTTTTTTTATGTAGCATACATATCAATATATTGATACATAATATATGCTCTTTTTTCATGCCATCTTTTCCTCACATAATAAAAATATGAAAAAGGAATCAATATATTCAAAAGATGGTTTAGCAATTGATTCATTTAATTTTTTAATTTAATGTGAAATTTTATACCTCATTGCCAAGGTTAATCGTGTTTTGTTGTAAATGACAAAATTGTAATTTTATTATTACAATTCACAATGCCAGTGAAGAATATAGAGCTGCAATCAATCTACCATGGTGAAATCACAGGCTCTACACTCTTTGAGAAACTTAAACCATGGTACAGGGAAAATTAAAAATGTAAGAGCCGAAGAAGAAGATTTGTGAAGCTATGAGGGGTTAAAATTAAATATAGTCAACAAGGTAGCGACAAAATAACTGATTGGCCCATGCAGGTTTCGAACCTGCGACCTTCGCGTTATTACAAGATTATTTCTTACCGAAACGGTTACTCTTATGAATCCAGAAAATGAGCAAGCAAGTGCAACAACGGTCATCCTGTCAAGTGTTCATGAAAAAAAGTGGGGTATTCTTGCTGACCTCGATAACTGCTGTGCTATCTACTGTCCATCAGATTTCTGTGATCAAGTATGTGATTGCTTTGGATTTTCGAAGCCTACCCCTTGACATGCTTTCTTGTCTGGTTCCTCGCAAGGAAAATGGCAGGGTAGAATACTGCCCCACTGGCAAGAATCCTCCAGGCAAGCTCGTGCACAAAATAGTTTAGTTCTTGGTTCCAATAATTTGCCTAGAATCACAGAAAAGAGATGGAAAGAAGATGGGGGAATAGATATTGATACTACCCCACTAGTTTTGTTTGATATCTCGAGTTTCACATTTATCTATAAGAATTAGTTACTCCCCCAACAAGGGTTTTGTTCGTTTCATTTCGATATCATCATGCAAAGCTAAACCTTAACGAAAGGAAAAAAAGAAACACAGCAAACCCCCCCCTGTTTTTAGAGCATCCATGCCCATATGCAAGATACCACCATGAAAAAAAATACCAGACCCTTGTAGCAAAATTACCCCCTCGATCCTGAACACCCTTTCTAAAACCCCTGCCATCTACACCCATATATTGAAGACAGACTTACTTCCGCCCCACCCCCCAACATAAACTTGCATGCACATCTATTAGAACCAAAACTGAACTCTGTAGAAATACCACATCATGCCATATTAACAGCAGCTGTCTTCCCTCGACCCATTGCAAATCCTCTTGTGCCATCTGGCATCCGTGGCCCTGGAGGTTGCTTGGCCGTTGTTGGATGCTCACCAATAACCGGATTATTTGAAGGAGAAGTTCCCAGATGATTTCCACGGTTATTGTGATGGCTGTTATGATATTGACCTCGCCCACGTCCCTTTCCCCTCCCCCGGTTGCGCCCTTTTCTCTGTGCACCTTCCTTGTCATTGACATGATCCTCTCCCTGCTGAAGTAAAAAGGATGTCAGTTCACCAAGTGCTGAAAATAAGGATGCTTTACAAAACTCGAAAATCAAGGCGAAAGTTTTTCATGTATTTTGTCTTCACAGAAAAAAATTTGCAGAATCTAGGACGCTGGCAGTTCTGTTGGATAATGTCATAACATAAGCATTCCTTTGTTATCCCAACGACTGGCAGTTTTTTGCTGTCAAATCAGCCGCCCTCCTCTTTTTGACCTCATGGGATGACATGAGAAAACCCAATTCAACCCCCCTAATTCTTTTCCTAATCATAAATTTTATTGCCACTATTAATCAAGCTTCCTACTCTATTTGGTATATATAGTGAAACAGAAAACAAAAGTCAAACAAGTCCAGATTCTAATTGTCCAATGTCATAAAGCCTATACCATGTCAGTCTCAACTGGCCAAGCAAATTAATATTTCTGTAGAAATTGATTTTCAAAATCATGCATGTTCACATTCAATTGAATTTTGCTAATACTCACAGAATGCTCATGTAAATGGGCATCGTGCTGCTGGGACACATCTTCTGTCCGTTTTACATTTGTTATTTGCTCAGATGCAGAAACCTCATCTTCCTCTGAAGCCCCTTGACCATCATTCCCCTTCTTGCCTCGTGCCTGGGAGGATTTTGACTAATGATGGAAACAAGCACAAATCAAGAGAGTAAGCTAACTCAAGAAACACAATTAAAAGCCTGCAAATCATTAACTGAAATTGGTGGAACTGTATTATCACATCCGAAAGTGCACATCATGACTCATAAAACCATGTCATCCTACAGTGGGTAGGCATTGGTTGACAGGATGAGTATAACTGCTAGAGGAAACTTGAATGAATTTAAAACCTTTACCACACAGGACATTTGAACTGCCAATACCATTAAATGGAGACTCAAGGGTTTCAACACCTGCCAAAGTTGTGTACAGAGCATTAAACATATGACACCTATTCCTATGCACTTCCACGTTCCCTTTTTTCACCGTAGCTATCCCAGAAATTATTCTCCCACTGCCAATCTATTTAGTATGAATCATAAACCTTTCATCATACTTTCATTGACTTTAATGGTTCAGAACCAAATTTGCACAGGTTAGAATTCAAAAGCATGCAATACTCCATTTAAGAACTCTTTTATTAGCACCTGCTTCCTAACTGATTTAGTATTATCATACTCGAAGATTTATCAAATCAAGGGAGATGGCACTTATAAGTTACAACCTAAGCTATTGTACAAACAAGTTGAATATGTTGGCATCTCTAGCATTATTCTTTAGAAATACAGAGCAGGAAGAAAAAAAGACATGAAAAGAAGAAAGATGAAGACAATGTTTTCATATATACCCCATGCTTGAGCATTAACCGAACCCTAAGACCACTCCTCCAGTTTCCCTCATCATTTAGCTCAGCAACCTGCATAATAGCATGTGCAATTGATTAGTGCAGTGACCAATTGATGTTTGGAAATCACACCTAAACAAATCATGTAAAAAGCAAAATACTCACTGCTTTCTCAGCAATCTCAACAGTCTCATATTCCACAAATGCATGCAACTGCAAACGATACTGAGGAGTTTAAATTTTTTGATTTTCATGTTTTGATGACAAAAATAATCAACAAAAGGTGAAAAGAGCCAGTTATCTGCAAAAAAGAATTGATGAATGGAAAACAAAAACTGAAAGCATAAACAGTCAGAGCAAAGCATAAGTATCTTCCTTTGGCAGGTGGGCCATACTGTAAGACTTTTTTTGGATGTGAGTATAAAACCCCACCCCCTGGAAAATGCACTTTGTGAGACCAAATGAACGAGTAAAACCCTGGATGTCCCAGACTCTTACAAGGGGTGCAAGCCCTGTCTCGAACTCGAGACCTGCTGTGCAGATCGCAAGCCCTCTACCATCACGCCACGCCCCTTTAGGACCCATACTGTAAGACGTCTCTTGAGAAAACTACAAACTTACAGGTTAATTCTTAATAGTTATACTAACCATAACTTTAGGTTAATTCTTAATAGTTATACTAACCATAACTTTGTGCTGGCAACAACAGATAAGCAAACATGCAAGAGTCACCAACCGGATACCAGATAACTATTCCTCTAAGTCTTTTTTTTTTCTAGGTTATTTTTCATAGCTTTTATTTATAATGTTTCTTAGTTCCATCCAGTCATTGTAGATCAAATTCAAAATCATGTTACATTCCACATCATTGTTTAATGTTAATCTTTTTCAAACCCTTTCTGTTTACTATCTTGCAACTCAAATAATAAATTGTTTATCTCACCAAGAAAAAGAAAGGCATGATGATGTTGATAAGGATTAGAGGTATGCAAAACATAACCAATGCCTAGGCATGCATTTATGTACCTTGTTACTGAAATGCATCCCATCAGCTTTTGCAGACCTAGAAGCTGAAGAACCACCACCACCAGAAGTTTGAGGTGGACAGGTACGAATTGTCTTCACACTGAAAAAGGAAAGGTTAACAGTATGAAATGTCTAATATTAATATATTATATCTGGCATGGTTGAAGTAAAGGCTAAACCATCCAATTAAATATCATTAAGAACAGAAATGATCTCGGCACCTCCCAACAGCAGAAAATATCTTCATGAGGTTTTGGTGGCAATGATCCTCAGGTAAATTTTCAGCCACAACTATACGAGACTAGAGATCAAGGAAATGTTAGAAACAAAACCACAACTTTTTTCTTTCTAAACAATGAATAAAGGACAAAATGCAAACTTTCATGCGTTCTGCCAAAGACAAAAGGAATTGCCAACAATGATGCTACCACCTAACAAAAGATAAAGGGTATAAGAAAACACACTTGCAACTCCTCAACTTCTGAGTCAGTTAGGGGATGCTGACGCCTTACTTTCTTTCCATCATCACTAACTACCTGGAGGATGTACTTACAGCGAGGTCAACAAAAACAACTGGAAGAAGTAGCAGCAAATAGGACTAAGGATGATGAAAGCAATCGCAAGAATTGTCTATGAAGGAGCTTACAAGCTTTGTTGAGTTCCGCAGAATGGTAGCAAGCTGAGAATTACTATTTATGGCAGCTTTAACCTTCTTAAAAGAAGCAACAACAGATATTGGCACTGTATTAAAGAAAACAAGGACTTAAAATGGATAAAAGATAATTGATAATAATAACAATTTTGATGACAATTCTGAAATAAGTAGTTGGGTAAACAATGTATCTTCTAATGGTATAAGACCCTTGCTTAATTTTATGTTTCTGGGTTACTTAGGAAAAATGAGGGGGGAAATACCACTACTTTGGAGATGCATGGACAAACTGCATCGATACAATTCACAAAGAACTTCAACAAAACCACAATTTTGTTATTTCTTGATTCAAAGTTCAATAAATAACTACATTTACAACTTATCATAGCTGGTTATCAAAGGGCTGTTTATCCAATTTGTTACTATCCAAACCATTATCAAGAGATCAAAATCAAAAGAAAGTAGTACTAGGCGCGGCTTAAAAAAATTTGAGTGAGAAGTAGATAAAGATAACATTGCACTGAAACTACACCATATAGAAGCACTAAACAACAGAAGTTAAAAAACCCTTACCATATCCTTCAGGATCTTTGGTAATAAACCTCATAAGATGATCAGTAGTGGCCAGGTTCAAATCACTGAAATAATACTCCACCTGCAAGTAGTTATGAGTGAATGCCAATCCAGAAAGAAAGACAAAGTTATTTACAGTACTCAACATGAAACCAAAGGTTTCTTAAATCATGTTTCTAACACTTCAATTGATCCTATTGTCTGCCCACTACCCCTCTCATTATTCCTTCCCAGTACTGCAACTTACCCCATGTAAATATTAGTGACTATCAAACAAACCCAATTCATCAACAATGTAACTAGATTATTTGGCAGCAGTTGGTGTATGTTTGGTAATGTGGTTCAGGTGCTTTTGCAAGAATGTATCAATCTGATGCTTTTTGGGGTGCTTTTAGCGTATCAAAAACATCCAAAAGCATCCAATTTGAAGCTTTTACAACCCAAATGAAATTCGAAAAACACCATCAAACGCAGCCCAAACGCAATACCAAATAGAACTTTACTCCAATACATTAGAAACGAAGTTCGTGATGATTCTGTTTTTCATGTTCACTATAAGCATAATATTCAAGATTTCTACCATATCCAGTAGCATTTTAATTACATCTTAAGTCCCCATTATTTGCAAAGACCAATGAGATTAGCTTGAGATTTCTTTACATATAATCTAAGCTCAACTTAATTAAATCAGTGAATTTAAGTACCAACCCTAAATTTGAAGAACGAAAAACAAATTCGACAACTTGAAAGCAACCTGATTTAAGAGCTTATTCACAGCGTCATCACTTTTACTATCACTCTTTGCGGCATGATCCGAAGAAGCAGGTGTATCCTTATTCCCAACCACCTCGACCTCTTCGTCAGAGTGCTGCTGCACCTTTTTAGAATTATGCTGTTGATGAAACTGGTTATGATTCCGAACAGGAACATACTGCTGATGCTGATTATGATGCTGCTGATGGTTTTGATGGTGGTTATGGCCATTGTGATGGTGGTTATGGTGGAGGTGGTGGTGGTTTTGGACGGGAATGACGTGAGGCAAATGTACAGGGCTAGGAATAGGAACATGAAACGGAGACGGTGGAGGATACATATGCATCATAGCGGCGGGAGGAGGAGGAGGAGGAGGGATCACGGTCATTCGTGGTGGAGGTGGAGGTTGAGATTGGGGGCGCGTGGGGACAAAGGCGGGAGCTTGCGCGTTGAGTTTACTGAAGGATATGTTACGAGAAAGCGAAGGATCGGAAGAAGAAGAAGAGGATTGATCAAGGGATTCGGGTACAGATTCTACTACTGCTAATTCTTCTTCTTCTTCTTGATTTTGTTGTGCCATTTCTAATTTGATTTAGGGTATTTTTTCAATTTTTTATTTTAGGAATTGGATGGATCTAGGTTTTTAATTTTGATTTTTTGGGGGGAGGAGGGGCCCTGGGGAGGGGGGCGGAGGAGGTAGCGCCGGGGAGGGAAGACAATGGAGAGGTTTTCTCGGCTTCATTGCTTCATCTCCTCCTCCTTTTATACAGCCCGCTCGCTCGCTTCTTGTGCCGAAACTTTACTTTAGTCCCTATATGTATTACATTAGTTTATTTAATCCTTGAACGTTATTTTGTTCTATTTATTTTTTTTATCTATTTTGAGGAAAATGTTATGTAAATTACACAATGTCATCCCGTTATCCGTCCAGTGTTAATAAAAATAAAAACATTTTCATGTTTTCTAGATTAATTCTAGGGTAAAATTGATAAAATCGTTAGACTTAGAACTTAATTGACAGGGAAGGATTAAATTTATCATGTAAAATTATCAATGTTTTTTCTAGAAAAATATTAATATTTTAGCCTAATCTTTATAACCTATAATCATTATTCCTTTCTTGATAATGATAATTAGAGGGGGGCTGGTCCATCCTTGTCCGGTGATAGTGATGTCCTCAAACGGAGGCTACCCTTTGGATTTAGATCCATTTATTCAAGTCAAGATCATCATCCCATGTTAATACTATCCAGAAAAAGTTGACACAGTTGAGTTCGGATCCAGTTTATGAACCTCCTCCCTCCTCTCAATTCCGCAGAAATCCCACAAGAAAAGAAACGACAGCATGGTAAAGTAAACAGGGATTTGCAACCATGAGAAATCACTCATCAAACAAACAAGAAAGATCATCAAAAGATTAATCAGGCCCTTGACAGGTGAAAGGTAGACAAGAAAACATTACTCACAACCACATCGAAGCCAAAGATGGTAAGATCAAGTTTTCTTGCAAGCCAATTCGCAGAATCAGTGACTAGCTCAAGATCAGAAGAATGAATATTGATCTTGGAGGAATCTGCATTTGTTAAGCTGCAACATTATCAAAATGGAAACGTGTAACATTATCATAATGCACGCAAGCAGAAAGCAAATAAAGAAACTAACCACTACCCCCCAAAAAAAAGAAGATAGAAATGCAGTACTTAAATTGGAATCAATAGCTGAGTACAAAATGACACAGTGACGATAACTACAAACAGGAATAAACCATTAGTTTAGCTCATTGCCGTGACACCAAATGTTATTTGAAATTGTGGAATTTGAAGAGCCACACAATCACATAAAGACTGAATCACATAATCAATATATGTTCGCATGATAGCCTCCTCAATCACCAGATATCTCTTTTGTCAGCGAAGTTATGATTCCATAAGCCTTTCCATCAACAGCTTGACAACAGTGGGAGCATCGACCGTCACAGCCACCTTAACTGTGGGTTTATCAGTCCACTCAGTGACTTCTCCAAACCTGGTTCATAGTAAGAAAAAGAAAACAAGAACCATTACAAAAGGCATCCAGTTCGATGAAGTTAATGATTTGAAGTATTCATGCAGTCTTACCTTTTCTGTTTGTTATATAATAATGTTAGTCCCCTTGTGATGCCAGTTGTCTGGACTCTAACAGCACCTTCTGTGTAAGTGAGAAGTGAAGGATTCACGGCTGCAAGGAGTGCTGTTGGATCATGAAGATACACTCCTACATCAATAACAGAACTATGGATTAGTATTTTTGAGGACTACAATTCTACTTAGTCACTGGATATATCAACAAAGCCATTTTAATAATACCAACCTCTCATGCTGTATGCTTCTTGATGATAAGAGAAGTACACCTCTAAAATTTTGCACAGGTACTGAGCAAATTTTCCATTTGACTGCATCAGTTTGTTTCGATCAGCATCTGCAAATAAAACAGAGAACAAAATCAATGAAACAAGAAATCATCAAAGAGGGCGTTTCTAAAGGACACAAATTGAGTCACACTGGCAGAGAATTGGGTAAACAAAACCATTGCCTCTTCAATAACAAGTAACACAAGTAATCAAGTTTAAGAAACGGTATTAGTGTTTTTAGTGTCTTGATCGCCATGATTATTTATGCTTAAAAAAAACAGAATTTTTTTTTATCAGTCGGGTAGCACACTAATTGCTGAAGCAACACCTGTGAGAACAACTTGATGGGTAACATTTATGCCCACAGCCAAAATATCTGCTCCACAGGTGAACACAATATCAGCAGCCTCAGGATCGCCAAAAATCTGGTCATCCAGTCAGGAGTAAGAAAGTTAGATACGAATTGAGAAAGAGATGGGGGAGTAGGGGAGCATACTAGGATATGTGTACACAAAAACATTAGTAGGAGTGATACAGCTAACCAACAAACTATGCTTCCAAACTTTATAATGACACCCTCTCAAGTCTCGAACCAAGACAAAAAAGGATCTTTCTAGAGAAGAGCAGATGAAATGTAAGTTCACTGCAGATGACAAACCTCATAAAGAAAATTAAAAAAAAAGAAGAAAAAAAAGCTCAGATGTACATATGGCCACTAAAAAAGCTGATATCTAGAAAGCAAAGACCACTACAACAACGGATTGACTGCATGGATTTGTGCAACTTACATTTGCCTCAGATGCTGGATTTACATTCCCATTTACTGAAAATGCTCCACCAAGAAGAACAATCTGCCTGATATTTTTGCAAAACTCAGGATCTAATTCAATAGCCTGCACAATAGATGATCTGTTAGGTAATATACTAAATGAAACCTGATAAAAAAAATCCAAAAGGCCAAGAATCTGACCAGAGCAATATTTGTAAGTGGACCCAATGCCACCACAGTGACTTTTCCAGGGTGAAGTTTTGCTTGCTCAACCAGAAAAGCAGCTGCTGACTGTTCAATTGGCTTTCCCTTAGGTGGGTCAAAATTTTGGTTGCCAAGTCCATCAGCACCATGGACAAAATCTGCAATGCGAAGTTTTGTTCCTTTCTTCACAAGAAACAGAGACGCAGTGAATAAAAAATTTCTCAAAACTCAGCCACATATCAGTTGTATGTATCTTTACATCATCATTTGATCAGAGAAAATTGTGTGTGAAACTCAGAGTTGAAACCAAAAGAGCAGAAGTTGAAAATAAGTCATAAAAGGCTGCTCGCAATATCAGAAAACTAGCGGCTCCATGAGTAGACACTATATCCATTAACACTAGGCTGTCCTTAGAAAACAACAACCATAAAGAGTCAAACCACACTTCTTTCCTGGCAAAAGCGGACACAATGCTTAAATGAAACTAACAGAAGATAAGGATTAAAAAAGATCTGAAAAAAAAGCTAATATTGCACACAATCAATTCAACAATGAAGAATGAGTACATACAGTAATCGTGACGTGAGATCCCTCGGCAACTGGAATATCAGTCCTCCCTGCCACCTCCAACTAATCCACAAACAGCACACAGAGAAATACCGTAATTTGTAAATGGCTCAATATCAAATCAGATAATCAAATCTCAAATCTAGAAAGAGAAAGAATTACCAAGTGCAAGGCGTTCCTGGTGGCTAAAGTGGTATAAACATTCCCATAAATGGTAGTAAGCCCAATCACCTCAACTTCAGGCGATCTCAAAGCAAGAAAGATTGCCATGGCGTCATCTGCATCGCTTCAAAAGTTAAATCTTTTCAAGAACATAAATATGAGCTAATCCCAATTGAAATAACAGCTCTTTTTAGCAAAAGATATCACTTCACAAATCCCGGATCATGAAAAGTCTAAAAAGACTTAGAATTTCAATTTCCTTTCAATTGATCCACTTTCTTAACAGCCAAAATGATAACCCCGCAACAACATAAAGAGAGATTGAATTAAAAAACTTTGTAATTAAACTTGATAATTTAACTCATTACTGGTCTCTAAACTCAAGGGAAAACCGTCAATATTTAAAGGTCAAGATGTTAAGAATTATAAAAAAAGAGAGCATAGAATTAGAGTTGTTAAGAAACGGATAGAAAGGGATAACTATAGTAATTACGTACCAATCCCAGGATCAGTGTCGATGATGATCTTCTTTGGTTCTGCTGCCATGGAGGTATCAAGTACAGGTGAGGCGACCACTCCGATGATTTACTTGACTTGCTGAGAGTGTTGTCAGTGAGCTCAATTCCGAGTTTGTTGAGAGATCTTAAATTATTTTATTAGTTAATTTTTATTTATGAGATCTTAAATTTATGATAAAATATCTTATTTTACATGTCAGATTTTCATTAACTAAGAAACATATAAATACCCTTTTATTTCTCATGTTTTTCATTTCAATCTTTCTTTTTTTGTAAAAATTAAAATTAAAACGATACATGGCAAAATTTGATTGGTAGATTTTTTTTGTTCTTACATGAAACCCCTTGGATAAGTTTACTTGTATTTAAAAGTAAGGGGACATGCCTAAGCAAAGATGGAAATGGTGTTTCCTGTACAAGGGAGAAAAGCAATAAATTGATGTCTTCTTCTCTCTTGCCCTGGCTTTCCTTTTTTCTTTCTTGTTCTTGACATTGCTTTACTCTGAGCGTTACTCTGTTTAATTGCTTTACTCTGAGCGTTACTTACTCTGTTTAATTGCTTGATCAGGAGCTCTGGCACCGGGACGTGACAGCGAAGGGGTCCTCGTTTGACGCCGTCAGATCCTCCAAATGCATCGTCCGGAGCTGTTCTATGAATCAAAGCACCATAAACAGAGAGTCTGTGAAACATCAAAGATGGAGAAACAGAAGAACTCAAATCTGGAAGGTTTGATGCAAGAACAAATGGTTTCATGGTGGTTGAACCCACATGACCAGAGCACTGCATCTCATTCGATTGCACACGTGTTGTGATATCCCTGGTCACTCTTCCTCTCTCATTCTCTGCAACAACAATCCCCTTCAAGATCTTCATAGTTCCTCTCTCATTCTCAGCAGCAGCGCATTGATTTTCCTGTTCCATAAGACAATCATGCGCCCTGTTTTGCAAGTGTTTCACCCTTAGAGCAACTCCCTTTAGAGCAACTCCAACGACAAATGATATGGAATCTCAAATCTCTAATATCTAAAATGATTGATGTGTACTTTAAAGATAAAATTTATTTTAAAGAGATATCTTTTTATATTATTTTAAATATCTTGTAATTATTCTGTATATAGTTTAATTATACAATTAATTATATAATTAATAGAAGTAAGTTATATAATTAAATAATTATTTGTAAAAAATCTTTCAACAATATAATTATTAATTTTTTAAAATATATTTAAATTAAAAAATGAATTAAAAATTAAAACTATGCAACAATTTAAATTTAAAATTTTAAAATACTGAAAAATTCTATCAAAATTTAATTTGCCACCAACTTTTGAACTGTGAAATATGTGGCACACTAAGTTCTAGCGAGACAAAAAAAAATATGGGTTTTTAGTTCTAAATTGCTGTAAATAGCAACTTGTGTATGAAAAACTATTTTTATATATCT
This sequence comes from Salix suchowensis, assembly GCA_029030765.1. NCBI lineage: Eukaryota > Viridiplantae > Streptophyta > Magnoliopsida > Malpighiales > Salicaceae > Salix > Salix suchowensis. The sequence continues at coordinate 13,007,207 of CM054986.1, read as the reverse complement.
ATCCAAATAACTTCCTTATTAAAAAGAAAAAAATTGCTATATATTACTAAAAATACATTTTTTTTATTTTTATCTTCTTTTATATCACTACCTTGGAGATGCTATTAGCCCCCGTATTCTAGTTTTTTTGAAAACTTGGAAGTGTTTTGATAAGACATCAAGGCATATATATATATATATATATATATATATATATATATATATATATATGTGAAAAACTATTCAGAGACGTTATAAATCTTGTGAAATATCTATAAATTTGTAAAACAAAAACTACACCTAGCCTAAAAAGGAAAGAATTAATAATTGTGTTCATCATGAGGTTTGAGCACAAACTATTGAGAATAAAAAGGTACCTAAATAGTTTATTCGATCTCCATTAATTCCATCCTTTCCTCAAAAACAGCGAGGAACAAGGTAGCCTTTTCTCTGTAACAAGAACAAAATATAAACAAATATTACCAGTTCCTTATAATAACTTTATATTTGATAAATATATATCTACGATTACAATAAAAACAACGCAGGTGCTTCTGTTCCCTGTTCTTCTTCTTTGTATTTGTGTTCTCGGGGAGATTCAAGAAAGTAATTCATGATTCAGAAATGAAATATTGCATATGGTTCAAGCAACAAGAGCTCCCTCTTTGCATAGCTATCGCTAGCCTTTAAAGTTGTGGGACTAAAGGTCAAGTAAGTTAAGTTTTCGTGTACTTTTTTTTTTAATAATATGGGCAAAAGCATCCCTATTAAACTAATTGAGGAATAATAGATTTAATCAGATCATAATACAACACAATGTATATTCCTGATGGAGGTTCCGCTAGAACATTATATTCTTTATCTAATAAATCTCGAGTTAACCCATAATTAGTCAACCAATCAGCCATACAATTGACTTCTCTTGCGTGTACTTTGATTTCTCCTGTGAATGCAAATAGTAATCCTAGAGTACAGCAAAGCAAGAAAACCCATGTGAAAAACCATGACCTAGGTCGGCCCCTCGATCTCCATTAATTCAAGGGAAGTTACTTGTCACTGTAAGCTGTTTGAAATCTCTTCAATTTAATGTTCATTGATCTGCCCGTTAATCAGCTAGCTATAGTTTATATTCTCTTTTGACCCCTAAGTTTTGGCATCTTGGATTAATATATTGCTTTTAATGCTAGTCTTCATGGTAGGCCCATGGCACATGGATTAACCAACATTCAGCTAGCATGTACAAGTTCAATGAATTTCAGGATGAAGTTCTGCCAACAGTCTGCTTTTATGTTTTCTTTCATCATCAGAGGGCTGCTTTTTAAGATATGATTTGTCTGATCATAAGATGCCAAAAGAGTATATCGTTATGCATAGGAGGAGCTAGCTAGGGCCAAGGAGCTAGCTAGATATATATAAAAAAGTTTCATGGCTTATCCAGCAGCTCGTCCAAAGAAGTTGTAACGTTTTCCTGTGGATCTCAACAAAGCATTTATGCTGCACAGACCCCTCGAATGGGGTTAGATGTTTGGATTCTGGACGAGTTCTTAGCTAGCTAGCCGAAGACATCACATGCTACGTACCTCTGGCATGCAGAAATTAATTGCTTGAAACAAGGAATCCCTAAAAGAAGACGCTTGGAATTAAGCTGTAACTTTCATTCACACCTGCTATACACAAGTCTGTGTGTTGAAGAGATGGGCTCAAGACATTGAAGTTGTGGTTCTCGAACACATCACAAGGTCATTTCTTGTCTGTCTGGCCATTACTAGTCAAGCTCAGCCAGGAAATCTGGTTTTTGAACAGCAAGTGATGACAGCAGCATCAACTAGTCAAAAGTTGAAATATATTATCCAATTAAGGAGCTGTTTGGTGATAGGTGATGAAGGATTACAGAACTCTGCTCGGTATTAAATATATAATTCGTCCATTCAGATCACTGATCAAGATCGATCGTCCCCACCTTCACATGGGATTTAATTAATTTGTGGATCAGAAGAGCTAGCTGCATGTGAGTTGAAATCAGTCTAATTCTTTTCCAGTCTTCCCAATTATATATCCTCTACAATTAGCCAATGGTCTAAGGAATTAACCAGAACAGCCAGCCATGATCATATCAAGTAAGATCATATCCACTAATTCTGGCTTTCTACGTGATGTCGATCATTTGTTAGTCACGATGGGATTTAGATTAAAAAAAAGAGGAAGAAAGGGCACAGAAATCCCAGGTAATGTGGATCTTTGCGCCTGTACGTCTGCTGCTTGTGATTTCATTTCACATGGGGCCGGCTTAATCTTATTTGAAATCAGGTCCCAAGAATCTTGCCACAAACTCATGGAAATTACGTCCTCTGAAGCAACCAAACCCTATATAGAAGTCAAACATTTGGGCGTGGGAGAAATGGGTAGTGACCTGAAAGCGGCCACACGCACTTTTTCCAACTTCCAAACAATATGTACGTAGGCTTACCATATGGTCATCTGATCATCACGACATGCAACTTGTGAAGTAGAACTCGAATGTGCTGTCTTCTGTTTGTCTGTCTAATTACAGAGAGAACAATTAATGGATTTCACGGCATGAAAGATTTTTTAGCAATTTTTTTATTTGACAACTAATTAATTAGTCTTTTATTTGTGGCTGAGAGATTAACACGCAAGCTTTTTCAATCTAGGAAGATTAAGTTCTGATCACATTCAAAACCCATCGACGAAAATAAATGTGAATGAATGTTGGAAATAAAAATTGTAGAGTTCAACTGTGTATATATAGTTGGACAGAAGAAAATCCAATGAAAAACAGTTGGACAGAATCACGTGCGGCGACATTATTTATAGCATGGTAAGGCCAGATTGTCAAAATAGAAACGTAAATTCAAGGAAGACACCATGATTTAAGGTAGCAAGAACTTGAAGGAAGGCGGCCGATTTTCTCTCCTTTCTTTGCTCCACTTGTCACGCTCAATACGTACATAACAACATATTACTGGTGGTAATTACATAATTGCTGATACTAGTTTGTACCCATACATTAATTAGGGTTCGTAACTCGCAATCGAAGCCACACCATACAATAATTAGGGTTCATAACTCGCAATCGAAGCCACACCTTTCAAAATACATGTACTGTGATTAAGAGAGTGCCCTGTGATTCTATCAAGGAATGACACGCAATGCATCGAAAGATTCAGAGTATAAAATGATCCCATATAATTGGTTTGGGAAAATATATAGTTAAAGCATATATTACGAGAAATATGAAAAGGTTATCTTAAAATCCTATCTATCTATAAGAGACTCGATCGGAGCTTGTGGTTGAAGCAAAGAGACATATACTTCAACTGTAAGTATAAGGTAGCGGCAATAAATTACAAGGCCACGGCGGCGATGCCTGTTTTCTGTGTCTGTATGTTTATATACAAACCTTAGCAACTTGTCTTTTCAACCATACATGCATTTATAACCTAAATCAATATAATTTTCTTTTACAATATATATACCATTAATTAGCATAGTGACACTCAACAACATTAATATTAATATATAGGTTTTACTCTAAATATATAGCTAGCTAGTGTACATATATATATAATCAGATCAGATTTTTTAGGATGCTCCGTGTTACGTTTACATGTTGTGCTCCACAAGAAATAAATAAATAAAATAATAGGGATCAATTAAGCAAATTTAAGGGTAATTTGGTGAAGACACACACAAACATGGTGGCAAAAAGTTCTTCTCAAAATACGGCGTTGATTGTTTAATCTATCAATATTCAATCTCCAAATTCTCCTCTATAAATACCAACTCTACCTTCTTCAACTTCCCATCACTCGATATCCAATCAAAATTAACTACCTCTCTCCCTTTCCTTCCACGACTGATCACTTGCATTAACTGCTATCAGTCAAAAAGAAGAAGAAAAGGAGAAAGGGTATGGCGCTCCTTCCACTTCTCATTACTCTTCTCTTCATCATTTTCTGTGCCTCCTCACCTTTTGTCAGAGCAGCACAATTGATCAGTGTGCTAAGTTATGGAGCTATGCCCGACGGAAAGACCGACTCAACCAAGGCCTTTGCGGCGGCTTGGTCACAGGCATGCGCCTCTACACAGCCAGCCACCATCTCTGTTCCTAAAGGGAGTTTCTCTTTAGGTCAAGTCAGGTTTCAGGGTCCTTGCAAGAACACTGCTATTTTGCTACGTATAGATGGCACCCTCGTCGCTCCATCAGATTACAAGGTCATTGGCAGCGCTCAAAATTGGCTAATCTTTGAGCATGTTAGTGGGGTCACTCTATCCGGAGGGACTCTTGATGGACAGGGTTCAGGACTATGGTCATGCAAGAAGAACTCAGGCAAGGATTGCCCCAGCGGCGCGACGGTACATATGCTAATCACATGCATGAAATATCCTATACAGTTTTGATGATGAAAACTACGCTATCTATTTTCAGTTTCTTAATTTTCTTGTTAATCTGCTTGTGGTGCAGTCACTTGAATTCTCCAATTCAAACAACATTGCAATCACCGGACTGGCATCGTTAAATAGCCAAATGTTCCACATTGTCATCAATGCCTGTCATAACGTCGAGGTGCAGGGAGTGAAAGTCTCGGCTGCCGGGGATAGCCCCAACACCGATGGCATTCACGTCCAAGCATCGACCGGAGTCACCATCTTGAATTCGAGGATCGGAACGGGTGACGATTGTGTATCAATTGGCCCTGGCACCTCTAATCTCTGGATTGAGAATGTGGGATGTGGACCTGGCCATGGAATCAGGTAATAATTAGTGGTGTAATGATAATCAACCATGCATTAACATGTTGTTGAATCTTTAATAAACAAATAATATTTAATGTGCTGCTAAATAACGCATAAATTGTTGATGTAGCATCGGAAGTTTGGGCAAGGACTCTCAAGAGGCTGGTGTGCAAAACGTAACAGTCAAAACCACTACATTTACTGGTACCGAAAATGGGGTCAGAATCAAGACATGGGGAAGGCCTAGCAATGGTTTTGCTAGAAATATTCTTTTTCAACATTCAGTCATGACTGATGTTCAAAATCCAATTGTAATCGACCAGAACTATTGCCCCGGCGAGAAGGATTGTCCCGGCCAGGTACTTAGAATTTACGTACCGTCTATACTAATTTTCATTAAACTTTGAATGGGAAAAACACGTAAAATATACTAAAATCTTCATGCATTTTCTTGTATATTGAACAGGTTTCCGGTGTGAAAATTAGTGATGTGACCTACCAAGACATTCACGGATCATCAGCAACAGAGCTAGCGGTGAAATTCGATTGTAGCAAAACAAATCCATGCTCGGGGATCAAATTGGAAGATGTAAAACTCACATACAAGAATCAACCAGCAGAAGCGTCATGCAGCAATGCTGGTGGAGTCGCTTCAGGCCTTGTTCAGCCCACTAGCTGTTTATAAAGAGCCTGAAGATGAACTACTAATTAAGCACTCAATTAAGAATAAATATCACGTACTAGAAGAAGAAGAAAAAAGTGTAATGAGCGAAGTATAGGTCATTGAGTCAAAGTTTATTGCTTGAGCCAGTGGCACATTTCTGCCCGACCTATGCAATTATAGTTATTGTTGTATTCATTTGATCTTTACACATGAATTATATTCTATACTTGATAAATCTCAATTTCTTTTTTATAGCTTGAATCAGAATTACGCTGTTGGTTGAGAAGTAGGATGATCGATGGCTCTGTATTTGTTGCTAAACCGATGGCGCTGTATTTGTTGCTAAACCATAGCTTCATTTATTTACTTACTATCACTCACTGTTTCGAAATTTCTGACGAGGATTCACTCTTAATTCAAGAGAACAAGGCAAGTCTTCTGCGCTAGCATCTACGTCTAGCTATAATAAGCTTGTCTGCTAGAGACAAGGGTTTCTTAGTTACAATTTAAGAAGAAAGTCTCATTCCATATTGACAGGAAGTGATCCACCTTCATCTCAAGCTAAATGTTAAGAGACATTTGTACTTTTGCAGTAACAATGGCACGCTTCATCTCACATTTAAAATTGTTGAAAAAATTGAAGTAAAAGATGGTTGGAGCTAGCTTTTTCAATAAAAACAGAGAACCCAATTAGAAGACCCTATCCACTGCAAGAAGTTAGCATATCATTTAAAAAAGACTGATTCGAAAGACAATGTCCAATGAAGTTGCCCTGATAATAGATTGTTTTGCAATGCAGGAAACCTTACCCATGCATGGAAGTGGTCCTGGAGCCCACATGTCTGTTCGAGACAAAAGAGTTGGATACAATGAAGGTCCAATGAAACATGTCTTCATATTCTTGTTCTTGTTTTGAAAGAATAGAAATTTACTTCAAAACTATCTAAGATTTAACACTCCAACCAAATATATATTTATGTCGTTTCTCTTCTGTCATGGAACACTAACCAAAGGCAATTTATGAGCGACTCTGTTATCATTAGAATTTCAACATGCAGCTCCATTATAAGCAAAGATGGGACCATCAATTTTGTTGCTGAAATCCCAGATGGAGTCTTGAGAAAGAATACTATTGGATCATGCTTCCTTTCAGTTGAAGTATAAGATTTCATACTTCAGAGGGAAACTGCCTTCAATTGAAATTAAAAATTAAGCAATATCTGCCACTATCCGTTGTAATAGTGGAGTGACACACCAGTGCTAGCAATGGCATTTGGAAGAAATCATGTTAAATACAAAATGCTATATCTGAAACAATAAGAGCATGGAAAGACAAGGGATCGAACCTCTTTAAATTTAGTCAGAGAGTAACAAACACAGCTACTATCTGTAACATGTAGACCTGTAAATGGTTGTCCTGTTTTCATCGGGTCTCTGCTATTTCAATCTCAACGGAAATTGCCTTTTGTGTTTTTGTACACTTGAAGTATTATTGGTCTTCGATCTGGAATGGTATCAACACTGTTGCTTGCAACTAAAAAATCTCAGCTTTAAACCCTTTCCCAATCAAGATTTATTATATCTAAGCAGAAAATGACTACTCCTTGGAAAATGTTCAAGCAAGAGAACCAGTGCTGTATGAGAGACTTAATTTTGGAGTGTCAGGATAGCCCGTTGTCTATGAGAGACTTAACTTTGTTAATTAGGCCTATTTCTTGGGCTGATGAATATACACACACACACACAAATATGCCAGGAGACATGTAGGATACATAAAAGAGCATTCCAACAGTTTTTCATACATCTAGCTTTGTGCAATTCATCTCTGTAAGGGCCACAGGATAATAACACGAATTGCTTTCTTCCAGGGTAATTAACACGATCGCCTTAGGCTTCTATATCTTTATACCATAACAAATTAATTAAATCTTAATTTTGCTATCAAATTGTAACTGGGAAGACTTGTAAGAATTACCCTCTGTTTATTTTTTTATATAGTATATATGGTCTGTGTTTTGCTCCATCTATATTTTTAAAAGTATTTAGTTTATATATATATATATATATATATATATATATATATATATATATATATATATAGACAGCAAAGAATGGGCTTTTGGTGTGTTTGAAAACCAAAACTTGTATGTCTTGAGTCTCTTTTACACGCACACACATGAAAGCTAAAGCTGTCAACAGCTTCATTGCGATTGCCTCCTTGTTCCAGGGATTCCTTGTTTCAGGCAGGCAATTAATGGTGTTCATAGAGATGGCATGTGAAGTGTTTGACCTTCACTTTCATATATACACATAGTAATATGCACATGGTATCCCAAATTCAACATCCAACCCCATCCCACAAGGTATATATTTTCAGTTCTCTCTCTCTCTCTCTCTCTCTATATATATATATATATATATTAGAAAGTGTGTCCCTTCTGTAAAAAAAAAAAAAAAAAAACAAAATTCACCATAGAATTCGTATAGTGAGTGTCAAGCTTGACACCTACGAGGGAGCTCTTATAAAAAATGATTTGAAGGCCTGAAGTGAGTCTAAACCATCCTTTACGTTCACCCAAACAAGTGTCTTGTGAAACCATTATATATGCAATTGTTCTTGGTATCTCTTTAATATCAGTTGGTATTTTAAAATCTAATGTCGTACGGCTTGAAATATTGATCGACGCGGCAAAAGAGAGTACTGACGTACATGCATGCATATTCATCACAAGTTGATAATTAAGGAATCAAATTATATATATATATATATATATATATATATATATATATATATATATATATATATATATATATATATACATTTGTGTGTGTAAATGAAACTCCATGCATGTTCTCCTGGAATATTTACAGATTATATATATATATAGTCCAATGCATGATGAGTATCATTTTCAATGAGACAGAAGAAGAAGAAGAAGAAGAAGAAGAAGAAGAAAGCCCCATGTGGTAATTAAACTTGAGAATAACGTCTCCATGATCAGATAAAAGGAATAAAAGCCTGAGCTTTCAGTTTCCCAATTTGATCGTGAAATTGCAAGACGAATAGACTATTCATGGAATCTCAGGATGATGAGACAAGAAAGTTGAATTTAGAGAAGATATCATGTGCTACCTAGCAGTATTTAATATATATATATATATAAGCCAACATCGATCGATCATGTGATAAGTTAGTTTGATACTCCAAAAGCACAAGCTGCCTAAAACAAGGGAGGAGCCGAGCTGCATTTCATTATTTTATGTTCATCTTGGGTCAACGTACGGCGGTTAAAGATCGAAATCCACATCTTGGATAAACTCATCAATGATTATGAGTTAGTCCAAGATTATATTTCCTGAAATTAACAACTTTGATCTTAAGAAAAAAAAAAACTCTTACATTTTGGTTCTCAAATGTTTAGGATTGTTTTTCATTCTCACCCTTCAACTTTAGATTTACTAGATAATAGATTTTACAATTTATTTTGATTTATTTTTTATAAAATTATCTCGATTTTATGTTCCAGGTCATGATCAGTTTTGCAAGTTAGTTGTATTGGCTTGGTTTATTTGCTTAAGATTATTAATTAATAATCTTTTTCAACTTCATTTTTCAATATGATTTTATTGATAATTGAGTTTTATACATTATTTTTTTTTTGGGTTTGCTTACTATAAGAATATCACTGTCTTCTAACCAAGATCACAAGTTTTACAGGTTAGTCAAGTTTTTGTAGTTTTTTTACCCTTTTTTAAATTAATATATTTTTTTGTGATCTCATCTTTCAACAATGAGTTGATTGAGAATTGAACTTTTATAAGTTTTTTTTTCCTGTTGAGCTATCTTGATCTTTTGAGCTTGAGTTATTTTTTTTTTTATCTTTTTTAAATTTAATCATTCAATATTGGGTTGATTAAAAATTAAATTTAATAATTTTTTATTTGTTTTCTATAAGGTTATTATGGTTTCATGATATCGGTAGTTGGTTAGGCCAATTGACTTTCTTTTTTTTTGTTTTACTTGATTTTGAAATGCAAATATTAAATTATAAAAAATCTTAAAAGATATTATTAATTTTAATATACATTTAAAAAAAATATTTTTTTATAGAAAAACATGGATTACAAACATACACACTTAGTTATGGAACTAAAAGAAAAAAAATGCTTATGATAGTTTATTTATTATCGCTTTTTTTTCCAGAGTAATTTTTATATATATATATATATATATATATATATATATATATATATATATATATGAATGAATGTATTAAAGAAGGAGGAATGATCTTTGGAATGAACTGCCTTCTTTCTTTCTCACAATATCAGTTGCTCTCATCACATTCTCTTCGATGACGTTTTCGTGGAAACTACAAATGCACAAAAATAGCATGCTTGCTATATCATTGGATGTAAATTCCAAAAATCCTCTTCTTTTTTTTCCTTTTTTTTTTTTTTTATTGAAGATGAAGGTTACTTTCCTCAATTAGTTTCAATTTTACACCCATCCTATACGGGAAGATGCATCGATTGAAAAGAAATAATAATAATAAATTAAGAAAAAGAAAAACATGGAAAAAAAGGAAAAGAAAAGTAGACGGGCAGCCTTGTTCTTGTGCCTAAGTAAAGAGGCTGCCGTAACACAGCACCAAAAAAGATGAGGGACGAGATGATGCATGTTGGCCTTGGTGTTTTTATTTTGGTTTCCCACGTTTATATATATAAAAAAGAAATAGAAGAGCTTCTTTCTTTCTCTCATTCCAGGTTCAAGTCTTGTCAGGCATGCCTGTCACCCCCACGGTGTCTTAAATGTTCATTGGGCTTGCAGGATGTTCAGTGAACCCAGAAATTAGTTGCAGTGCGCGCAAGCTGGCCCGGACACTCCGGTTATAAAAATAAAAAAAGAAAGAAATAATTCCTACTTCATTTTGTAGCTAGCAGCTGCTAACTAAGGCCCCGATCAAAGTCCAATATATTAATTTCTAGGATGGGGGAACAGCAACACTTCATTGCATATCATATACTTAATCTCACCATTTATTGGTTGAAGACAGGAAGAACAGCATTCATGTGTAATACTTATGGAATTAACATGGGATCATGCCCTGAATTTAATGTCAACACTATTGATCTGTATGTAATAGAATCATTCTCACATGGAGGAAGTTCCTGCATGCAGTAGATCGATGAATCGCACTGCATGTGTGAATCAGCCATAAATGCAAGCCATCTACCTGATTGCTTTAAGTAAGGGGAATTACAGTAAATAAAAATTAAAAACTGAAGAATCCATTAGTAACTCCCTTCTCTCTTTCATTTCGGCGCAGCTTTTTTTTTTTTTCCTGGAATTAATTAATTCCTCTCCTCACTCTATAAATTAATACCTCCCTCATGAAACGTTAAGCCTCTCGCCTCCACCTCCCGCAACTCTTTAACTTTCTATCGATATCATCTGGTCTCTCAACTTGAACAGGAAATTGATTCCTTTTAGTATCCTCCAAGCGGAAAAGATGGCAAACGCGATAAACACTTGTTTCCTTCTTTCATTGCTAGTCATTTTCCTTACCTCATCTCTAGCAAGTGCAGCACAATACAATGTCCTGAGTTATGGGGCAAAACCAGATGGGAGAACTGACTCAACCAAAGCCTTTCTTGCTGCTTGGACACGAGCTTGTGGCTCTACTAGCCGCTCTACCATCTATGTCCCACCAGGCAGGTACTTTCTGCGAAATGTACAATTCATTGGTCCTTGCAAGAACAATGCAATCGTCGTACGAATAGATGGCTCACTTCTGGCTCCCACAAACTATTGGGTTATCGGTAATGCTGCAAGCTGGATCTCCTTTCAGCATGTCGATGGAGTTTCAGTTTCTGGTGGGATCCTTGATGGACATGGTTCTGGTTTCTGGGGTTGCAAGCAATCTGGCAAGAATTGCCCAAGTGGTGCCACGGTACGCGCGTTCAATATTTTGTGACCACCTTCTTCTTCTTCTTCTTCTTTTTTCCTTTTCTATTCTCTATAAGATGCTAGGATCATAATCAAGAGTCAAGACTCGAACTTTGAAATGTAATCATCTCCTAGCTACCTATCCTCAACATAATCATGGTTGATGGAATCCAAGAGTGCCTTCATGAGTCATAAATATTACCATTCAACTTACTGTCTTCTTGGGACTAGTATGGTCCATGTTCACTTGGGCCCTAGTTATTGCATGAATTAATAAAGAATGTCAAAGGTCAACTACTACTTAAGTCCTAATTATAGCTTTTTGTTTAGGTGGTCCAGCTAATTAAAGCCTCAGTTACGTTCCAAGCACATTTGAATGCGTTGATCAATGATCATTTAATTTAATTATAGTTTGTGCGCGTTTGCAGACACTAAGCCTTTCCAATTCAAAAAACATAGTGATCAGTGGACTGCATTCACTCAATAGCCAGATGTTCCACATCGTTGTCAATGGCTGCCGCAATGTGAGAATTCAAGGGGTTAAGATCACTGCATCCGGGACCAGTCCAAACACGGATGGCATTCATGTACAGCTATCGAGCGGCGTCAGAATCCTGAACTCGAAGATCGGAACCGGTGATGACTGCGTCTCGGTCGGTCCCGGTACCACTAACTTGTGGATCGAGAATGTTGTGTGTGGCCCTGGGCATGGAATCAGGTAACAAGGAAATTAAATAATCAAGCACACCTCCACATACATGTAATACATGATTTCAAGTAATTAAATTATCTTCGCATAAGATATGATGACGATTTATTTATATATACTACTACATCTATACATGCATGCGGCTATAAATACGGGACTCAAACGTGGGTGTGTTTTCTTGCAGCATTGGTAGTCTGGGGAGGGACCTTAAAGAGCCAGGGGTGCAAAATGTGACAGTTAAAACCGTTACATTTATCGGTACTCAAAATGGGCTGAGAATCAAAACATGGGGGAGACCAAGCAATGGTTTTGTAAAGAATGTTCTTTTCCAGCATGCCATCATGACCAACGTTCAAAATCCCATTGTCATCGACCAGAACTACTGTCCTGACAACAAAAATTGTCCCGGTCAAGCTTCTGGGGTAAAGATTAGTGGTGTGACGTACCAAGATATCCATGGAACATCAGCAACAAAAGTGGCAGTGAAATTCGATTGTAGTAAAAGGTCTCCATGCACTGGTATCAGAATGGAAAATGTGAGGCTAACTTACAACAATCAACCAGCCGGTGCATCTTGCAACAATGCTGACGGAACAGCTTCCGGTTTCATTCAGCCTAGCAGCTGTCTTTGATTCGTAAAATACAAATCCCAGAAGAAAATTATGTCATGCATGCTAGCTATTAGATTAGCTAGGAAGTTCGTTGCTTGAGCCTGTGGCTTTCCCGGGTCTTTGAGGTTGCTTTGGAGCCCGCCTTGCAATTATTTTTATGTTGAAAAGAATTGGTCTAAATTTCTCACTATATGAATTAGTATTTCAAGAAATTATATTTCGAGTAACAGTGCAGTCGAATGTTTTTCTCATTTGGAGCAAAAATTATATTCCTTCACGTCTGCATAGGAATGATTATGTTTTTGTCTATATCAAGCTGAATCCCCAAACGTGATGAAGGTGGTGGATGAGCATCTTCATGAAGGCAAGTTTGACATGCAAGAACTCAAGGAAAACCATCAAATATGTACAAAACTTGATGCCACAAGGGTCATTGTTTTTGGAACCATGAAAAGGAAATGGAGAGGTGATAAGAGAACCCGATACTGATTCTGATGAACAGTCTTTCGGAATGAGATCAGAGCATGGTCTTTCTGGTTCCAGTGTAATGCGATTTCTGAGCATGGCTATGAGAATCCAAATAGACAAAAAGCTTACATCTCTGTCTCTCTCTGTTTTCTTTGCCCTCTGAATCTCACGGCCCTATGGCAATACTCGAGAAACACTAACATTATAAACTTTCATAGAAGATAAAGTCAGATGTCAACAATCAACCATCAGAAAAACGCCAAGAAAAAACAGGAAGCAGAAGATGCCCAAACTAGAGATTAAAATCATGTTTTGATGATGCTTTCTGGTTTGTATCACGTTTTGAATTCCCTTGATATGATGACGCTTTGCCATATAAATCCTTCTGTTTTCCACCCATGGTGACGAACTTGATAAATGAAAAATAAACAATGAATGATATCTTCGATGATTCCAAAGAAGCAGAAGAGAGCTGAAGAACGTCATGTATGCTGGAATCCAACTGCAGAACTTCTGCAGCGAGAAACAGAAGAGGTACTTTAAGGGAACATCTGCTGAGATTGAAATAGCACAGAGCCAATGGAAACTGGTAAAACATGACAAATTTTGGCAACTCTGTATGGTCCAGTTTGCTATCATGTTTTGGCATAATGAACTTAACCTCATTGGTAAGTTTAGACCATCCGCCCAACAAACTCTTTGGACCTGTCCTGCATACTATGACTCAAACTGAAGTGATCACTGCCAGTTCAGGTGATGAAAGCTTTGAGCTAGAGTTTACAGAAACAAAATGAAACAGCATATGCTGTTAGTTTTGTGTGGAAAGCAGTAGAGATTTGGTCTAATTGATAAGAGGATCAATGTGGTTTGATTGATTAATCAGTGATCCTAATGCAATCTGAAATTCCGATGTTCGTTCTAAAGAAGAATAAGCTGTGATTGGAATAGAAGACAGCCAATGAAAGCAGGACAAACATGGGCAAATCTGTGTTCCAGTTTTGTAATAATAAATCATGTAACAGTCCATGTATACAGCATTTAATTTCTGATAAGCATGGAGCAGCCTGAAGCCGAGCACAACCTGGTAAACACTGTTTTTAAGCGGCTTCTCATGAAATTAATAGAAGCACTCAAAGCCTCCGGACAACCTTCTTCATCATCAGCCCACGACGACCACCACAATACCGGACAACCTTCAGACCTGCAACAATCTATAACAACAGAAAACAATAGACACAAAAACCAGCGGTGAAGGAGAAGGAAACAAATCTAAAAGGGAGAGAGTTGAATCTTGAGGTGCTTAGATCTCCTTTCTCAGCCACGGTGGGTGTCACCGCTAGCAGAGGAGTGAAGAAGAAAGCATGACACTTCATGTCCAACAACTCACTCTCCTTCAACAGTAGCGACATATGAATCCACGTCCCGACACTGGTGGCGGCGTCGGCGTGTGTGGATACATGTGCCGCCACTGTTCTAGCAGTTCATCAACCTTGATTCGAGTAGTTTCTAGACACATTAAACAACTTGGAAGGTCGATTCATAACCTCAAATTGTTCTTGGGGATAATTTACAATAATGCTGTGAAAATTTAGGATAAAATGCTTATTATTTTATATATTTTTTGGACTGTTAGAAAGTGTTAATTTAGTTTAATGTGTGTGTTTTTATATTTTTTAAGAAACTTATACAATAGTCCTATTCCTAATCGTAAATAAAAAGACAAGTTTTATTTTTTCTTATATATATATAACTCGACTATAGAATGTTTAGGCTTTACCATAAAACTATGGTTCACTCTATCGGAGTGGATCAACTTTAACCATTAGACAAATTAAATGTCAAAAAACACAGTAGTATCTTAATTTATATCATACAAATAAATAATATAGTTTATATTGGGTAAGGTGTACTAGGAGTGATACATTATTCTTATATATTTGTAGTCTCCTTTTTAGAGACTAGTTAAGGTTTTTAGTGACAAAAATATTAGGTGACAATTCCATTCCACTTACATCCCAATGATTCTAGTTTAGAAGGATGATTGTCGCGATGTTGCACACGTGTGACATAATTGTATCTCCAACAAGGACAACCAATGAAATAGGGATTATTTGTTTTCTTTTTTTGATTCTTGTTTTTTGTTAGTTTATACATTTTTATTTTTTTATGGTTTAATTTTTACTACTTTTCTTATCATTTTTATTATCAACATATATATATATATATATATATATATATATATATATATATATATTTCACATGTATTTGTATATAAATATTGATTAATGCCTCATGCATTGCCTATTTTAATTTTTGAAAGCACACACAAACTTCTAATATTTACAAAAGTATAAGAAAATCATCGGAATCTTTCATTGGATTTGACATGTGGTTACTTTTTGTATTTGTGAAATCAAGTCAAGATTTGTGCTTCGCAAGAACACAAATCTAAACGTAAATTATGGAGCAAGATTTGATGATTTAATGCTTTTAAAAATATTTTTAATTCAACTTTAAAGTGCTATTGAAGAACTCTTATAAGGTTTTTATCCCTGAGGCTCGAGAGATTTTGAGAAAACTTCATTGCGTGAAGAACTTGTCTTGAAAAAAAATCTTGCATCTCCTGTAATTAATTTTTTTTTAAGAGAGAGATCATTTGTTTATAGAGGTTTGTAGGGGCTCGCAGGTCCTTTTCAAGAATCCTTTTCATGTCGTGTAGGGTCTCTACCCTGAGTTGAAGCCACAGAATTGGACGGTGACGACGGTGTAGAGATATTTGTGCTGGTCCAGTGGTTCAGGTCCGTAAGCTTTCTAATCAGCCTAGCTGGGATTGATGTACACAAACATGAAACAATCAAGAGAAACGTTTTAAGATGTGAAATTGTGTCTAGAATAGATTCACTTGTATATCAAGAATTTCTCTACCCCACGGCGTCTCCACCTCGTGGATCATGCCAAGAAGAAGAAGCAGCATGTGCTTCATGCATCCAGCAATATTTATACAAGTAAATGAGTAGCCATGAGTATCACCAATAACTTGTTCATCATATAATTAAGGGAATCATCAGAGATTTGTCTATGTTATCTTGCCAGTTTAATTGCAGTTCATTGACAATTTATTTTTATGTGAAAGAATTGGAAAATAATTTCTTTTAAATAAATTATAGTTTAGTCTTACACTTTTATACAATACAATAAATTATTTCTCGCATTTAATTCACATGAAATATATTGTGTTTACATCAGTAGATATCGATAATGTTTACAAGATGATTTTGGAGCTCCTATTTACAAGTTGCGAAATGAATGGTCACTCCGCTATAGCTTGTTTATCCGGGACTTCAAAAGAGTTTTAACAATCATGGCCGTGCTCGTTGGATTCCATTGATCTAAGGAATTAAGTGGGGGGCAATTACTTATAAGATAAGGATATTAACCACAATATTGAGCTAATTAATTGAAAGTAAATCTTTTTTTAGAAAATAAAACCATCTTATTTTACAGAATTTATTTCTTTTATTGAATTGCAAATAAGTGATTTAGAATACGTTGGTGTTGGTGGTCCATTAGTTTCCCAGCTATGGCTTTTATAGGATAGAATTCATTATATATAATTTTCAAATTTATTTAGAGGTTGATTCAAAACAGTTTAGGTTATTAGTTATCGTGGTTTTAAACGATTTTTATTATTATGAAAGCGACAAAGAAAAAAAAATAAAAAATCTTTGGTATTCGTTGTCCATTATTCAACTTAAAAAAAATAGTTTTCCTTTCCTTCAATCGCTCATAAATAATGGGTTTTGCCTTTTGAAATCTAAAACATTATCAATATACCATTTTGTTTTGCTTTTAGTAGCACGTACAATCGAGAAGAAGAGGCAAGGGGGGGGCAAATTATGGCAACCAGTGGTGAAGAAGTGAGGAACATGCAGGTCATATTGAAGGATTATGTCGCTGGATTTCCAAAAGAATCAGACATGAACGTGAAAACAGGTTCCATCAAACTCAAACTAGCAGAAGATGAAAGTAGTGACAGTGCTGTGTTGGTTAAGAATCTTTACTTGTCTTGTGACCCTTACATGCGTGGTCGCATGACAAATAGTCCAGTTGATGACCCCGACTTCTCTCCCTTCACTCCTGGCTCTGTATGTTCCCTCGCTCTCTCTCTATATTTGAGCCGTAAGAAATTGCTATTTGGTTTTGTTTATTACTACACAGCAATCCATTTGATTGTTTTGGATATGTGGGCCAAGAAAAGTGGAGGATTTTAGTCAGGTGATTACAGGATTTGTTTAGCAGAGAAATGGTTAAGAAAGCAATTAAGAAACCAATAATTCAAGACCAAAGGAATGTCTATTAATTAATTAATTAATAAAAGGGGATTGCTTTTGCTATTTATTTAAATATGTATGTGAAGTGTATGGAGATGTGGGATAGCTCCAAAATTGCTTTGTGATTTTTCTCTCTTTTTTAATTGAACAGCCAATAGTTGGACATGGGGTGGCTGAGGTTGTCGATTCTAGGCACCCTGGCTTCAAGAAAGGTGACTTGGTTTGGGGGAGGAAAATGGGGTGGGAAGAGTACAGTTTAATAAAAGAACCTGAGAAACTCTTCAAAATTCACTCTACTGATGTGCCCCTTTCCCTACTATACTGGAATTCTTGGTAAGTCGTTTGCTGCCTTGATGTAAATTCTGCTCACTATGCATGAGAGGAGCAAGTAGTGGATTTGTGTGGTCAAGTGGATTGCACAATTGGCCAATCCTGGATTTATGTTTTGCTTGTTCTAACTAATGAGCTGAATCCTGGATGTGCATTTTCTTTTACAGGCATGCCTGGTATGACTGCTTATTTTGGTTTCTATCAAGTTTGTTCTCCAAAGAAAGGGGAGCGCGTCTACATTTCAGCAGCATCTGGTGCTGTTGGTCAGCTTGTTGGCCAGTTTGCAAAGTTAATGGGTTGCTATGTTGTTGGAAGTGCTGGAAGTAAAGAAAAGGTGGGGCAGCTTAGAACCTTGTTCTATTTGGTGGCTGCTTTCTATCATCTGTTTTACTAGTATTATTCGTCCAATAATTTTGTTCATTAAAATTCATCAAAGTATGGAGCACAATCAATATCCTCATTAAGCAAGCAGTCTATTTACTCATTTACAGGGGTTTCAGCTGGATTTCAGAATATTTTAGGACAGTTTCTGGATAGTCTCATATAAATACTGCGAAAAGCTATGGAAATGACCACTTGTAGTTCCCACCATGGAAAAGCTAAATGTTCTGGCTAGTAGCTCATCAGCTTTGCGATTTTTATGTCCCCCTTCTCCTGTATTTTTTTTCTTCGATTGGAGGGATTTGATTGAATGATTTCATCCTGAACATGTTATAATTACCTGATTAGATTTTGATCTACTTTTATGGTATACAAGGTTGAACTACTGAAAAGCAAGTTTGGGTTTGATGATGCTTTCAATTATAAAGAGGAGCATGACTTGGTAGCGGCTTTGAAAAGGTCAGTCTTTGTAATTGCATTGGATAATTTTACGGCAAGCTTCAATTAATGTTAACGTCAGTCTTTGGACATTTCGCTGTGTTTTAGTGCATGGGAGTCAAAGTTGCTGGCCGGTAGTGGTTTCTGATAGAATTAATGAGTTTTGCATTGAAGAAGATTAGGTTAGAATCTTTGAATTTCGAATTTTACTGTTCATAACAGTAAATTCAAAATGAACAGTGAAATTCGAAATTCAAATATTCTAACATAATCTTCTTATCTTCCATGCAAAACTCATTAATTCTAACAGTTTCAAGGGCTTTCTGTTCACAAACCACATTAAACGTGGTAATTAAATTTAGAATGTCTTATCTCTTAAGTCAAGGTTAATAGCCATTGATTTTGCTTGATATGCAGTCTCATGATAGAAGTTTTTGTGACACTTCATTCCATGGAAAACCCTCTTGATAAATTTTGCATGCCCTATTGGTTTTGATGTCACTTGATCTGTGGTTACTCTTTAGAGATTAGCAAGTGTTGAAACGTTAGGTATGCTTCCCAGAATGCATATTTCATGCTTAACCAACCATTCGACCAATGAATTTGCTGCGCTTTAATATTCTCAGAGTCATTTGCATCAGTTTCCAGATATAAAGCTTAGCAGAAACTTAAAATTGTCACCCAGTAAGCAATCCTGTAGCTATTGGGAGATTCAAAATGCCCCTTGTGGTTTGAGTTTTGTCTGTGTCATCATCAGGTACTTCCCTGAAGGCATTGACATTTACTTCGAGAATGTTGGGGGTAAAATGCTTGACGCAGTCCTCCTTAACATGAGATTCCATGGTCGCATTGCTGCTTGTGGAATGATCTCTCAATACAATCTCCAGCAACCTGAAGGCATTCAAAACATAACGACTGTTGTTTTTAAGCGAATCCGTTTGGAAGGGTTTATAATATTCGATTACTTCGACCAGTATCCCAAGTTCCTAGATTTTGTGCTGCCATATATCAGAGAAGGGAAGATTGTTTATGTGGAAGACATAACTGAAGGTCTAGAGCGTGGTCCTTCTGCTTTGATCGGCCTTTTCAGTGGCCGGAATGTTGGAAAGCAAGTAGTGAAGGTTACAAATGAGTGACCAGCCTGTTCTAGTATATTCAACGTACCAATATGAATAGAATATCAGAGATGTACCTTAATAAGGCATTGGATTTTTGTCATCCGTGATGCCGCAGTTGATAAAATTCAAGCAGTGGAATGCTGTCTATTCCAGTCTTTACAGCTATCTTACATTCATATAGTCTTCCTGCCTTAAGTTTCTTGGGAGCTCAGCTCTGAACCGAGCAAAAACCATAAAATGTGTGCTGTTGTGACTGGTTCACAATCCTATTTTTATTTGACACGTTACTTGTCTTGCGTATTCCATTTTGAGTGCTAGCAAGATATCTATACGAGGAAAAGTACGGATACAAAGGCCGAGATCTTTCTTTCTTGGACCAGTCAAGCACTACCAGATCCGTAGCCAAGTAAAACAAGCACAAGAGTTGATTCTCAACTTCAAATCTCACCAAGAATCTATATGTGGCTTCAATTTCACTAGGAATCATGAAAAAAATGGAAACCATAGTGCCATAACAGCGCCCAAATCTGACCAGAAGTAAATTGCTAGATACTATAAATAGGACTTACAATCGGCCCTTGCATAATCAGCAAGAAGGTAAACTCTGATAATATATAACTAGGTCGATCTTCTGCCATCTTTCAAGTTGGAAGCTAAAACATCTGCAATATGGCAAGTGATATCGGTTGTGAAGTGAGCAATAAGCAAGTGGTACTCAAGAACTATGTCAGTGGTTTCCCAAAAGAATCAGACTTCGAGGTGACAACCACAACTATAAAGCTCAAAGTACCAGAAAATAGTAAAAATGCTGTTTTGCTAAAGACTGTATACCTTTCTTGTGATCCTTATCTCCGTGGTCGCATGAGATACACGCCGGTTACCGATCCTGATCCTGACTTCGGTTCCTACACCCTTGGCTCAGTATGCGAACTTCCTTTTTTAATTTCTCCAATAAATGCATCACAATGAATCAAATTGTGGGATGGCTCGATTTTATTGACTATGCGTGCTTTTCTAATTTTTTCTGTTTTGTTGAAATTGAACAGCCAATATCTGGATTTGCAGTGGCTAAAGTGGTTGATTCGGGGCACCCTGACTTCAAGAAAGGTGATCTTGTTTGGGGGAGGAGAGTAGGCTAGGAAGAGTATAGTCTAGTTACCACACCTGAATGCCTCTTCAAAATCCACCATACTGACGTGCCCCTTTCCTATTACACTGGAATTCTTGGTAAGGTCTCTGACTACTTGTTGTAAATCTTAACTATGCTGCTGTCTTGTTATGAATTTCAATGAGCTACAACTCGTGTGTGCATGTACTTTAACAGGCATGCCTGGGATCACTGCTTATTTTGGTTTCTATGAAATTTGTTCTCCCAAGAAAGGGGAACGAGTCTACGTTTCAGCGGCATACTGGTGCAGTTGGTCAGCTTGTGGGGCAGATTGCTAAGTTGATGGGTTGCTATGTTGTTGGGAGTGCTGGCAGTAAAGAAAAGGTGGGAAAACCTTGATTAATCTTTACAGTATTTCACTTGATATGCTTTTATCCTATGGCTTCTTACTTCACTAGCTTCTTAGCGAGAGGACATTGTTGATAAGATTAGTCCGGACATGTAAATTTGATCGCATTTTGTTTCGCTTTCATGGAATTATAGGTTGAATTGTTGAAGAGCAAATTTGGGTTTGATGATGCTTTCAACTATAAAGAGGAACATGACTTCGATGTAGCCTTAAAAAGGTCAGTACATGTAAAGAGAAATTCACAAATCACTTTCACGAACGCAGAATCCATGGAAGTCATCGAAATTTACGGTTTTGTGTATGAAACTTGAGATTGGAAACAACCCTTATGATTTGAGGTTTGGTTGTGTATATGAAACTAGGTACTTCCCTGAAGGCATCGACATTTACTTTGAGAATGTTGGGGGGAAAATGCTTGATGCTGTGCTTCTGAACATGAGATTCCGTGGCCGCATTGCTGCTTGTGGAATGATCTCGCAGTACAATCTCCAGCAACCTGAAGGCATTCAAAACATCACGACTGTTGTTTTTAAGCGAATCCGTTTGGAAGGGTTTGTGGTGATGGATTATTTTGACCAGTACTCCAGGTTCTTGGATTTTATTCTGCCATATATCAGAGAAGGGAAGATTGTTTATGTGGAAGACATAGCTGAAGGACTCGAGAGTGGGCCTGCTGCTTTGATCGGTCTTTTTAGCGGCCGCAACATCGGAAAGCAAGTAGTGAAGGTTACTGATGAGTGATCAGTATTCCTCATCATACCATAGCATTATCTTTTGGTGATATAAAAGGAGTTTAATATTGGTCTGTTACTCTGAATAAATTATATGTAATATCCGAATAAGACGCGATTTCTCCTCTTCTAGGCTTTTCATGACTTCTTGTAATTTCCTGCAAACTGCCTGAATAGCATAGGAGAAAGTAAAGTTATAATTAAAAACAAAGGCAAATGATATGAACTACATTCTTGTTCACATGAAAAAGAATGTGTGCTGGCATTTATTGAAATCTAAAAAATATAGATAATTAGATGAAAAATTTGACAGCATTTTGGTGTTTCTGATGCTATGACACACAAATCATAAACGGGAGTCTACTCAGGAACCAAAGACTGGCCGGCTGAGCTACTGTCTTTAGGGGTGATTCTGCCGCATAGAATGCCGCTTATTTCTGGGCTTATCTTCTCCTCTTCCTTGTAAGGGCAAGTCCAACGGAGGAGCCATCAGAGGAGGCAAAGCCAAAATTTGGTGGACTTGCCATCAGAGGAGGCAAAGCCAAAATTTGGCTCTTTTTGTTAAAATTATCACTCCAACAGGGAGAGGCAAATGAAGAGGCAAAATGCCTCTTCCAATTTCGGAAGCCATTCCCACAGGTCTGAAATGAAGAGGCAAAATTGAAATCTAGCCGTTGTAAATATTACCGTTGCCATTATCCACAATAAACACACATCAACACAGCAAGAATGGTCTCAAGAATTGAAAAAACACAATATATTTTTCAGCCAATTTTCTAGCCAATCTGAACAAGATTTAACAGAATATACCTTCATCAAAATCCCAAGAAGAAGGTTGCTCTCTTTTCCAAGAAGAAGGCTGCTCCTAGATGACAGAGTTCCAAAAATATTTTGTTTTGGAGTGGAAGAAGGGGAGAAAGGGAGAGGGAGTAGAGAGGGAATCGCCATGGGAGAAGAGGCGAGATTGCAGAGTGAGAGGGACGGAGACGAGATGGGAGAGTGATAGGGACGGAGGCCAGATCGGAGAGTGAGAGGGATGGCCATGGGAGGAGAGGGAGCTTAGTGAGAGTGAGAGAGGGAGCGGCCATAGTGATAAAAGGGATAGGGTTTCGGGTGAGTGTGTGTGGGTGGGAGGGTAATTAATAATAATAAAGGGAAAAAAATAAGGGGTAATTAATGATAATATTTAGGGGAAAAAATAAAGGGTAATTAATGATAATATTTAAAGAAATAAATAAATAATAATAATATTTAGCATAAAAAAATAATTATGTGAAATTGGTAAATTAAAAATTTCTTGATCAGTTAGCTTAATTACATATTTTAAATTTACCGTTAGATTTATAAACTGTTTAAATTTTGTGTTTAGAACTATTGTGCATTTATTCGTAAATAAATGTTTTTATAAGTTTATTAATACTGTAATTGTAATAGAATTTGAGTTAGATAGAATGTCACATGGGGCAATCACATAATTTTTTTTTATGCAGATGGACTCAAATTTGCCAAACTCATTCACTAACAGATTTCATGCAATTTATTTCTTATAAGTGAGTCTGAACAAATTGTTTAATTATAATTAAATTCATTTTTTTTATTTAAATATAAATAAAAAAATTAATTTTTTTGTTGGAGAGTTTTTCAAAAGCAATTATTTAATTATATAACTTACTCCTAATAATTATATAATGAATTGTATAATTATACTATATACAAAATAATTGAATTTTATTTAAAATAAGTTTAAAAAAAATGGCTCTTACCATTGGAGATCATATCAGCTCAAGAGCCATTTATACACTATTCAAAGAGCCATTTCTATCATTTGCCTCTTAAAAATGCCTCCTACCATTGGACTTGCTCTAAGATTGTTCCTCTTTCTTCCAGTTCAACTCCCTCAAGAAAAATCCCTCTGTTTGCCGACTTATAGGAGCTGGAAAACCCAAACTCGTCAGGATTCTGCACGGACTTTAATAGCTTCTTCGACCTTGTTTCTGCCAGCAATTTCAGCTCTGTTTCCGCTGATGCTTCCCTGCTTTTTCCTCAGCTTTCTAGCCCTATTGTAGGGTTTTTTTGAGCAGCCTGCCTTGATTGATCCTCACCAGAATGTTTAGATATATTATACAGATGTAAAATGTAGATGGGGACTAAATTTATAGTAAAATAATTGATTTTAAGCAAATATAGATAAACTAAAGAGGGATAAACAAAAAATGAAATTATGGTTGATGTTTTGTACTCTGAATCTATGTAAACTCCCATTTTAGGTACGACAATAAAAGAGATGTCTTACATGTCTTGTTATCCTCTCTTTCATGTATGATCATAGACAATATCAGTTGAAGATTTTAGATTAAAATGCCATGAGCAACAACTTTTTGACTTATGCTTGAAAATGATGATGATTAGCGTATCATTGTTTGCAATTTACCAAAATAGCTTGGGATCGCCGCAGCTTGGGACCCTTCTCGGTATCGGTAATCACCTCCCTCTCTCCATCTTCTCCAGCTACATCCAAAACCTCTCTGAATATAACAGCCGCCATTTGCATCCAAAAAACCTTTTTAACCTTTTCTTAGTCTCTTTCAAAAACCCCACAACCTTTCCTTCGTTTCATCTCCTTTACAGCTCCCAAAAAACCAATGGACAAAAACCAACGAGCAACAGGTGTCAACCTGCAAAAAGGTTTGAGTAACCACAAACCTGATACACATGAACACGCAACCGCGGTACTGGACACAAAACAGGCTACCATAGGAGGAAGCCTCAACTAGCCACTTTCATGGGCGGACAGAGTTCGAGTCACCGATTCGACTACCATGCATACTTTGGAGCCTATCCCTCAGAAACCAGCTAGCAGTCGGCTCAAAATACCAGCTGACATGCTAATGCTAAACACGGACCAATGGTCTAGATGTATGATAGGGTTCTTTACGGGTAATTGTTTACCGTATCATGCCTGTCAATCTTATTGCAAAGAAGGTATGGGGGCCACATGGTCTTGAACAGGTGCTTACCATGGCGGATGACTTCTTCATCTTTCGTTTCAAAGTTGAAGAGGTAGTCACTGAGGTGATAGAAAGAGGCCCGTGGATGATAGGGGGGAAACACATTATCCTGCAGAAATGGACGCCAGATTTCCAGTTTGACAGGAGTAAAGTAACAAAGCTTTCAGTTTGGATAAGACTTCGAGGTCTACCTCTGCCATTATGGACCAAGCAGGGACTGAGTTTGGCAACAAGCATGGCAGGGAAACCTTTATTGTGCGATGAGCAAACAATAAACTGCAGACACTTGGAATTTGCCCGCCTGTGTGTGGAACTCGACGTCGGTCTCCCTTTTGTCCACTATTTTGACATTGATAGTCCTCTCAAGGATGAACCTTTGAGGGTGAACGTAGAGTATGAGTGGAAGCCCACAAGGTGCGATGGCTGTAAGAGTTTTGGCCATATCTATTCCACAAGGACAAGGGGGGAGGACAAAATAATAGAGGTGCATCAAGATAAAGAGAACCATCAGCAGCCGAAAAGGGAAAATACCAACAATCAACCTTGGAGGGACAGGCAACCCAAAGGGAAGTAGGGCTGTGGAGGGAGACAGCCACGTGGAGCAAGAAGTAAGCTCATCTGAGCATGCTACCAGAGACGAGTCACATAGGGAGGACAGGGGGGAAAAAACCAATGATCATGGCACCCCAAGCTGGTACTCAGAGACAGGATGACAGAAACCCTAACACTACCCAAAAAAAGACACAGAGCAACGAAGGAGAGGGGGCCACATCCATATCTACTTAGAGTATTCAGGATTCAGAGTGGGAGGGAACATCAACCAAATCTACTCAGGATCGGAAGAAGAGGAAAGGGAACCAAAAAAACTTTGAGGCCAGGGGCCTCAAAGGTATGTAGGGTTTGTCACTGGTTAAACTTAATAAATGGTTATGACCATAGGAGCATGGAATATTAGGGGGCTGAATAACTCCTAAAAGCAAAAAAAGTTTCAGCAATGGATCAACAAAAACAATGTTAGTATCATGGGGTTTATAGAACCTCGTATTTTGCCAGTTAATATGGCAACAGTTGAATGTGGCTTAGGGATACAAAGTTGGCAGTTCTAGTCCAACGTTCATTTATGCAACCTGTGCAAAATTTTGGTGGGATGGGATGCAACGAAAGTGACGGTGACAGTGGTGCATATGGTTGTTCAATGGATAACTTGTGATGTTATTGATATTGGAGGGAACAGATCGACTAGGATTTCATTTGTTTACGGCCTCAATACTCCGGTGGAGCGCCACCTTCTATGGAACTACCTTGCTCAGTAAGGAACCTTCAACAGCACCAACCCGTGGGTGGTAATGGGAGATTGCAATGCCATTTTGAGTTCCATGGATAGACAAGGAGGGGATCATCAGTGGCACAGCTATATGGATGATTTCCTCAATTGTGTGAGCAGCGCAGATTTGATAAATCTTCCAATTAAAGGGGTGCACTTCACATGGCACAATGGTAAGGGTGGTTATCAAACTATCCTTAAAAAGCTTGATTGGGACTTTGGGAACCAGAAGTTGATTTCGCAATGGCCTTTAACGATGGCAACTTTCCAGGTGAGGGGAATATCCGATCACAGTCCTATTGTGATTCACATGATGCCTCCTCCTCCTCGGCAAAAGAAGAGATTCAAATTCCTAAATTTGTGGACTCATCAGGAGGGTTATCGGGATGCAGTGCAGGCAACCTGGACGGGGGAAGTCTATGGTAATCCTATTAGTAGGCTAACTTGGAAGATGCGGTTGCTCAAGGGAGTTCTCACCAACTTTCATAGCCGATACTCTCAGCATATCTTTACCAGGGTCAGATTAACTAAGGAAGAATGGGAGGCAGCCCAAGTTTTTTTGGATCATAATCCAACTAATAGGGAGGCAAATGATAGGGAGAGGGAGGCTTGTGGCTCTTATCATCACTTGTGTGCGGATGAAGAATCTTTCTATAAGCAGCGTTCACGAGTTCAGTGGTTGCAATTAGGGGACAAGAACACGGTTTTTTTCCATCGCTCTCTTCTACAAAGGAGAACAAGGAACATGATTATGAGCCTGAAAAGGGAGTCAGTGGAGGAAGTCTGGGATCAAAATGGGATGGGGAGTCTGGCGGTTGAGTATTTTAGTAAGTTGCTGAATAATCCATCTCCTCGGGATGTTGGGGAAGTGGATGAGCTTTTTCAGAAAACTATAAGTAGGGAAGACGGTGATTCCATGCTCAGATCGATTTCAGATGACGAAATAAGAGGCTTTGTTTTCAATTCCAGATGATAAGGCTCCCGGGCCTGACGGGTTTAACAACTGTTTTTTTAAGGATAGCTGGTCCATTATGGGGGAAGATTTCAAAGAAGCTATCAGACATTTCTTTAGTACAAATCATTTGCCTCATTGTATTTAAGCCACCAGGATCGCCCTCATTCCCAAGATAGGAAATCCAAGTCATTTGAATGACTACAGGCCCATCTCTTGCTGTACGGTGGTCTACAAATGCATTTCCAAAATTATTGCCAAAAGGTTGAAGTCCAGTATTGATGGAGTTGTCAGCAGAGCCCATTCAGCCTTTCTTCCAGGCCGGAATATTTCAGATGCTATTTTCCTGGTGCAAGAGCTAATGCATAACTACCACAGGCGAGGTAGAGCTCCTCGTTGTGCCATCAAAGTTGATCTTCGGAAAGCTTTTGATACTATTAGCTGGGAGTTCATCTTCCAGGCTCTAAGAAGCATCTCAATTCCTCCAACTGTTATTAAGTGGACCAGAACATGTATAACATCTCCCTGGTATTCAGTGAGTATGAATGGCGAGGATCATGGGTTCTTCAATGCTAACAGGGGCTTAAGAAAGGGGGATCCCCTATCCCCTTATCTCTTCGTCTTGGCTATGGAGGGTCTCAATGGCCTGTTGCAGAAGGCCATCCAAGCCCCTACTTTTAAGTACCATTAGCGATGCAAGAATGCTGTCATCACTCACCGATGTTTCGCGAACGACTTAATTCTTTTCAGCCATGTAGACTTGGCTTCGGTGAACATCCTCAAGGGTGCTATGGACACTTTCGCAGAGTTATCAGACCTAAGCTTAAATCATCATAAGAGTGTAGTGTTCTTGGCAGGAATAGATGAGCAGGGTCAGAATGCTCTTGTTAATCTATTGGGGATCCAAAAATCCAGCTCTCCCCCACCTATTTAGGAGTGCCGCTCATCACCACAAAGCTCAGAAGTATAGATTGCCTTCCGTTAGTTGAAAGGATCAAGGGTTGAGTTAAGCAATGGACATCGGCCACCCTCTCTTATGCGGGTCGGCTTCAATTGATTAACTCGGTCATTTTTGCTATCTAGGTTTACTGGTCCACTAAATTTATTCTCCCAACCTATACCATTGTGCAAATTGAGCGGATTCTCTCGAACTTTCTTTGGAAAGGGGCATCCCTATCCTCGGGGGGAGCTAAAGTGGCCTGGAAGGAGGTTTGTATTCCGAAGGATATGGGGGGTCTAGGCATGAAAAGCTTGGGGATGTGGAACAGGGCTGCCGTGCTCAAACATATATGGAACATTCTTACGGATGAAGAATCATTGTGGGTTGCTTGGATAAAAAAGCACTTAATTAAAGATAGATCCTTTTGGCAAATTCCAGTTCCAGCCAACCCATCATGGACGTGGAGAAAGATCTTGCAAGCCAGGGAGCTGTGTAGAGGAAGTTTCAGATGAAGGGTAGGAAATGGCAAGACTACCTCTCTATGGTATGACTATTGGATGCCAATGGGAGAGGGCTGGTAGATTTGCTTCCTCATCGGACCCTTGCAACAACCAGTCTCACATGGAATGCACGGGTAGCTGACATCATAGTGGCAGGAAGGTGGAATTTCATTGGAAATGATAGATGTCATCAGGCTCTATGGAGCAAAATCAACTTCCAGCCTAGGATAATGCAAGAGGATTCGGTGGTTTGGCAAGCCAATGGTATGGGGAAGTTCACAGTTAACTTGGCATGGCATATGCTAAGGGATAGCAACCTAAAAGTAAGCTAAGCCACCTTTTTTGGCATCCTCTCCATGTGCCCAGGCACTCCTTCATCCTGTGGTTGGCTATGCGAGGGAGGTTAAGGACGATGGATAGACTTCACAATGAGGGTATGGTGGACAAAATTTGTAAGCTATGCAACCAAGAAGTCGAGACACATGATCATTTGTTCTTCTTCTGTGGGTTTGCGGCTCAAGTGTGGCGGACGATTACTAGACAGTCTCGTAGCTCCACTGGCATCAGTTGTTGCAATGGAAAGCTCAGAGGTATAAGAACAGTCGATCAATTAGCAACTTGATAGGCCCTCTATATAGGCCCCTCTATTTTGGCCACTACGGTTTACCACTTGTGGCAGGAAAGAAACAGGAGAATATTTCAACATCGTTTCCAGGAGGCCATCAACATCAGTGGGGACATTTATCACTACATTTGTGACAACCTTGCTAATCACCCAAACCAGGTTGACTTGCCTGCGCAAGTCAGGACCGTCTGGAATATCGGGGCTGAATGAAGCTTCAGAGATCGCAAGGGAGGAATTAGCAAGGAGGTTTCATCTTGCTCGAGAATGCTTTTTTGTGCAGTGTTTAGGCAGGGCCCTTATGGTTAGGCCTCTCCAACCAGGTTTTTTGTAAGGTTCTAGGCCATGTGGGCCGGTCCTTATCTTTGTCTTCTTGATTTAGATTTGTTTAAGCTTAGTTTCGGTAGGGCTCCAGGCCTTGTTGGCTAGCTCCTCAGCTTGTTCTGTTTTAGCCCATTTGGGGTCCTTTTTGTTTTGTGCGCAGGGAGGGTAGAGGGTTGTCTCTTCTCTCCTTGTCTCTTCTCTCGTGCTTTCGGGCTATTGCAGCCTATTTCTCATGTACATCCATTTCTTCTATATACCTTTGAATTTATTCAAAAATTTACCAAAATATTGTCGAAGATTACACTAGATATTTCCAGATTTTGATAATAAAGGTAGCTTTTTATTACTGTTACAATAAAAAGTATGTAGTTCATGTTTTTAGAGTATAGAAATTAATGTCTTAATAATACTGATAGCAGCATTATTTTAACAATTGACAGCAAATATGTCACTTATGCTTCCCTCAAGGCAATGTTGGGGGCTGTATGCTTCTTGTGGTAACCGGAATGATCTCGATACAATCCTGACAAGACTGAAGGAGGAGTAAGCAATTTAATTACTGTTGTTCTCAAAGGGGTAAGCATCGAAGGATTTGTTGCTAATGACTATTATCATTATTTCTTGGATCCTGAATTGGCTTTACATGAGAGAGAGGGGAAGATAAAAGTAAGAGGACATTGATGAACAACGGCTCTGGTAGGTGTGCCTTTTTTGTGGTCCTTAACAATGCAAGGACACTGTAGATTGCTTTGAACAACCCATACAAATGTGATGGGACTCTGAAATGGAAATTGAACCACACATATGTGGTTTTATTTGCATCACTGCTCCTACATGGCCCGCCAACCCATCAGCCTTTGCTACTTTACCGAGAATGATAAGACGACAGTCGTAACTTGAAGCTTCCAGAGAGTTTGGAGAGCGTGCCCGAGCTCAACAATGGCAGGTAGTGGTGAAACAGTGAGCAACATGCAGGTGTTATTCAAGAACTATGAGTCTGGTTTCCCAAAAGAATCAGACATGTATGTTGCCACAACTACCACTGAACTCAAAGTACCAGAAGGTTTTGATAACGGGGTTCTTGTTAAGAATCTCTATCTTTCTTGTGACCCATATATGATAATTATGATGAAGAAGTCCATAGACCCAAGGACTTTCACTTCGTATACCCCAGGCTCTGTAAGCCCCTTTCTTATCTCTCGTTTTTGTTTCGTTTTTGCTTTTGTTTTCTGTTTGGGTGCTGAGAATTGGAAAGAAAATGTGTTTAGGAAAGTAAAGTTTTTGGCTTTATGGGTTAGGACAAGAGGGAATTTCGGATGGTTTGTTCAATGTTCCTTTTTAGTGATAAGAGGATGAGATCGGTGCCATTGTTTTGATTTTTGTTGAAAGCTATAGCCTTTATTGAAAGACTGTTGACTCTTTCTGAAAATCTTGGAGATTAACAGTTGGTCAATGGAACTAGACTTAACAATCCATCAAGTCCGTGGACTATAGTTTTTTCCTAGTGCTGTAGTCAATATGTTGTGGATTTCTTGGAAGAATGTGTATTGACAGATTGTGCCCTTAATTTACCCATTTTGCTATCACTGCCTACTTATTAGAGCTGGAAAAGAAAGGTGGGGATTAGTTGCGTGGGAATATTTCTGTTGCATAGCATTGGAGAGACGTTATCGTAAATGGAAATGAACTGATTGATATTTTATCTCTAAGAATTTTGAAAATTAGACAGAGATGAATGGATATAAACCTCCTGGAAATTTAGCTCAGCTTACATTTTTGAAATTGCTGTTCGTATATGATTAGTGTTCTACATTTGCATCTTGTAACTTGTGTGGTGGAAACTTGCCAGCCATTACGTGGGTATGGAGTGGCGAAAGTCTTGGCTTCTAGGCACCCGGACTTTAAAGAAGGCGACTTTGTTTGGGGGACAGTGGGCTGGGAAGAGTACAGTCTTAT
Source organism: Salix suchowensis (assembly GCA_029030765.1). Taxonomy (NCBI): domain Eukaryota; kingdom Viridiplantae; phylum Streptophyta; class Magnoliopsida; order Malpighiales; family Salicaceae; genus Salix; species Salix suchowensis. Next base: position 12,975,596 of record CM054986.1, on the reverse strand, counting down.
CACTTCATTCCAACCGTTCTTTAAAATTCAGGATACTGATGTACCCCTTTCATACTATACAGGAATTCTTGGTAAGTCATAGAAGGTTCTTTTATGTGTAACTGTCATCGATTTCAAGAACTTTTGGGTATTCCAAACACAAAATCCTCCATACCATATCAAAGATGTAATTTTTCTCGTTGTCATTCCCTGTTATCATTAGCATGTCACTCATTCACCCTGTAAGTTTCTTCTCTTTTTTTTGGCCCACGGCAATCATAATTAGGCAATTAAACTTGAATGTTGTGTGTTTCCCGATTCCTAAAAGTTTTCTTTTATGTTGATCTAGTTCCTACAACTGAATTTTCTTAGGAGTTAAACAAAATGAACTGAATGTGATTATTGGGATCCAAAACTGACTCCAATGCAAGACATTGTTTATTGTATTCATTTCTAGTTATTAGGATAACTTCACTTTCATGTATGGTGCTCCAAGTGTGTTTGTGGTCAATCTTGCAGTGAGCTAATTACAACTCCATCCCATAAAGAGAAGAGAAAATTGCATCTGATAAAATTTGTGCATTGTTGCATGATAATTCTGCTTTTGTTTCCTAGATTTTCACGTTGCTTTGTATTTGCATTTTCTCTTACAAAGAAAAGGAAATTATGTTTTCATTTCAACTCATTGTATGTGCATTTTCTTTTATAGGCATGCCTGGTATGACTGCTTATTTTGGTTTCTATCAAGTTTGCTCTCCAAAGAAAGGGGAGCACGTCTACATTTCAGCAGCATCTGGTGCTGTTGGTCAGCTTGTTGGGCAATTTGCAAAGCTAATGGGCTGTTATGTTGTTGGAAGCGCCGGAAGTAAAGAAAAGGTGAGCCGGCCTTCACTGTTATACTTTCGGTTTTAGGCCATTCCTGGTAATCATTGAATCTGGGAAATAATTTCTGCTTACCAAGAACTTTATCTTGTAAATATTCCTTTCTTGCATGTTATTTGTGACCCACTCCATTGGTTGGGTGAATGACCTTGAGATATATAGTATCATTGTCTCTTCTTATGTATAATCAGGTTGATTTATTGAAGAACAAATTTGGATTTGACGAGGCTTTTAATTACAAAGAGGAGCCTGACTTAAATGCTGCTCTGGGAAGGTCAGTATATGTTAATGTTATTGCATTAAGCCAACTCAGTGATATACTTGATTTTTTCAAGTCATCTTTTGCCATCCCATGGAGATTATGTTTCTCCCAAATCTCACCAGCATGAAGTGGAATATCTAAATCCATTTATAACAAAAAATGCTGTAGAGGGGAGGGGAGGGGGGAAGGAATGGGGTGATAAACATCGCATTAGCTGTAGCAATTTTATTTCAAGAATTGATGGTGTATGGACTCCTACTGTTACAGATACTTCCCTGAAGGCATTGATATATATTTTGAAAATGTTGGGGGCAAGATGCTCGACGCAGTGCTTCCAAACATGAGATTGCGAGGCCGCATTGCGGTATGTGGAATGATCTCACAATACAATCTTGACAAACCTGAAGGTGTATTTAATCTGATGACTGTCGTTTACAAGCGGGTACGCATAGAGGGATTTGTGGTTACAGATTATTATGATCAATATCCCAAGTTCCTAGATTTTGTATTGCCTTGCATAAGAGAGGGAAAGATAGAGTACGTGGAAGACATTTCTGAAGGACTCGAGAATGGCCCTGCAGCACTGGTAGGCCTTTTCAGTGGACAAAATGTTGGGAAAAAGCTGGTTGTAGTTGCTCGTGAGTGATTGAAACCCGTTGCATCTTCTTCTTCTTCTTCTTCTCTCTAGCAAGGGACAATGGCTGTGTTAATGATTCAATCCTGGACAAATTTGGCTTGATGTAATCCATCTCTATGTTTGGTTCCAACTGCTATACTTATAATATCCATTTTCTCCTGCTTCAAAGCCATAGATTTTTCATTTAGAAAGATTTATTTTCATGCTGAAGAAACGATGGAAAAAACTTCTCCTTGCAGTAGAGATTGTCACATGCATGGTGTTGAGTAAAATTTTTTTAGAAAACCTCTGAACCTGTCATATTTTGAAAGAAAAAGAAAAATTCAATCGGAAATAGCAATAACGCCCCTGGAGGTGTAGATTCTTCTATTTAGTGACTGATCTACCTGGAGAAGTTGTTGTTCACTGGGGAGTTTGCAGAGATGATGCTGAAAATTGGGAAGTTCCAGCTGCTCCACATCCACCAGAACAACTGTTTAAGAATAATGTACCACCTAATTATCAATTAAGTCCCAAAACAAAAATCTTTTATCAGTTAGATCCTTGTGCCCATTTTCACTAATTCTTCAAGGGAAAATGATTTTGAAGAGATGTCATATTTTTGCACAAAAAAGGCACATTTGAGGCAAAATATTAAGAAACTTTAGCAATAAGGACCCAACTGAGAAATGTTTGTTACTAACTGATAAAATGTATAGTCTAGGGACTCAATTGAAGCTAGGCATATAGTTTATGGGGTACCGAACAAGATCAACCCTTCCATATTCGTCAAAGATAACCATAGCACACCTCATGAGAAAAACATGGACAAAAAGAAAGCAAATATGAACATGAATTGCTTAATATCTTCTTATATTTAATTTTCTCTGGCTCTATTGATGAGTTTTGTAGATAAAATTATAAAAAGAAATAATGATCCACTAGAAATTTGCCATGAATCGACGTGATGGCTATTGCTGACTATCCTCCAATGTGATTGGCATGGATCAAGAAGATATTTTTGTAAACTAGCAAGCCGCTCTGGTCCACACATCACCTTCCAAAAGTAACTCGCAGTACTCTCCTCTGCAATGTGCCCTTTGGGACTGTGCTCATCTTCTTTAAGACAATAGAGAAACAAGATCAAAAAATTAAGTGGATTTCACATCTTATAACAACATAGAATAATCAAGAATGTCTGATCAGGAAGTGAGCAACAAGCAAGTGGCATTGAAAAACTATGTCACAGGGTTTCCAAAGGAGTCTGACATGCAAATTATTACAACTGATACTATAAGACTTAGAGTACCAGAAGGGACTAAAGATGCAGTTCTTGTCAAGAATCTCTACCTGTCTTGTGATCCATATATGCGTGAGCGCATGTCTGCTTCTGATGGTGGGTTTCCCCCCTTCGAACTTGGAAAGGTTAGCACTATCTCATTTCATTTCTCGGTCTTTGAACAATGAAATAGAGTTTGTTTTTCTTCCCTTTTAATTTTGAGATTTCTTCATGTAATTGTTATTTCCCATTTGAGGTATTGGACCAAAGAAGGAGAATGTAATGGATGAACAGTCTAAAATTGGGTTTGAGATAGGAATTGAAAGGACAATTTTGAAGTTTTTGAGAGCTTTCTTTTTACATTTTTTTTTGTCACAAACATGATGATGATACAGTATTCTTCTAGTGATCATGTAGGAGCTTTGTTTTGGATATGGCAAAATGTGTTTCTGTGTATCTCAACTCTATGATTGATATGGTGATGTGATATTCAAATTATACACGCAGCCTCTAGCTGGGTATGGAGTGGCTAAAATCTTGGATTCTACTCATCCAAACTACAAGAAAGGAGACTTCGCTTGGGGTTTTACTGGTTGGGAAGAGTACAGTCTCATTGTATCACCACAAATTTTGTTCAAAATCGAGCACACTGACGTGCCCCTATCATACTACACAGGAATTCTAGGTCTGTTTGTTTTGAATTTTCTCAAACGCAGTTTCACCTTTGTTTCTCAAAAAGATAAAGATGCTTAGCAAATGAAATCGTGACTTGTGTTTGTGTTGAACAAAAACTTGGCCTGGAAGCTTGAGGTAAGCTGCAGCGAAAGAATCAGTTCTGGAAAGAACCGAACAACAACAGCATGTTGATTGAAACTAGGCATATAGAGATTAGTGTGTTTGATTCATATGGTTAAAGCTCATGTGAAATTGTTGTCGATTTGTTCTTTTAAGGTATGCCTGGTATGACTGCTTATGCTGGTTTTTATGAAATTTGCACGCCAAAGAAAGGAGAGTATGTTTACATATCTGCAGCATCAGGAGCTGTTGGCCAGATTGTCGGGCAATTTGCAAAATTGTCAGGCTGCTATGTTGTGGGCAGTGCTGGATCTAAAGAGAAGGTGAGCCCAACTGGAAACCTTTTCCCTCCTATAAATGAAAACAAAACAAGATGAATTGAACTCTTAATCCATGAAAACAAATGTATATCTGTCGTTTCTGCATCTCCTGGCACAGCAGAGAATCCTACGATCTATTCAGTCTTCTAAAACTGTTAGGTGGCTTGTGCTTATGGCCAGAGTCACTACCGATGTGGTTGCTGATGTCTTTTCTTCTTTTTCTGACACAAGGTTGATCTGCTTAAGAACAAGTTTGGCTTTGATGAGGCTTTCAACTACAAGGAAGAGCCAGACTTGACCGCAGCTCTTAAGAGGTCAGTAGTAATAAATATTAAGCATCGCAATGAAGCTTGGGAATCACACTTTATGCAAGATTGCTAGAAAGTGTGCAGTTAAGGTCTCTATTTTGCATTGATTTGGCAGGTGTTTCCCTGAAGGCATTGATATTTACTTTGAGAATGTTGGGGGTAAGATGCTTGATGCGGTGTTAGCGAACATGAGGATCCGTGGTCGCATCGCTGCGTGTGGAATGATCTCGCAGTACAATCTCGAGAAGCGTGAAGGTGTCCATGACCTGACGCATATTGTTTTCAAGGAAATTCGGATGCAGGGATTCCTAGCTGGTAGCTATTATCACCTCTATCCCAAGTTTCTGGAAATGGCTTTACCTTACCTCAAGCAAGGGAAGATAGTATATGTGGAAGATATAGCAGAAGGGCTTGAAAGTGGTCCATCATCTCTGCTAAGCATATTCACCGGCAAAAATGTAGGGAAGAAGTTAGTAGTTGTTGCTCGTGAGTGATACCATTAAGCACTGTTTTTAAAGCTTTCCAAGGTCCTTGACCCGTATATCCTCTGAGCTTTCCTGGCTTCCCATGGACAGGAACTTCAATAATGATGAAGGCTTTTCTGGCTTTCATGGACAACCTTTGGTCATTGCCGAATGTTTTGGTAATAATACATTTGCTTTTTTAGAATATTTTTCAATTGAAAATATAGTAGAATAATGTTTTTCATAAAAAAATTTATACATTCTGATGTTAACATTTTGAAATCATTAAAAAGCACTTCAAAACATCCCTGCGACGACTGGGTTGAGAACTTGAACGAGGAAAAGTTTACATTGACAAGCCAAACCTTGGCAACTTCGTTCATTGTAACATGTAATAAAGAACTTGCATTATAATGGAACTCAAAAAACTAACAAGATTGACAAGTTGCATGCTAGTACTTTACAGGCTGCCCCTTTATTCAATTTGCCTTTACTTTCACCATGAATATCTCCAAAATTGGAATGCCATCACTGCACGAATGCGAAACTAACTTGAATATCTTTAACACTGCGAGAAGCCACCCCCAGGTTGTCGATTTACACAGGAAATGAATATCCACGGAGGTATTTTGAATCAACGCCTGATTCGCGTGTCAATGCTATTCGCCCAGTTCTTGCAACCTGCAGAAAAAGAACAAGAAACATCATGGAAAGTATTACAAAGTCATTTCAGCACATGAAGCTATAGATACAAGTCCAGAGAAATCAAACTACAGAAAAAGTCGTTTTTGTTGTCACGGTGGCAGCTCAGATTAAATAAACTCACATCATGCAATCAAAATCAAAATCCAAGGTATGACTTAAGGTTTGTCAAACAAACAAACCTCACAAATGCCATAGGGTTCCAACAACCTTTGCAGTGCAACCATTTTGTCCAAATCTCCTGTGAGCTGGAGCAAGTATTAAAAGCGAATCCATCAGCATCAAATGTTCAAGAATTGAGCCAAAATGAAAAATGCAGTACGATAAGTATTTAAACCACAGCCAGACCCATAGAGTCATGACAGTTAAAGGTGAGACACAGACATGTGGGCTATCATTATCAATCAACTACAGGAAGGGTTACTCACCTCAAGAGTTACTGTATGGTCAGATACATCAACAGCGTTGGCTCTAAAAATGCTGGCAATGTCAAGAACATCTCGTCGAGCAGCAGCATTCACAGCAATCTTTATTAACATCAATTCCCTTTCAGCGAATGGCAAATGGGTAAGATCCCTTACCTGAAAGAGTCACCAACTATTAATTTCCTATGGAACTAACATGCAAGTTACCAAACCCAGAAACTTTAATCTGAACTCCTGAAGTAGAGTGTTCCTAAAATACAGAGGAAATGGCTTACAAAAGATTTGATTGACCATAATGCAATTCAGGAACAAAATATACCAGCACAAAGTTCAAAGAAATGCTTCTTTCAGGTTTTTCTGAGGTTTAGGCTATTAATTCAAGAATCATATATAATTGCATTCTTTCAAACATGAGAATCTCAATCAAAAGAAATGGAACTCTGGAAGCATCATGTACTTGTCTAACAAGATTCATCACTCTTAATCATGGAGTTCTCACCTCATGAATCTCTACTAGCTTATAAAGCTGCTGAACCAACTTGGTAATTGATTCATCAGTACCAGGCACAACGGTTGTAATACGAGAGAGACCCTCAGTTTCTGCATGCCCAACAGCCAAACTCTAACCAGAACAAATAAAAATAATTAGAGCAAATGATGAAACTTTTTGAAACAAATAAGACAAGATACAGAAATAACAGTATCATATATACCTGAATGTTATAGCCCCTTCGAGCAAAGACCCCTGTAACAATGTTAAGAACTCCAGGATGATCATTTACAAGCAAGGACAGAGTGTGGGATTGAAGTCCAGCTGTCTGAAAAATATCAACAAAATATCAAATGTGTACCTTTTGATAAATGGATGGGAGTGGTAAGAACAAATTCAGGAAAAACAACCAGCTGAATGTTAGAGGATTGCATTTCACAGAAAGGGAAAATTGTGAGTTTCAACCCAATGGCACTGACACCAATAACAACTCATGTATTAGCCTACTCCATGTTATATTCTGCATCGAACCTGTGGTTATCTGCTATCCCTGACCCTTTCATTTATGAAAAAAAAATCCACCTAAAATGGAGAAAGTAGAAATAAGTTGCAAGCAGGAGCAAGATTTCTTACATCTTCATCAATGAGAACACCCCAATGAGCATCAAGAATTTGATTAAGGGTAAAATCATCAGAAGCCTCCACTGGATAAACGTCTCCCTTAATTAGCAACAGAAAAAAAAAGAGAAAAAAAATACATTAAATGCCCAATTCATGGTAACAATTGTGAACAATAATTAAACTGTGATTGGGAATGAGGAATCCACGAAATTATAAAATGGGGTCAGAGATTACTTCGGAAAGTTGATATTGCTATCCAATTGATAGTTCTTAATCAGACAAGTTTAGGTGGATGAATTGATATCTTTGAGATGAACAATAGCAATGGAACAAAATATCTAGTATAAAAAGGCACATCAGAGACAAGCCAAAAATTGGAAAAATAAATTTATAACCACAGTATCTGTTGTGCACAAGTAAACAAATGCCCATTAGAATTCTGAATCATATAGAATATTCATCTTAATAAAAAGCAAGATAGCAGGGAGAGGGGGTTCCTTGGTCAACATCTTGTTTATGAAGTCAATTTACAACGCCTTTATTACAGTTTTTTCATTCCTGACTCATACTTCAGATTCACCATTTCTTGTATAGAACAGCTGAGCACCAACTTCACACAAATTTATCAAATACAAGAAATGAGCACAGAAATGCTTATCTACGAGAAAATTACGATGAAAAGCTTGAAATGTGTACCCCAGCAGACATATCATCTTCTCTGATAACTGCTCCTTTTTTAGCCCCCAAAACAGTATCAGAAAGCCTTCTCTCTCCAAGATCAGGATAAGAAGCAGCAGAAAATCTCCAAAATGGAGCAGATGCACCCATTTTTTCTCTTCTCAATGCAATCTTTTAGGAGCAACAGGTTTAGATATTAGCACTCAGTACACATGTAGACAGAGACCAACATAAAGCACAAAAAATCACGAGAAGAACCAAGACAACCTTTCCCGTTCTTGCAATTTCCCTGATTCCAAACTTGCTTAGGTTTCTTTGGACAGCAGCAATCTTCCCTGGATCTCCAGTTACCTAAATCCACAAAATAAATGAGTGGTTTTACTATGAATTTTAAAGATGCAATTTACCAACTCCAAAATAATAATAATAATAATAATAAATGGTTTTTAACTGTAATCTTCATGCTATGACGCCATAAACAGTGTAAATACCAAGTTTATTTAAACCAGTAACAACACCATTCTGGTATCGATAATCTTCATATTAACTATGCTTTTTAAATAACTTGAAAGAACGTCTTCTAATCAAGCAGAAGTCCAGATAATCAACATGTGGATCACTTCATCCTGGAAACTTAAAAATAATCTAACAGGCTCAAAATTTTGAATTGTTAATGAAAGTAAATCTGGCCATTCATAGCTTGCAAGTAAGAAATGACCAGCATGTTCAAAAGTGCTATCACCCCAAATCACAGCAATTATGCTAATATACTTGGTTTGCATAATAAATACATGTCTTCATTCATGTAAAATAAAATATATGCACATAAAGGATAAGTTCCTTGATAATTTAAGCTCCTTTGCTTAATGTCCTGATATGAGCAGGATTCGATTTTGTGAATCATTACCTCAATTGTCACTGTATGTTCTGAGATATCCACGATTTTTGCTCTGAATATGCCCACCAACCACATGATCTGAAGATCAAATCAAAAGACCAAATGTGAATAAGCAATTACAATAACAAAAATTCATATTCTTATTTTTCCAAACTCAATAATATCCTTGATATTCAGCATTTAGAGAATCATTATGCATCACCTCAGCCCGGTACTTTGGATCTGTAGTCACTTTTACAAGCATTAGTTCACGCTCAACCTGCGGCTCATTAGAGAGATCTTCAACCTGGGGTAAAAACTCCAAGAATTAGACTCTTTATTAAGAGACAGAAAATGAGGAAAGGCAAATGAAAAAAGCAATTAAGAAATCTAAGTACAAAGCATCAAATATCCTGAAAAAGGATATGATTCTTATAAAAAAAGCAGACACTTGGGAAAAAAAGTGCTCTAATTTCATTCTCAATACACCAGCAAACCAGACATGACCTATAGAGCCAAAACACAATAAAAAAACTGCGTATTCATAACTATGCACCCCGCTATACTATTTGGTGATTACATGAGAATCTTTAGTAGCAAAAAGATGGAAAATTTGTTAAGAAAAAATTTCATCAATCAATATAAAATAGATGAGAGCGTAGGATTGTATCGTGACCTTCAAAACATTGACAAGCTTTTGAAGCTGCTCAACAACTTGTTGCAACACCTTTTCAGTGCCAGATACAACAACAGTAAACAATGCCTTGTCCTTGTTTAAACCAACAGCTAGTGACTCTATGTTATACCCTCTCCTTGCAAAAACCCCAGCAATCCTATTAATCATCCCACTTTCATCTCCAACAAACACAGAAATTGTATGCCTCCTCACCCTGAATCATCAATTCAAAACCCAAAAAACAAGCAATGATTATCAAAACCAGCCTTGACCCCGCTAAAGAATCATCCTTTTAATGTAATTAATGAACAGAAAAAAAAAATGGTATTGGCCCAGATGAAGAATTATAATAAAGGTTTGATCTTTATACATACTTTGATCTGGCTGTTGAAGGAGGAGAACCATTAGTGGAGAAAGCAGTGTCAGCAATGTTATTATCATTTGTTGCAGAGACTCTGAATTTGTTTTGATAGGATTTTGAGATTGTCAGAGTTGTAGTAGCTATGGCTTTTGAGAAACCTAGACTAACAGTTGTAGAATTTGAAGGGATAAAAGAAGAATAAGAAGAGGGTTTCAGGGAGTGGATAGGTGCGGAGGTTATCGATGAGGTGGCCGCCATTACAGAAAGCTTAGGTTTCAGAATCTGACAAAAATGGAACTGCCTACTGCTTCTGTAGAAAAGTCCACTTGTGTTAATAATAAAATTCTGTACAAATCATGTTCATGTGTAAACTTCATCTTTACCCGTATAGATTCACCAACGTTTCATTTATACCCTACAGTTTAAAACTTTCTTGATATGAGTTTTATCCGTTAAACAGCCTACATTTTTTACGAGATTTTTCAAAAGAAATTGCGAGATATCTATAACGTTCATGGAGATTTAAAATGGAGAGAGAAATAATAATTATGGTACCTAATTCAGGGTCTGATTTTGCACGGCCCGGATTAAAATATTGCTCAGCTTATCTCATTAGTTAGGAAATTAACCTAAATTTATCTCAAAAATAGTTGTTCCATTCATAAAAAATAAAATAAAAAATTAAAGTTTACTTAACAAGGTTTTGTGAGCTTCCTTGCTAGTTATTTGGTAGTAAAGGATAAAAAATTAAAACTTTTTATAAAATTGAAAGGGTAAAATTGAGAAATTTTGAGCCATAAGAGTATAAATCAAACCCTTGATAATCAACAATGGCAAAAATATAGTTCACCCCATGTTCTTGTTTCTACGCAAGGATTTATCTAATCTACAATATAGGTGTCGTGATTATCGAATTATTATGGGTCATGAAAAACTATAGTTCAAAAAACGAAACCAAAAATTATTTTCTCTTGAAAGAAAATTTCAATACACAGAATTAAAATTATAACCATTCACTAAGAGAATGATTTCAAATTCATAGCTTGGATTGGCCAACATGATGTCTTGAATCAGAAAAAAACATTAGAAAGGCTTTGATGGCAATTCATACTCTTAATTAGAGACTGTAACTGGGCTAAGGAGTTTGGATCATTCCTTGCTCCTCATTTTTTTTTGCGGGGGAGATTAATGGCTGGCTTCGCAGGAATATTTATGCTCAGGGTGTTCAGCAATAGTGTTACGCTTCATAATTATCACTATCAGTTGCTAGATCATTTGGGAACAAGGATTCTATCCAGGGGTTGCTTACTTCGGCTTCAGAACAGTACTACTATCAAGTTTCTAATCTTGTGGAGGCGTGTCAGCTTGCTTTCGAGTCCTAGCATGGTGGAAGTGATCATCAGGTGTGGTGGATTGCCTGGTAAAGTCTTCCAGAAGATTTGGTGAAGGTTATTGTTAATATATACGGATGGGAGCTCATGCGGTATTCCAGTGAGGTCAAGCATTGATGGTTTGATAAGAACTTCTGCAGGTATTAAGATTTCTAGGTTTACAGGGGTCATTGGTTTTACAAGTATTATGGTGGCTGAGCTTCAAGCCATAAGACTGTCTTCATCATTTTTGGGAATTAGGGTTTCGTCAGATTATCCTTGAAAGTTTTATTCCAGGAGCTTGCCTTTGGAGACTTGCAAACCTGTTGAGGTTTTGAGGAAATTACATTTCAGAAACCCTAAAGAGTGGAGACTGGAGACATGAAGATAATGTAGTAGTGTACCTTTCAAAAACCACATAAAGGGGAGAGTGGAGAGTGGAGAGTGAAATTACAAACTAACCTTATTATAATTATCAACGGTGTCGTTTCATTATCTTCCTAAAACACTCTAAAACCTCTCTGTGGGATCCCCCCACAGAATAGGAAAAAATGGCTCTATGGAGCAGAGCTCGCACAGCTTCTTCTTCACTCTTCAACAGGGTCCTTCAACATCCCAACAACATCAACAGCAGCAGCAGCAGCACCACTGCTTTTCTCCGCCTTTTCTCCGCCAGTACTACTTTTTTTCTTTCTTTCTCTCTCAGTTATTAAATCCCAGGTTTACTTATATCAGATTCAGTTTCTTTGTTTACTTTTTTGTATGAAATTCGTTTGTTTTCTTTCTTGATTGATGAGAATGAAAAATGGGTTTTGTTATCTGTGGAGGGAGATGGGAAAAGGAGTAAACTTTGTGGTGTGAAAATGGTTGACATGTTAGAGTTAAGGGCATAGAAAAAGATGAGGCTTTTGACGGTTTTTTACTGATAAATTAATGAAGCAAAATGGGAACTGAATTGATTTGCATCTAATTGTTGCTTTGGTAAATGCGAAAGGGGTAATGAGACAACACCTCGTTCTAGTTAAGTCCTTATAAAGCTTATTGAAGAGAGGAGTTTCTTTTCTTTTCTTTTTAAGAGGTAGTTTATGAGAGGGGAAATGAATGAGGTGCTGAAAAAGAAGCAAATTTCGTGGTGTTATTGTGGTGACTTAGTGAAATGAGGCATGGAGAATGATGGGATTTCTTTTAGGATATTTGTTGTCTGCTTTATGAGAAATGGAAGAAGGGAAATGGGAATTGAAAGTGTTTATAATTTTATTGAGCTTATTGAAGAGAAGGGCTTTCTTTTTAATAGGTAGCTCCTGGATTTACAAGTATCTTAACTTTAGCTCCAATTATATGTCTCTTTGCTAATGTGCCGTTCCAGTTGAACTCAAAATATGTAACTAACACTATTTCAGTCAAAAGAGCAGATGGATGGAAAATTGTAAAAACTGAGATAACATTGTTAATTAAGAAAGCGCATTTTAAGAACGTATAGGGGAATAAAGGGAAGGGGAAAGTTTGAATCTTGTTATTGATTTTTAGTTTTGCTTCTTTTTGACAAAAAAAATTAACGAGGCTGTCATGATAGATTAATATTTTTCTTTATTATGATGTGTTATTATTAGCAGAAATGAGATAATTCTCTCTTTTTTGTTGTAATGATATATGTAGCTGGAAATGCTAATACACTACGCGGGGACATGATGAAACAACTGCTGCATCTCGATATCAATTCGCAAATTGGAAGTTGCATGCCTCTTGGTGCTATGCGTATTGGAACTATAATACATAACATTGAGCTGAACCCTGGCCAAGGTGGGAAGATGGTTCGAGCTGCAGGTACTAGTGCAAAGATTCTGAAAGAGCCATCACCAACCATCACTGTGGTGCAGTTGCCTTCAGGTGTTGTGAAAAAGATCGATTCCAGGTGCCGGGCTACAATTGGGATTGTTTCAAACCCCAGCCACAAGGATAAAAAGCTTAGGAAGGCTGGACAGAGCCGGTGGTTGGGTCGAAGACCAACAGTTAGAGGAGTGGCAATGAATCCAGTAGATCATCCTCATGGTGGTGGTGAGGGTCGGAGCAAAAGCAGTGGGTCCTTGGGAAGGGTGTCACAAACACCATGGGGCAAGCCAACTAAAGGTGGGTACAAGACTGGTCCACTCAAGCGCAGAAAGTAGTTTTGCAGCCATCTTCTTTGTTTGGTTCATTTATTTTGGCATGCAGCTTTAAACTTTCAAATGCTGATAGTTCTTGTGATTTCTCATCAAGAAAGTGTTTTAAGGCTATGTCCATCAGCTTATTTACTGCCATAAATCTAGATTATTATGCTCAGTATAAAACACGGATGATAGAGAGTGCTTCATGCATGCAGCTGCAATTTTTTCCCTATTGTCTGCTGTTTGAACCTATCAATCTTGAGAACTGTTTTCTATGGATACTAGATTCACTGTTCAAATTATGTCTCAGTCTTTGGGTAGTCCTGTAATTTGAGAAGAAGTTTGAATTGCTCAGTAAAGTGACGAGCGTTGTTTGTTCCGTTTAAATAAAATGGTTGCAGAAGATCTTTTGTCAGCTATGATAATTCATTCCTTTTTTTTTCCAGTTTGAAGCTTTTCTTGTTTTTGAGATATTACATGATCTTTTGTTAGAGTCTAGAGATACTTCACTGTAAGATGGTAGTCTAAAAATTGTATGGAAGTTGGATTGTCATGATGCGTTATGCCCCCTAGAGATTCAGTCCGGTCTCCATATCGGTTCATGTTCCTGATATTCAAGCGTTAAGATTGCAATGCAATGCAAAAAAAGAGAAGGTGAGTGCTAGATTTGAAACTCTTGAGATGCAGTTAACAGCATGGGAGCTTCAAAAAACTGGAAAACATTGCTCATGTGTTCCTGTATCCATCCTTTAAAATACCAAGTTTCCTGCAAGTTTCGTCGCTGAATTTTGCTTCCACCATTCTGCACAGTTGAATTCCTCTCAAGTCTTGCCGCCCATAAGCAGCAAGCAACGCCATGCCCTCTACCCCAAGGCTGGTCCCGTAGACACACGCATGGGATTTATGTTTGTCGTATCGTCAACACCATTTTCCACAATGATAGTATTGAGATGTTCCTTCTTCGAGCAATCCCTAGCAAAGTGACTTTCATTGCAAAAAAGAACAATGTAAATTCAATTTCGAACCCTTACCGAATGTCTTCCCATCTGACCTTCCATCTTCAGCTACAAGTTTGGGATTGCTTGTTGTTCGTTTGGCCTCATCCTTCCTTTTTAGGCTTTGACGAAAATTCCCATCCTGACCATCATGTGCTTGTCTGAAACAGAAGTCTTTCAAGAGTTATGCTCTAATGCCATTATTCGACAAGTCATTAATCTCTTCAATTGTTTTAACAGGTCTTCATTATCGAGACTGATTGAAATCTCTTTCTTCAGCTGAACTTATATGGTCATATATATTCTGTCAATATGAACAAAACCAAACATGGACTTGGATATGATTCTATTTTTCGCAGTGATATCTTCATAAGAATCAAATGGAGAGATTTGCATGGCGTGAATCATTCTCTACCATGCAACCAGGCTTCATTCCTGATGGGACTCTTCAGCAATAGATTCCTACATTCATGTGTTACTCCTTTTAATGAATAATAAGATGGCATCAAAGCCTGTTACTATCTTTCAACCATTATCAACAAATTCTTGGTTTAAAATTTGAACTTGACAAGAACAAGGACATAAAACGAAAAAACAATAAAATATGGGAGATTCGATGGACTAGATTTTTTAAATCTACTAGATCCAAAAGAGGTTTTGTAACAAAGCTTTCTACTCCTACTAGTGGTCTTATTTCGAGAATCTAAGCCATTCCACCAGTCCAAAACGGCAATTGTCGATAGGTGCAATCCCCCTAATTGTCTTTTCCAAAGACATTTCAAAGTCTCAAATGCTTTTCCGTACCCTCTTAGACTTGAGACATAAACCTCTGAGCACGGAAGTGATCCAACTAGGATGTCGGCAAGCATCAATCATTGTTCAAATTGAAAAGTTATTAAATCTCTAATTAATTTGTGATGAGACATTGAACGAGTCCTAGCATTATAGAGAGTTGAACTATCTTGTCTCGCAGACGAAAGGGACAAACATTGTGCGTGCATGCTGCCATCACAGACGAGGCTTCTCCATGTTTTCTGAGCAAGTCCCTGTTTAATGGTATTATAATTGTTTTTAAAAATGTTTTTTATTTAAAATAATTTTTTTTCAAAATCTATTTGAAAATAAATGGAAAACAGAGCGTAAATGACGATGCGTTATGCTGGCATGCCCATGAATACTTTGCTAGGCTGTGAGCTTTCACCAAGTCAATGATCACCTTCTCAAGCGGTCTCGCTCTATCTATCTTATCTTATTGTCAGCCACTTGGGGAGGGGGAGGTCTTGCACGAATCTTCTCCCGCTTTATGAAACAAGACAGCATGAGAATTTGTATTTACAGAAGATTCAACGGGTCACTTATCATTAGTTTCCTACTACTTTCTTACCACTTATCATATTTAATTCTCATTAAATCTCATGCTAATAAAAGTTATATATATATGACACCATCTTGCCCGTATATTATGTACTTATCTAAAGACTAGAATAGATTTCCTCGGAATTAATATCATGGTTTATTTAATTATTATATTATTGTTATCGGATCAATTACAATATAGTATTTTTTATTAATACAATATTATGAGTAAACTCATGATGATAAATTAAAAGACATCATCACTAAACTCTTTTGCCGCGTCCAACACGCCCAACTCATAAACAGCCCACAGGCAGACGGTGCCCCAGTATAAGGAACGGGTTTATCGTTCATTCTCTATCCACAAAACCCTCTCTCCCTCTCTTTTCCCTCCCATCTCTCTCGGATCTCATTCTCTTTTCATCCTCCTCCAATTTCCCCCAACCCATCTTTTCCTTTCTCAGCAAGGTATCGAGAGTGTTTTCTCATCGCTCTCGATCCCTCAAGCAAGCATACATATTATGTATGTAGCAGGCAGGCAAGCAGGCATGGAAGGACTTGCGAACCAACTAAAGCGAGGAATCTCACGTCAGTTTTCGACAGGATCATTGAGAAGGTCATTCAGCAGGAAATTCTCTCGACAATCCTCGCTCGATCCTATGAGGAATAGCTTAAGGTTTAGCTTTGGAAGACAGTCTTCTTTGGATCCAATACGGAGAAGCCCACTTCATGACCATGCGCAGTTGAGTGTACCAGAGAATTTGGATTCCACAATGCAGTTGTTATTCATGGCGAGCAGAGGAGACGTTAAAGGAGTTGAAGATTTGTTGGATGAAGGTGTGGATGTTAATAATATCGATTTGGATGGAAGAACTGCTCTGCATATTGCAGCCTGTGAAGGTCATGTTGAAGTTGTTAAGCTTCTTTTGAGTCGTAGGGCTAACATGGATGCCCGTGATCGGTGGGGCAGCACGGTAATATATTAATATTCTCGAGTCAGTTTAATTTGCGCAAAAAATAGTAGGCCGCCGTGCCGAATTGGCATGGTATCCAAGCTAGAACCAATGGATTAATGAGAAGTTACATTTTCATAGGCTCGCTCCAAGTGTTGTAATTCTTGATTTTGTTATGTTCTAGTTATTGATTTATTTTATTTTATTTTGCTGATAGGTGAGTGCCGACGCTAAGTATTATGGAAACGTTGAAGTCTATAACATTTTGAAGGCAAGAGGAGCTAAAGCCCTGGTAAAAATGTCAAGACATTTCTTCGATTTTGCTAAATTTTCTGTTTATGTTTGAGATTTGGTGTTTACGTATATGGGATTATTTTAGAAAACCACCAGGAAGACACCCATGGCTGTGGCAAATCCTCGAGAAATTCCAGAGTATGAGCTTAACCCATTGGAGCTTCAAGTTCGAAAATCTGATGGCATTGCAAAGGCATGGTCCTGCTCCCCTTCAATTTCAGTGATTTGTGCTTGTAATGAAAGCTTCTTCTCTTCTTTTTTTGCCATTTGTTAGCTCTTAATGATGCTTGAAAATAAATCTTGTTTAGCTTATTGTAGTTTAGATGGTAGTTGGTTGATGATCTTGTGGAAATCATAGCTTAGTAAACCAACGTAGAGTTTGATTGGCAAATCCTCTGTTCCATAACAAACGCAAATAAAGAAGTGTAACCTCAAAGAAATCTAGTTCTTAACTTGGTAGAAATATGTTGTTTACTTCCTGTGATGTTCCGCCATAATTACAAGTCGATACCTTGTATAACAGGGAATGTATCAAGTTGCTAAATGGAATGGTACTAAGGTCGCCGTAAAGATACTAGAAAAGGAACGTTGTGCAAACACTGAGGGCATGTAGGTGATCCCTTTCCTCTTTCTTTTCTGGTTTTGGATTCAAGTCTCGAATGTTGATTCATCTTGAATAACCATCTCTTAGTATGATATCAACCATTGCGGCTAGCATTTAGAGTAGGTATATAAAGAAACAGAGGTTCTGATTAAACTGACTGGTTAGATTGCCTTTGACTGACAAATGATTACAAATGCTTGAGATAGAGCATAGGCAGTTCAAGATTTCATTTCATTTCACATAGTTAAACTTGTCTTACGCTGCTTCAATGGCTTTGCACTCTGCAGATTGTGGCTAAGTTATTTGGGTTCTAAGACATGGTAGGGTTTTTTACCCCTGATGTTTTTTTCCCTTTTTGGCATTGAATGACAGAAATGATTTCAAACATGAGCTAACCTTATTAGAAAAAGTTCGACATCCGAATCTGATTCAGTTTGTTGGAGCCGTGACCCAAAATTTTCCCATGATGATTGTGGCAGAATTTCATTCAAAAGTAAGCACACCTCTCCTCCTCCCTCCTGTGTTTACATATACATGTACATGCTAAGATTCAATGCTTTTTTCCTGCAGTTTTAACTGTATTAATTCTATATTTCAGGGTGACTTAGCCTGCTATCTCCAGAAGAAAGGGCGGTTTTCCCCATCTAAAGCTTTGAGATTTGCTCTTGATATTGCTAGGCAAGTTTGAATTCTTGAATAAAAAACCTTGCTTGTTCAATTGCCGAATTCGTTGGTCCCTGAATTACACAGCACAGATCATGTGCACAAGTGAAAGAGAGATTAGTTAAGAATGCTTCCAAGCGATGATAATCCCATTTTACATTCCTCTAAAGAAGCCTCTATCTTTTCCATTTTTAAGATGTGTTGGTTGATGTTCTGTTATCAGGGGCATAAACTACCTACACGGATGCAAACCATATCCGATCATCCATTGCGATTTAAAGCCAAAGTAAGACAACCAATGCAGAAGTTAAAGTGAGGTGTAAATTATTGCAATCTGATTTGTGATTCCTAAGATGTACTGTTCTGTAATATTGGACATTTTGGTAAGGTGCCAGAAATATTTTGCTGGATGATGGTGGTCTATTGAAGGTAGCTGGATTTGGTTTGATACGGCTGTCAAACATTTCACCTTGCAAAGCTAAACTAGCTCCAGGGACTCCTATTGACCGTTCAAGTAAGTCTTTTGAAGTGTTGCGAACAAAGTTGAAGTTACTGCTCCTGACTTGAAATTAAGTTATGGTGCTGCTTTGCAGATGTATACATGGCACCTGAGATTTATAAAGACGAAATATTTGACAGAAGCGTCGATGCATACTCCTTCGGAGCCCTCTTGTACGAGGTACTTTTGCCGACTAATCTGGGACAAGCTGGCTTTAATCTCCTGTTTCTTTCACATGTCTGGTTTTTTATTTGTTTTTTGTGTTGAGCTAGATGCTTGAGGGAGTGCAGCCTTTCTATCCCAAGTCTCCTGAAGAGGCTGTGAAATTGATGTGCTTGGAAAACAAGAGACCACAGTTTAAGATCAAATTAAGAAGCTACCCTCCAGATTTAAGAGAGTAAGTTTGAATTCTGTCCTCCATTTTATTTTAGCAGATTGAATAGAAAGTTGTCCCACAACTAGGAATGAGTGGAAGAACCTCAAGGGAGCAGCTTAAAATTTTGTGGGAACCATCCTGATCTTCTTGCAGGTTGATTGATGAATGCTGGCTGTCAGAACCTGTTGGTAGACCAACCTTTTCTGAGATCATCACAAGACTGGACAGAATTTGCTCCAACTGTTCAAAACAAGGATGGTTGAAAGATACCTTTACGCTTCCATGGTAGGCATCTCTGACGCAGCAAATTATAGTCTCCATAGACCACAGTGTCTCACCTCATTCTTCTCATTCAATGCTTGAGACGGTCATTCCTTGCTGTGTGCAGGAGATGAGACGAGGCCTGGAGAAGGAAAAACAGGGAAGAAGATGGAGATTTTCGTCGAAGATTTTAACAGTTTCGGAGCTTCATACCACACATTTTCTTGAATCTAGGAGACAAAGGTTTGGGGATTGAAATGAAAATGAGTTGCTACCCCCCTTCTTTGGATGTGATCTCTTTGAGCTGCTATCAACAACGAATCATATGGATAGGGTTCTCAATTCTAAAGATTACGATCGGAGAAAATAGAAAATAAAAATAAAACTTGTATATGTTCAGTACAATTTTTACCTATAGGTATTTACCTATTAAATAGAATCTAATGTCTGGCCGAATAAATTGAATCATAAATTCACCTTTTATTATGGTTTTGCTCAAATTACAAGATTAATACACTATATAATCAGACTGATCCACAACAGCATTATATATATATATATATATATATATATATATATATATATATATAAACAGTTCCTGTCTTGTTGCTCAAGAGTACACTTCCACTGAACATATAAAAACCGGGGAAAACAAAGACTAGAAACAAGGCAAGAAAATAAAATAAAAATCCGATCTTGTTGTTCAAGATTACGTCTTTGACTGACAACTGTCACCATCCCGACACCGAACAACAAGTCCTCGTACAAAATCGAACGGCACAACCCGCCACCTCACTGCACAACCATACACCCTTACCTCACGCTATAACTACACCCTCCCCTGTATCCCCCTCTAAAACCCTCCTCCTCCTTGCTCCTCCCTTATTATTTTTCTCCCAAGAAATCCTCTCCAGAAATGAGAAAATGGCTGCCAGAGCAATTTTCAGAAGGAACAAATTGGCTTCTTACTACTTCAGCCCTTCGTCAACTCGTTCGCTTCAGAGTTCCCAGTCCATCGCCGAT
Source organism: Salix suchowensis (assembly GCA_029030765.1). Lineage (NCBI taxonomy): Eukaryota > Viridiplantae > Streptophyta > Magnoliopsida > Malpighiales > Salicaceae > Salix > Salix suchowensis. The sequence goes on along the minus strand of CM054986.1, from coordinate 12,955,323 downwards.
GCATTTCACTCTTCCCATTCCCGATGTTTTAGCTGTCCGGCGAGTTACCATTTTAATTCCGACGATCTGTTGAAAGAAACAGTAAAAAAACCCGAATTTTATGGATTTTCTGGTGTAAGAAATGTTGGGTACTGTTTTAATGGGAGTTTGGGAGGTCCACGTTTTGCGGATGGGAGGTTTAGGTTGGTAGATGGAATTTTAGTTAGGTACGCGTCCACGGTGGCGGTCAAGAAGTTGCCTCCGGAGTATGAGAATGATGATGATGAGGGTAAGGAAATGGTTGGTAAAAAGAGGAAAGAGGCGTCAGCAGATGAGTGTGATCAAGCGGTGGAGGGATTGAGTTCGGCGAAGGCGAAGGCGAAGGCGAAGAGGTTGAATGAATCTATGAAAGTTGAGAAGACAGTTTTGCAGAGAACTTGGGCTGCTCTTCTTGGTCTTGGCCCGGCTTTACGAGCTGTAGCGTCGATGAGCAGGTTGAAAACTTGATGAAAAAGGTTTCTTTTTTGTGTTTTGTTAATTGATGTGTTTTGTTATGTGGACTGACATCTTTGTTTTTGTGGGTTTTAGAGAGGACTGGGCGAAGAAACTTGTGCACTGGAAGCATGAAATTATGTCGACATTGCAGCATTATTGGTTAGGCTTTAAGCTATTGTGGGCTGATGCGAGGATTAGTTCGAGATTGCTGTTAAAACTTGCTGGCGGGAAGAGTTTGTCGAGGAGGGAGAGACAACAGTTGACGAGAACTACTGCGGATATATTCAGATTAGTTCCATTTGCTGTTTTTTATCGTTGTTCCGTTCATGGAGTTTCTGTTACCGGTGTTTTTGAAGTTGTTCCCTAACATGTTGCCATCTACATTTCAAGACAAGATGAAAGAGCAGGTATGGATTTTGGCGGGCTTTGCATTCTCTATAATTTATTTGTTGGTTAGTGTTATGCTTGAGATCTTTATTGTGTCTCTAGTTTTATTGAAATGAGTACAGTGATGAAATTAGTTTTTGTTAGAACAGACGTGCTGTGCTAATATGTATCCTCAAATGCTCACTTATAATAGGGCTGCAAATAAATGATGTTCACTATGAGCAATGCTGATTTTAGCTTGTTATAGTCTGAATTTCCCTTCATTTATAGGCATATAAAAAACATATCGAAGCTTGACTTGAGACTCTTTTTAGTGAATTTCCAAGTTCAAAGCAGGCTGCTGTCAGTTGTTTTGGCCCTCAAACATTTTCAAGGATTGGCTTGGGTTAAGCTTGGTACTTAATTGTTTATAGTTGTTCTACTGATTGATATTGGTTGCATTCATATGAAATTTCAAATGAAAAATAAAATAAGGATGCATGTTACTTTATGTATGTTTTCTTGACATTCTGTAAACTTTCATGTATCCTAGTTGGATATTTTTGCTTCTAAAAAAGTTTACTATACTTCTTTCTTCATAATTATTTTAATAACAAGGGCAACCTCAAGCTCCTTCTTAGGTTTGAGAGCTGGATTTTAGGTCTGTTTGAGTTTGAAATCAACAAGCTTTAACCAACTAGGACTTCAATGCTTGGTTTGGTTGGACTGGTTTTCACCCCTATTCCATATGCATATGCAACTTTGCACGTGTTCTGGGTTTGTCCACTTTGACCCCTTTTTTAACCACACATGTTGCTCTCTTTGTCAACTTAGGAAGCATTGAAAAGGAGGCTAAATGCAAGAATAGAATATGCCAAGTTTCTTCAGGATACAGTGAAAGAAATGGCTAAGGAAGTTCAGAACTCACGAAGTGGAGAAATTAAGAAAACTGCTGAAGACCTTGATGATTTTTTGAGCAACGTAAGAAAATTAGCTTTAGCTTCCACTCCACAGGATAATTTGTTTGCTTTTCAGTTTTTTTTTTGTTATTAATTCATGTTCATGTTAATATTCACCACTACACGCTGCGATAATTTTGCAGGTTAGGAGAGGCTCCATTGTTTCTAATGATGAAATCTTGGGCTTTGCTAAACTTTTCAATGATGAATTAACTTTGGACAATATCAGCAGGTTGGTGTTTTTTCTTCATTTCCTTTTTATTTTAATGCATCTTTTATTGATTTGCTTAATAAATATATTTTTTGCTTGCTGAGGAACATGCTTTTCCCTTTCCCTTATTTCCCTTCTTCCAGGCCTCGATTGGTCAATATGTGCAAATACATGGGAATCAGTCCTTTCGGAACAGATGCATATTTGCGTTACATGCTCCGCAAAAGACTCCAGAGGTTAGTTGTATGTTTTTTGTTCTGAACGAATAGATTGGGTTGACCTGAGGGGTGAAAAATGAGAGTACTCTGTCTGTGGTAAAGTAGGTTCTTATTTTAGCATGGATCATGGAATAGTAAAGTTTCTAGCCACTTGTGGTTAACTCAATAGTTTATTGAGCTTTCTGTATCTGGAATTTTATATTAAGAAAAATATTTGGTTGTTTTAAGTGATATGAAGAACTTAGTTGTGCTTGATTAACCTCTGCTTCTGTTGATTTTCACTAAAGAGATTATCCTGTTGGTTTCATCATACTATTTTGTTTCCAGGATTAAGAATGATGATAGGTTAATTCAAGCAGAGGGTGTGGAGTCTCTTTCAGAGGCTGAACTTCGTGAAGATTGTAGGGAGCGAGGCATGCTTGGAATGCTATCAGTTGAAGAAATGCAGCAACAGGTTTTTGTGTTAAACATCTTGTCTTTTCCATTTCAAGATACAGTTTTTCATGGTTTAAACTGATGTTAATGATTCCAAGAATATGTTTGTTTGCATATGTAAAATGGCATATATAAACTTTGGGTTGTTGTATGCTTATGTTGAATTATTAACAAATAACTCCATTGTTTCAACCATTTTTTTTCCTAAAAGAGGTGGGGGTTTGAGTTCAAGGAAACTGTTTGCTCTTAGTTTTCATTGTAAATCATCCTTACTGGTACGTGATTGGATGTTACAAATTGAATATCCATGTACTAGTATGTTAACTTCTTGACTTCTCCTTTCAGCTTCGTGATTGGTTGGAGCTGTCTCTCAATCACTCAGTGCCATCTTCCCTTTTGATCCTTTCAAGGTGATCCTCTCTTACATTAATTTTGTTATTTCCTCATCATTTTGCTCCATGTGAAACCTTTTCTTCTCGTGTATATTTTAGCCTGTTACTCCCTTTGAGTTCTATGGCCTGTGTAAAACGTGCAGGGCCTTCATGGTATCTGGAAAATTGAAACCTGAGGAAGTTGTTCGGGCAACACTATCTTCCCTACCTGATGAGGTTGTGGATACTGTTGGTGTTACTGCTTTACCATCTGAAGATTCTGTTTCAGAAAGAAGAAGGAAACTCGAATACCTTGAGATGCAGGAAGAAATGATCAAGGTTAAAAATTGGCTGCATTTTACTTCATATAGTTAGCAGCACAAGAGCTTTTATTTCTTCCTAAATTTGTGGCCATTGATATTTATTTTGAAGTGCCTAAGCTCTTTCTCAATTGATAACTTATAGGAGGAAGAAGAGGACAAGGAAGAAGAGCTTGCCAGAATGAAAGAGTCTAAAGCTAGTGAAGAGGATGTAGCTTTGAAAGAGATGACCCTATCAACAACAAGAGAAGCGCAAGAACTGGCTAGAGCAAGTACATTGGAGAAACAAGAACATCTCTGTGAACTTAGTCGTGCATTGGCTGTTTTAGCTTCAGCATCTGTAAGTATCGGCATGCTACTAAGTTTTAGTGGTCACGTATCTGTTTCTCTTCATCATAGTTTTGGTGATCTTCTCTGTAGTTTTTCAATTCTATATTCTACTATTCTTGCAGTCAGTAAGCAGGGAGCGTGAGGAGTTCCTGGGCCTTGTCAACAAGGAGGTATTAAAAGCCACGAGTAAAAAATGTTTTATGGTTTTTGAGATTTGCATGTCCGGTATGTGTGTGTATTAATTTTCTTCTATTTGCTTGAGAAATCAAGTGAAATGTGTGGTACGTAGTCTTTCTTACCTACAGGTCATGGAAATGTGAGCTGCATCTGTAACAGCATGATCACTCAGCTCTTCGCTTTGATCATTTTATGATTTCAGATAGAGCTTTATAATAGCATGGTAGAAAAAAGAGGGAAATGACGGTGTAAAGGAGGCTGTTAAGGCATATAGAGCTGCTCGAGAGGAAACTGATCGTGCTTCTGAAGTGGATGAACAGGATGAGGTTTCATCTGCACTAATAGAAAGGGTATTGCACTCAAATTACTGTACTAGTTGAGCTCAAATCTACTTTTTTTTAAAAATCTTCCTAGCTATTAACTGTTATGCTGTTTTTTGTTCTTAAGGTTGATAGCATGCTCCATAATCTTGAGAAAGAAATTGATGATGTAGATGCCAAAATTGGTGATCGTTGGCGAATACTCGACAGGTGCAGCAATGTTTTGTTTTTTAGTATAATGCTCCTCTTTTTTTTTCCCTTGTAGTCGCTTTGAATGCTTGCATGTTAAATTATGATATAGTCTAAAACACTTAATTATATGTAATGGGCACAGTCTATCGAAGCCATCAATTCAAGGTCATTGAATGTATTTCTAAATGAATTTAGCATTCACCATTCATGACTTTGTGTACCTGAAGTAGCCCAAAGGTAGTCTGTTGAACTAGGATTAGGTGATAGACTGGGGTGGGCAGGTCACTGAATGTAGTTCTTAATGAATTTAGCATTCACCATTCATTACTTCTTGCAACTGAAGTACCCATGAGGTAGTTGCTGAATTAGAATTAGGTGATAGACTGGAGTGGGTTTAAAGAATGTCTCAGAAATGAGGGTTGGTGGCCAGTATTCATCAGAGGGATTAAAGAACAGGGAATAAGATGGTTTATGAACTCCATCCTGTGATTGAACTCACATCCAGTAATCTTACTCGTATGCAGGGATTATGATGGGAAAGTTACTCCTGAGGAGGTGGCAGCTGCTGCGATGTACTTGAAGGATACATTAGGCAAGGAAGGCATCCAAGAACTCATCAGCAATCTTTCCAAAGATAGAGGTTGGCTAGTCATTCTATTTTTGTTTATGCTTCAATCTTTTTGAATGTGCCTGTGTGTTTCAACATTCATCTCAATCTTCTTATTAGAGGATTAATGCATTTGTTCTTTTGAGCTCAGCACCTACATGCAAAACTGGTGTTGGTTCTAAGAAGCCATATCTTACTTTGCATAATTGTAAAAGACATCATATCATTTTTCCTCTTTTTACCATGCCACATGAAAAAAATATTTCTTGGCCACGAAAGCAAACAAGTTTACCACTTATTTACGAAGAACCTAGTCAACAAATACTTTTCTCAATCCAATTGGGTTCTTTTGAGTTGCATATGGAAATCTATCAACGGCCAGAAAATTAACATGATGCTTTTCTTCTACCTTGTAGTTTTTCTCTGCTTCTAGTCATTTTGGTGAACTTTCGATATGTTTAGTATTTTCTTCTTTTTTACCTTGTATAACTGATACTTGGATCATTTTCAATGGAACAGATGGAAAGATTCTTGTGGAAGACATTGTCAAATTAGGCAGTTGGACAGAAGATGCCAAAGCAACTGAAGAGAGGGAGATGTAAAAACAAATTCCTTCAAATTCTTCCCTTCTGTTGTCTGGATAGTACCCTGCCTCACTGATAGTTTATTTAACGATAAAATGGCATGCCATCTAATGTGATTACGACCCGTAGAAGAGGTTTTGAGCAATATTTTTGACGTGGGGCTATATACCTGACCCTTATCTGTTAGGGTCATATATATACAAGTAACCTTGGTTTTCCCAGCTCATTGATAAAGCTGGACATGCTTGCTAGTGCTGTAAAAGTGAATTGTGATGAATATATAAATGATATAGGTAAACAATAAAAAAAAGAAATTGCTCTATGTGGTCTGATATTTATATCTAATGCTTTTGGAAATCAAGTGCTCTGTGCAAGTTTATTCTTCAGATTGAAATCATACTTTTGCATATGGTGATGATCTAGTTGAATTAGATGGATGTGTCATCAGCTTTATGATCGAGGCAAACTCCATCAGCTAAATAAGAGCATTTTCAAGTTTTAAGGCCTTGCCTATGTATTGTAGGCTTCACACTTTTGAATCTTTGGTCTCATGGAACTTCCCTGCAAGTTCTGCTGCAAATTCTGTAATATTCTTATCAGAGCTTCCACCTTCATCAACTGCTGTTTTGGCTAGTTTCATCCATTTCTCAGAATTCCTTCTTATCGCATTCCCTCTTTCACCTTCCATGACTTCCCTTATACACCCTTCCACCTCCTCTTTAGTGACGATCCCCTTTTCATTTGGCTTCACTCTAACCCCAACTTGCCAAACATCCGCAATGCACTTTGCATTTGTTGGTTGATCAGTCCAGTGTGGCATGGCCACCATTGGCACTCCTAAGCTCAGCGCCTCGAGTGTTGAGTTCCACCCACAATGAGTCATGAAGCAACCTACAGACCTGTGAGCCAGAACATCTAGCTGCGGGCTCCAGCTCACGATCACACCCCTTCCCTGATGACTCCTCCACAAAGTTGCATGGAAGTTTTTTCCTTTCCGATTCTCTGACTACCCACAAAAAAGCAGCAGCCACTCCTCTTTAGGCCCCCAAGCAATTTCTGCCATTTGCTCGTCTCCCAGTGCAACCAAGCTTCCAAATGACACGTAAACCACCGAGCCGGTTTCCTTTGAATCTAGCCACTCAATGCAGCCGTCCGGGTTAGGTTTGAAGAGGCTGAGACCGTACTCTTTATCGTCCTCCAGCTGCTTATCCAAGTAAAAAGACGGGATCATTGGTCCGATTGGCTTTATTGACCTTTGGCTTGCCAACCAGTTTACCGCCTGATGGAAATCAACAAAATTTTTGAGAGCCACCGAAGTAAAAGAAGCATACTTTGAAAATGAGGTATCATCTTGTGAGCAATGAAAAAAAATTAAATAGGAATTTTTTAACAGCTTGCTTGTTTGATTGCACACTGGTTTGCTTTGTATAGATACATACATATGTTCAGATCAAGACATGCATTTCATATATAGAGGAGATCTTTGTTGGTACCTCTTCCTCCAGGGTGTTGAAAGTGTTGACAAAGATCCAATCAGCTTCCCTGAAATTCGAGAACTGTCCGACCACATGGTTCAATAGAAATGAATATTCTGATTCTGAATCCATACCTTGCACGAACGATGGTAGATCGGTAATATCTAGTGCTGAGAGTGCTGGCAAACGTGAAACTGTTACCAGCAACTTCTCTGGTGGAACCTTCAGCTGCATCTCATGAATATTGTAGTAGACATTGTCAACAGCACATGACTGTGTGAAGAGCGATGCCCCGATGAGGCCAAGCTGTCTAGCTGTGTTTAGAACCCAAGGCATGTGTGAGTCATACAGAAGGCAACTTATTGGATTCCCAGAAGAATTGTTCAGTTCTGCAACGAGTTCTGGCAATTTTCGTGTCACCGTAGCTCGGAATTGTTTGGAGTAGTCATCTGACGAAAGCTTGCCTTCATAACTAACAAAATCTACGGTCACAACTTGGACGGAACCAAGCCGGCGGGAATGCCTGAGCACCATGTTTGAGAAGATGACTATAGTTACCTGGATTCCTTTGGAGGCTAGGCGCTTGGAGAATTGCATCATGGGGTTAATGTGACCTTGAGCAGGAACGGGTATGGCCAGTACATGACTCTTGCTCTTTTTTTGTTGCTTCTCCATTTCTCTAGCCAGACCTGTCTATTTGCCTTTCATTCTCTTGAGGAGGATAACAACTATATATATATATATATATATATATATATATATATATATATAAACAATTGCTATTGTAAATATTAAAGGAAAAGTATTCTCCCGCAAACAAACAAACGGTGCTTATGTTTCTTTACATCTAAGTGGTGAATTCTCATCATCAAGCCACGTGCAAGATGAGTTGAAGGTAAAAGTAAAGGGTATGGCCGAAACACTTGGTGGACAAGAAAGGACCGTGATTGGAGACCATGTTTACAAAAGTCTTAGGCGTCATCGTTCATGATTGGATTAGATTATTATTATAAGGCATTATATATATGAAACAAAGAATCTAAGATAGAAATATCTGAATACGATCTATGAACATCATCAAGTTTCCATCGTAATAAAATACTAAATCACCCAATCCTTTGTTAAATGTAAGATACTAAATCAACAAGATTATTATAAGGCATTATATATATATATATATATATATATATATATATATATATATATATATATATATATATCTATATATGAAAAAGAGAATCTAAGATAGAAATATCTTAATTAAGAATTACGATGAACTGTGTCTATATTTTCACTGTTGCGGTAGACACAGATTATAATGGATCATAATAGTGTAATTATTGTTTTGCTTATCAATGTGTTAAAATTTAAATCTTTGACTCAGTGGTATATTTGACCTTTTCATGGATCGATTGACATTCTCTGATTGTTTAGGGGTATTGTGTCTTTTTGGGTTTTTTGCACATTAAAAATACAATTTTACACATGTCAGCAGACAACAAACAATTGTCTATCCAGAGATATTTTAAGCCTTCGACTCAGTAGTATTTTTGACTGAAAATTTAAGCCCAACAAGATTATTATAAGGCATTATATATATATATATATATATATATATATATATATATATATGAAAAAGATTAACAGCAAAATTATTATTATTATTATTATTATTATTTTTATTATTATTATAAGATATTACTAGATTATCAAACACAATCTAAGTTTTCTTTATATTCATTTTATTATGGATAAGGCTTTGAATAATAATAATGATTATTTTTAAGGTATTTTTATAAAAAAATATGTGAAACTAATTATATATTTTGATATTTGTTTAATATTAATGCATGAAAATATATATAAAAAATGAACTATTTTTTTTTTAAAAACCTCAAATTAATTTAATCTTAGTGTTCTAAAATACTTTTAATATAATAATATTAAGAATAAATCTTTAAAAATAAAAAATAATTTAATTTTTTTAAAATAAAAATCATTTTAAACTAAAAATATATTAAGTTACAAGTAGATAAAACAGATAAAAAACATAAATGACAAATCATATATATATTCTACCTGCATCTACTTGTTGCCGGGGTCGTGAGGTTTGCATGATGCGACCTTGCCATCTTTTCTCTTATTGGCCTGCCTGCCTGACTGCCTGCCGCTCTTCTATTGAAAATTCGAAAACGAAGGCTCCCTGCCGTCTTCTACTTGTTGCAGATGACCCTTTCGTATTGAATGAGAATGGGTCATGCAGGTGACCCTTTCGTATTGAATGAGGATGGACCCAGTCGTCAGATGGTTTTTATAAAAAGAGTATTGTTCTCAAGAACAACCCTTATTTCATTTCCCTGGAAGTTATCTCTCAATGTCGAGTGGGATGTTAGAGCAGCGTCTTGGTGCATACCCAGCCCTTCTTTTTCTAGTCATCCTAGCCGGCCACCATAGCTGCAGTGCTACAAATAACTGTGCTCCCTCTTCTTGTGGTAATATCCCTAATATTAGCTACCCTTTTCGATTACAAACCGATCCCATAAGCTGTGGCCGCAAAGAATATGAGCTTGGTTGTGAAAACAACCGCACAACTTTATACTTGCAGAGGGTAAAATACTATGTTCAGGCCATCGATTACTCTGCATTCAGAATTCGACTTGTGGATGCTGATTTTCAAAAGGATGGTTGCCTCTCCATCCCCCAGCCATTCTTTTCGCTGGAGTTATCCCTTCGACTACGCTCACTATTATCCATTTACTTGTACCTTTGACTTTTCCTCTTTAATTACATTAACTTTGATTAGCTGCCCAAGTCCAAAACCGAGTCCTCCTTTTTATTTCGTCAATACCTCTTCCTGCAAAATTAGCAGTATTTATTCCTATGTGATGGTTGGTGGTGATGTAGAAATTGCTGCAGTGCCGGACTTATGCCGTATAGATTTGATTTATGAACCACCTTCAAGTATTCTACAATTGGTAAATATTATCAATATGTCTTTGATAGAAGTCCATGATATTTTGGCATACGGCTTTGAGCTTTCATGGTGGCGGGCTGCTTGTGATTCTGCCGAAGACAACCACCTCAATTTTGATACCTACCACTGTACACGCAGTACGTTATTATTTAAATTATGGGTTAAATAAGTTAATTCAGTTTAAATAATTTCTTTATATGAAAAAATTAGTTTAGGTTTGATCATATCAATTAGTGGAGTAAACTATTTTTTATACATAAGAAAAAACAATTCTAGCTAGGACAGAGTCTAATGGAAACGGAATTTACAGGTAGAGCTGGGTTTAAAGATTGTATTACAAATAACATAGCTATAAGTTTTCTGCACGCATGCCGATTAATAATTGACTCTTTCATTCTTTGTTTTTCTTCTTCTTTTTCTAAATGAACACAGGAATCATTGCTCCCATCAGAGCTGCAATAGGTAAGCATCTCCTTCAAATTGTTAATTGTTTTTCCAGGTGCACCCACTGGATGGAACTACTTTCAAACAAACATCTTTTGTTTGAAATGTAGAAATAATAATTGTTGACCATTGCAAATGTTAGAAACAATTAACAATTTAATGTATATAAGCATCTCCTTCATATATATTTTGTTTCCTTTCTCCATGTAAAGCTTAATGGTGTTTTATTCTATATAAATGTCTCTTCCATTTCATTTCAACTCCTTAACTATTATTCTATAAGACCTGAAGGTGATGAAGGACACCTGGTCTCTTTAACAACTATTTGTTTTTCTTGCAGGTTTTCTGGTTAATCGTATACTCGCTACCTCGGTAAGAACACTTCTTCTAGTTACATAAAAATGTTAAACATGAAACCTAAATAAGTTGTAAGACATTGAAGGACATGGGTGCTCTTTCCTTCGCTTAATTAGACGAATATCAAAAAAGATATGCGTGCTCTTTCCTTCAGTTAATTAGACGAATCAATAATCTTACAATAATATTCTAAACATTGACACAACATTTTCTTTTTTCTTGAAATGTAGCAAAATGGGGGTTAAAGAGGTATTTTCCGTGTGAGGACTATTTTTTATCATGGTTCAATTTTTGCAAAAAGAATATATATATATATATATATATATATATATATATATATATATATATATATATATATATATATATATCTTGGATTTGATATGTATACCTTAGCCTTTTCTTTATTTTTTTTATATCATGGCTTGTTCTTCATTCATCACAATTTTTAGACGCCGACAATACCTTTTTTTTTGTTGAATATAGATGGATACTGGATACAATATGACAGCTCTGGTGAGATATTTTTTGGGTGAACCTATATGAACACGAAGCCTATATATCTTAGTATCCTACATGTGGTTCATGCTAGGTTTTTCACTTAATCCATACAAACACATGCATGCATATGTATGTATGTATCCTACAATATTGCACATATTTACTTGACTCCTTTTCTATTAATGTAGGACAACCACGATCGGAATTCAACTTTTATAAAGGTGAGGATTAGTTTATGTATGCATGTTGTAGTAGACTCACTTTCAATCTTCCACTTACATGTTAAAAATCTCCATCTTAGTTTCTCTCTTCACATTCCAAAATTAACAATTAAAACAAGTTGATGAATTTCTTGAAACTTAAGGCTTATTGTAGAGGAAGAGAGTGCCCAAGGCAATCTGGCAAGAGCATTGCTCGATCTTACGTGATATTGATTGTGTTTCTATTTGTTTTCATTCTCTTCACGTATTTATTTGGCGGAAACAGAATTTATGCTACCAAGACTATCTATTCAGATTTTTTCAATCATTCGCATAGTTTTTGCTCATTACCCTACTTGTTCCCATCGGTAAGTTTTTCTACACTTTATTGTTTGTATCATAGAGGCTATAAACCGGCATGAATTCATTTTTAATAGATATTTCATTTCTATACTCTTGATATTTTCTTAAATTCATCCATTTATATTAAGCACATAAAATATCTACTCTTGATAGTTTCATAATGAGGTCTCTTATTTTTTATTCTAGCAATTTTTCTTTTAAATATGGACAATCATAAAAAACAACATAAAACTTCAAGCTCAAAACATATCAAGGATACAAGAAATATTAAAAAAAAAAACTACTAAAAACTTTATATCATATTATAAACTTAAAAAATAAATTGGAATTTTTTTAGAAAATTAAATGGTGTTTAAAAAATTTATTAAAAGTAAAAAATGTCAATAAATATCATTGACTTAACATATTCTTATTTTTCTCTACTATGAAAAATAATATTTACAATACTCCATGGTGTTTCTTTTTATAATGGTTGATTTATCAATTTCAGTTTTAAATTTGTTTTTTTTTTCAAATTTATTTGAATTTTCAAATTTTGGTTTTGGATTTTTTTAATAATATTTCACATTTTTTATTTTATATATTTTTTAATTATTCTTTTTTAAAAAAACAATTGTGCATAAAATTTATATTCTTCACACATTTTTCACATTTAATGGAAAATTGATCAAATCACAATACAGGGATCTTATTTAAAATACCTAGAGTAAAGGGATTGTATAAAAACATTAAAAACATTCCGAATAAAGGTATTAATAACTTGTATATATGATTGTTCTAACAAATAAACAAGGAGAGATTATATGGTAATGAATAAACTAACAAAACAATAAAATGATAAAAAAAAAACAATATAAACAGAAAAACTAGATATTGTTTTTTTGTTTTTCATTTTCCCTAAAATCAATGAAATCTCAGTTAAATTTTATTTCATGATAAGAATTTCAAATTTGAAGAAATTTTATTCTTTTCAACTAAGAATCATACTTTCATTTATAAAATCAAAAGAAAATATTAAATGGAAATCTAATAACAAATAATATGTTTCCATAATTGATTAATGTTCTTGTAATATCTTTATGCAGTGATATATCATTCATTATTATTCCTTTGTGGGTTTCCATGTCTCATAACCTTATTGGTCTATAAATGGAGAAGAAGGCATTTATCAATGTATGATAACATTGAAGAATTCTTGCAAAGTGATGATCATAATCTCATACCTATAAGGTATTCTTACTCGGAGATTAAGAAAATAACCAACAAATTCAGTGACAAATTAGGTGAGGGAGGTTATGGCTCGGTGTACAAAGGAAAGCTTCAGTAGTGGTCGCTTTTGCGGCAGTAAAACTTTTGCGCCAAGAAAAAACTAAAGGGCAAGATTTTATCAATGAAGTTGCCACCATTGGAAGAATTCATCATTGTAATGTGGTGCAACTCATAGGCTTTACTGCTGAGGGCTCAAGGCGTGCCCTTGTATATGAGTTCATGCCTAATGGATCTCTTGAAAAGTATATTTTTTCAAGACAAGGTAGCATCCCGCTAAGCAACCATAAGTTATATGAAATTTCTCTTGGGGGTGGCCCGTGGTATAGAATATCTACATCAAGGTTGTGAAATGCAGATTTTGCATTTTGACATTAAGCCGCACAATATTCTTCTTGATGAAAACTTCACTCCAAAACTTTCAGATTTTGGACTTGCAAAAATTGTATCCAACTAATAATAGCACTCTGTGCCCCTCACTATGGCTAGAGGAACAATGGGATACATGGCTCCCTGAATTATTTTACAAAAAGCATCGGAGGTGTCTCTTACAAAGCCGATGTATATAGTTTTGGGATGTTGTTAATGGAAATGGTTGGGAGAAGAAAAAACTTGAATGCATTGGCGGATCATTCGAGCCAAATGTACTTCCCTTCATGGATCTATGACCAAGTAAGTGAAGGAAAGGATATACTAGAAGATGAAGCTACGGAGCAGGAAAAGATAACAACAAAAAAGATGACTATAGTAGCATTATGGTGCATACAATTGAAGCCTATTGATCGTCCCTCAATGCACAAAGTTGTACAGATGCTTGTAGCAGATATTGAATCTCTTCAAATGCCTCCTAAGCCTTTTCTCGTTCCACAACAAACAACAAATGATGATCATATAATCAATATGGTTTATCCACCAAGTTTAAGAGATCCATTGAATGATTTTAGCATCGATTCTTCGTATCAAATTGGTCGTTGATAAAGGCTCTCTTAGTTTCTCAATCTACAAGTTGGTGAATTTCTTGGCTTATTGGCAATCTACAAGTGCATTGCTCTATATAATATTGATTGTGTTTCAATTTGTTTTCATGTATTTATTTGTCATGAAACATACTTCATACGAAGACTATCTATTAAGATTTTCCAATCATTCTCATAGTTTTGCTCATTACCCTACTTTTTCAATCGGTAAGGATTATCCTTTGCTCATAAACCAAGACCATCTCTTCATATTTTTCAATTCAATTCTATTTACTTATTTTCTTGCAAACAAATCAAATTTATATTGTTTTAGCCTCAGGTTAAATATGTATTAATATCCTTATTTTCTCTTAATTATAAACAATAACTTATAATGCAAATGAATGAATATCTTTTAATCATATAAAATATCCAGAGTGTTTTGATTTATTTATTATAAACTTTATTGTTTATATCTTAAAGGCATATAAAAACTGGCATGAACTCATTTTTAAAAGATATTCCATTTCTATACTCTCGGTATCTAGGTTAGGTGATGCTCACCACGAGCTGTATAAGTACTTATATACCTCCATATAGGACAAAATATATACCTCCATATAGGACAAAATCCAAGAGTTGGCTATGGGGGTGTATTGGTATTTTTTCCCCAATTATATATTTTTTTTATAACCGGGGTCTCCGGGCCAACTTAAGCACATCATGACTAATCCCCAAACCAAATGTTTGTTTTTATAATCAGGGTGTCCAGGCCAACTTGCGCACACCCAGACTAATCCCCAGACTTGTTTTTCATAATTAGAGTGTGCCACGAGTTGTATAAGTACGTATATACCCCCTATAAGACAAAATATAAATATGTAATTTACCAATTTTAATTATATTTTATGTCGCGGTACTGTGGATGATTCTTCGGGCGCGCCGTCAATTTCCGAGCTCACGCACATTTCAGACGGCAAGTGCGTCGTCGTAGAATGTGTTAAACTGTATGTTAGTTTTTTATATATTCAATTATTATGTAAAATGTATTTAAAATAATGTCTTGGTACCAGGGTTTTTTATTTTTATTTTTATGCATAATACAATAACCATAATACCCTCAAATAAGGCAAAAAACAAGAATTTTCAGTGGGGGTGTCCCAGTAATTTCACATATTTAGTGCACGGTAAAATAACTTTTGTAGCCTCAAATAAGACAAAATAGAAGAGTTATCTGTAGTGGTGTTTCAAAAATTTCTTGTTTAACTATACATGCATAAGAGAGAGTGTCACTCTCATTTTACACCACCAAAGTTAAACTTACTATGCTTTTTAACGCAAGGTGCATTTAATACAAATAATATTAACAATAAAAATTAAAAATCTAAACTCAGAGTAGAGATGTATATAAACAAACAAAAAATTAAAAAATATCTCAGATGACCGAAAAAATCAAGGGATTGAAACTAAACCAAAAAATAAAGAATAAAAACCAAAATACAAAACAAGAGATTATATATGTTAAAACTAGATAAAAAAAATTTAATCCCTGCGGTGGAGCGCGAGTTTATAGCTCGTTAATTTCTAAACAAAATATATATTATATTAATATAAAATAAACTATAATTCCATTTGGAAGATATATATGCACGTCGTATAAGGACTATCCACAAGTTGGCCTACTGTGATACCCACTGACTACTGAATTCAACGCTGACAAAGATCGCTATCTAAAAATAGATATTTAATCTACAAGTGGCTTATATATTTTACAGCATATCGTACCTCATGCATGTGGCCGAGGCCAAAGGCAACGACTTCAATCATTGTTCAAATTTGATGGCAAAAAGTAATTTAAATGAACCAACAATAATTCAGATCAAGTTGCCATCTTTATACTTTATATTAGTTGAAAAATACAGAAAGTCAAATCATGCCAGAAAAAGAAAAGGCAAAAAGAAAATAAAAGATAAAAGCTGCCGCCCCTTCTTAATTTGGTAGGAGCTCTTCATGTAATTTACTATAAACCTCATTTCCAAAGTGTAAGAAAACCATTGGTGTCCTCCCCTGATGTTCAGTGGAACAATAAGGCACCTCTTTGGTGCATATGCAGCCCTTCTTTTTCTACAGATCATAGCCATCCACCATAGCTGCACTGCTAGAAAGAACAGCAACTACTGCTCTCCTTCTTCTTGTGGCAACATCCATAATATCAGCTACCCTTTTCGATTAAACACCGATCCCAAAAGCTGTGGCCACAAAAGTTATGAACTTGTTTGTGAAAACCATCGTCCAGCTTTATACCTGAAGACGGTAAAATATTATGTTCAGGCAATCGAATACAGTAACTTCACGGTTCGACTTGTGGAAGCTGCTGTTCAGAAGGATGATTGCTTCTCCATCCCTCATCGATCTCTTATCGCATTTGATAATTATATCAGCTACAGGAACTATCTTCCATATAATTTTGGGTTCGATAACCTTCGCACCGACTTTATGACTTTTAGATTAACTTTTATAACTTGCGAAAATCCTTTGCTGAGTCCTCCAGATTATATAGTGGATGCATCTTCTTGCCAAAACGGCAATTCTACTGCATATAATTCTACGTTCAGCTCCCGCAATGTGGAAGGTTACTCCTATGTAATGGTTGCTGCTGACCTGCTGCAGGTACCGGACTTATGCCGTATAAATTTGATCTATTCTGCCCCTGGATCTGTTTTGCCAGAAAACATGACCAATATTTCCTATAGAGATGTCCATGATATTTTTGTTATATGGATTCGAGCTTTCATGGTACTCAGCTTGTTGTGGTTCTGTCAATGAGATCCAGTACTGCAACTATGATAGTACATATTGTGATTCATACGGTGCGTTACTTCCTCTCTATCTCTCTCAGCTTACCTTTATTAATTTGAATATAGATTCCATAACAACACAAATTTCTCTATTTTATATTTGATAAAAGAAGGTGTTTTATTCAGATCCATAATCATTGTTTTGTTGTGACATTCTTAAAGCTTTATCCTGTTCTGGGTTTATAAGTTACTTGGCATAGATATTTTCCCATTGATCATATATATTTTCTTGCTGTTGCTGGCAGAGG
This sequence comes from Salix suchowensis, assembly GCA_029030765.1. NCBI lineage: Eukaryota > Viridiplantae > Streptophyta > Magnoliopsida > Malpighiales > Salicaceae > Salix > Salix suchowensis. The sequence goes on along the minus strand of CM054986.1, from coordinate 12,938,120 downwards.
TAGTAATCAATCTTAACAGTATATTGTAATGGGATTAATGTTAGTGTCTTGAAGCTCGTGCTATTTCCTTCATATCTATTAAACACAACTTCTAATCTTCATTTCCTTCCTGGCTGCTGGCGTGTGGTCCTGTTTTGGTTATCAGCTGGGCTAGAGATAATGTTCATGTCCTGTGGTTTTGCCTTTTCCATTGTCTGTTAAAGCTTTTTTCATTTGCTTAGAAAGTTGCTTTCCTCCGTAGTCCATGTTGGCCTATTTTTTTATCTTACAATTCTTTATTTCAATCAATTAATTAGGTATATATGCATTGGCAATGGAAACCTTGAAAACTCAAGTAATTTGATGACTTTTTCTTTTAAATAAACGCAGGCCTCAATGGTGCTCCTATCAGAGTGGCAATAGGTGACACAGCTAATCTCTGCCTGCCAATAAGTATTACTATTGAGATGATCACTAACTAGTTTCTTTAACAATTATTTGTTCTTTTTGCAGATTATCTGACTAATCGTATACTCAGTTATCTTAGTAAGAACTTCTCTTTTTCTTCACTCAATCATGAAGTCTAAACTGCATGCACGGAACTCAATTTTAATTACATGAATTGGTTCTATAAAGGCTTAACACTGACATGGCCTTCTCTTTTCTTTGCAATGTAGGCTTTGGGCCGATAACCAAGTATTTTCCAAGTGGTACATGGATATACTATTCAAGAAGAGGGGGTGAGTTAGTTTACAGCTCTGGAATTTCTTCATTAATGATAGGCAATATGTGTAGAAAGACCATTTTAAAGCATTATATAGGAAATTAGTTCTGATAAAACCAATTTAATGGGATAAAACCACCTTTATCTAGGAAATAATTAAGATCTGATTACTTCTTCTTCTCTTTCTTGCGCATGCTTGCCACTTGCTTAGCATCTATAAGACTTCCCATATTGATTTTTTCTCCTTCACTGCTAATCTTGTAGGAAACTCGCATTTGGGATTCCGAATTTACAGAGGTAAATTACAATAACTCTCAACTTAGTTATCATGTCAATACTGAAATTATAGATTGAGTTCATCTAGAGACAATTCATATGTTCATTCGGTACAATTTTTTTTGATATTATTTTATTTAAATTTTTCCACGAAATAAAGACACATTGAAAACCATTAAATACGTGTGATCATATGTTTACATATTCAATGTCTTCATGTTTTCATTTTGCAGATTACTATATTTATGTTGGGACCAAGATCATATCTTCAGATTTACTCAGCATTATCATAGTTTTGCTCATTGCACTACTTGTTTTCACAGGTAACTACTTTCCTATGCTTTTTTGGTTTCATTTTGGAACATGAAATGTGTGTGCATTGTAAGATCAAGACATAAGATTAGAAGAAGAATGGAAAAGCGCAAGAAAGTTTTTTTTACCTTTAGGTGCAGTGAATTTGAAATTTGAGAAACGTAATTGATGCTTCCATCGATACATGGTAAGTTTGTACAGATTTAATAGGAGGAAAACACGACGGAAATCACTTCCTGTTTACAAAATAATTTTGAATATACGTACCATTGATTGTTCTTGTTGTTTCTCTACGCAGTGATATTTCGTGCAATATTATTCCTTTTGGGGTTTTCATGCCTCGTGACCTTATTAATTTACACATGGAGAAGAAGGCATTTATCAATGTATGACACTATTGAAGAATTCTTGCAGAGTAATGATAATCTCATTCCTGTAAGGTATTCTTACTCGGAGATTAAGAAGTTAACAAATGAGTTCAAGGAAAAGTTGGGTGAGGGGGGCTTTGGCTCAGTTTATAAAGGGAAGCTTCAGTAGTGGTCGCTTTTGCAGCAGTAAAAATCTTGAGCAATCCGAAAGCCAACGGACAAGACTTTACTAATGAAGTTGGCACTATCGGAAGAATTCACCATGTCAATGTGGTGCAACTTGTAGGCTTCAGTGCTGAGGGATCAAAGCGTTGTCTTGTATATGACTATATGCCAAATGGTTCTCTTGATAAGTATATTTTTTCTAAACAAGGTAGCATCACATTAAGTAAAGAGAAAATGTTTGACATTTCTCTTGGGATTGCTCGTGGCATTGAGTATCTACATCAAGGTTGTGATATGCAAATTTTGCATTTTGATATCAAGCCTCACAATATTCTTCTTGACGAAAAGTTTGTTCCAAAAATTTCAGATTTTGGATTAGCAAAATTGTACCCAATAAATAATAGTATTGTGCCCCTCACTGCAGCCAGAGGAACAATGGGATACATAGCTCCCGAATTATTTTACAAGAATATCGGAGGTGTGTCTTACAAAGCAGATGTTTATAGTTTTGGGATGCTGTTAATGGATATGATAGGAAGAAAGAAGAACTTGAGTGAAGTGGTAGACCATGCAAGCCAAATTTACTTTCCTTCATGGGTTTATGAGCAAGTTTGTGAAGGAAATGACCTAGAAGTACTAGGAGACACCACAGAGCAAGAAAAGAAGATAACGAAGAAGATGATTATAGTGGCATCGTGGTGTATACAATTAAAAACCCAGATGATCGTCCCTCAATGCATGAAGTTGTAAAGATGCTTGAAATAGATGTTGGATCCCTACAAATTCCTCCTAAACCTTTTCTCACCTCCTCACAACAAATGACAAAAGATGATGGTGTGGCCAATCAATCAGACACACCAAGTTATTGTATTAATTCTTCGTATCAATTTGGTCGTTAATAAATATATATTATTGTTTGTTTATAGAATTTGATAATTGATTAATTATGCTCATTATAAGCTTATGAAATATATTTATTAAATCAATCTTTTATTTAATTTTAGCTTACAATCACTACTAGAACTTTTAGATTTACCAATGGAATTTTCAATCGATATATACTCAACAATATCATCAAAAACAAAAATAATTCATCAGAAAAACTCTTGTTAGGATTTTTGTGGTTTATTAGTGAGCCCATCAATAATAATTTTACAAATGGATTTACTGATGTACAAAACGCTACAAAAAAGCTCATTATAGTGAGTTCATCTTCATGTCTTTACCTAGATAAGTCACTCATTACAATGATACTATCTTTTTTTCTGGATAGGTCACTCATTACAATAAGATCATCATCGTGTTCTTCACCTAGGTAGATCACTCATTATAATGAGATAATTTTTGTGCTTTCATCTAATAGATCACCCATTATAATGAGATTTTCTTTGAGTTTTTCACCTGGGGAGGTCACATGTTACAAAGAGATCATATTCATGTTTTTAACATTCTTCCAACTTTTCATAAGCATCATATTTTCTCGTCACGCACGTCGCGTGCGTGCTCCCAGGAGGGACCCACGGCTCTCGCAATGGAGTTGAGAAGGAGTCGCCACTGGCTGTTGAGGGGCGCTAGGAACACCGGTTGCACTCTGGGTCTAGTCGGAGATTCAAGGGTAGGGACTGATTGCGTAAAGGAAAGGTATTAGCACTCCCTAGTACACCTTACCCGAGGTAAGCTGCAGGTGTCTATTTCGATGTGATTTTGAATGCTTCAACGGGTAGTATTTATTCACATGAAAAAATGTTCCGATTGAAAAAAGAATCGGTCACTCCCTAGTATGCCTTACCCGAGGTAAGCTGCATGGAATCATTGATCCTACTGGTTTGATTGGCCATTTATTGATTCCCATCTAGCTCACTACCTGTTACGGAAATAGCAAACTGTCAAGAAGTGCTCAACATGCATTAAATGAACAAAATAAATGACTATATTATCGAAGAACAGGAGTCCACACTTCAACTTCAAGCTCATTAAAGTTGTTCCATATCAACATGCATTGATGGATTTCTGTCTGTCTCCTGGAATTATTTTTTTCTGATAATGTGGGTCTTTTATCATGTATATTCACATAAACCATATCCTTAAATTCCAACTGATCTGTGTATAACAAGGAAACTACATGCTACCAGCTTGAGTAAATCCACCATCATCATAGCCGTCTGATACAGTATGAAGTTGAATAGAACCAATTGATGAGCCAAGGTTCCTGGACTTGGATATGAACTTTGGTGATTATGAAGGTGATGTTGAGCCCTTTGGAGACCAAACGCCTTGAGAATTGCAGCATGGGATTTATGTGGCCTGCACCTGGAATGGAGCTACTAGTACATGGCTCCTAGTGGCCATCTCTTACATCTGTGAAAGAGTCTTTCAGTAGTGAAAGATTCTTTTGGAAGGGCGTGGATGGTGAGCAATTCTCTGGGTGGTGAGCAAGTCTTTCAACTAGCACGAAGTTTGTTTGGTAGGGCGGTAATTCTACTTTTGAAATCATTTCTAAAATATATTTTAAAAAATATTAAATTGATGATTTTATAAGTATTTTTCAATTATTTTAATGTGATCTTATCAACCAAAAAAACTAAAAAAAATAAAAAAATTAATAGCGTGAGGGATTTTTTTTTATGGTATTCAACATAGTTTAATAAGTTAATTTTAAAATCTCATAACCCACCTTTTTATTTAACTTGAGTTTCAAACAAAAATCGCGACGAAGTTAATCTAAACTAAATTAATTGATTTGATGAATCAAAATACAATTTTGAAGACTAGTAAAAACATGTCTTAGTTTTTAACAAAATTTAAGATGGTAACTTTTTTTAAGAACTATTCAGACAACAACAAATTAAATCAATTTTAGTCCCCAAGAAATTGTGTCATGAACTTAATTGAGTTTAATGATTTATTTTAACAAAATATTTTTTTAGTTCTATAATAAAAATATATGATAATAAAATTAAATATCAACCTACAATAAAAAAATTGTTTAAAAAAGTGAAAAATCTAAGAAAAACAAAAAACAAATATATATACAGACACACATGACAGTATTATAATCTTCAGGATGTGAAATATCCTAAGAGGATTGTTATGATTTTCAAAATTGTGGGGTAGTAAGATTCCACTTGTCTATAGAATAGATTGTTGTTTTTCGCAGACATGAAAATTCCGAATGCATCCAAAACTCTCACATACATGGTCACTCGAAATCTGAGGAATTTTCAACGCTAAGATATGCTCTGTGTTTGAAAATAAAAATAAAAAAGAACTATTGACATCGTTTCAATCTGTAATTTTGTGGACAGAGAAGTGGCTACGTGCTGGGTTCAATGTGGATAACACTTTGGCAGAGGCTTGTTTGATAGTAGATAGTACCATGTACCATGTAGGCCAAAAGGCAATAATCCTGCTATTTTACATTTCGAGACTTGCACGAGAGATTTTTTAGTTAATAAATTATTTTAATATATTTCTAAACAATACTAAAAGTTTTTTTTTTTAAAAACCGGGGTGTCCGGGCCAGCTTGCGCGCACCACAACTAAATCTCCGGACCCACTGAACATTTTGCAAACCTAATGAGCGAGGTAAAGCGAACCGCGATGGTGAAATGCACGCCCGATAGGGCCCGAACCCGAAATAAGAGGAAGACAGACCCTCTCTCGATCACTGGACCAAAACCTATTATAATAGTCATTTATCCATCTTGGTAAACTTTGTCACAGATGATGCTCTCCAAATAAAATTTATTTTAGAATACAAGTTCACGATATATTGATTGATATCATGTTTCAATAATAAATAAATTTTTATTGAATTTTTAAAAATAAAAAAATATCCTTTTAATATATTTTAAAAAACAAACATTTTAAAAAACAACCTCAATCGTATATTTATATAAATTTGCTAGAAGAGAAAAGAAAAACTCAAAAGTCCAAATAAATAATAAGAGAGTCGGGCACCATTTGTGTCTCTTGTTTTAGGCATACGTCTTTTCTATGCTCTCCGTTTCTTTCCTCCCTGTCCACTTATTCCTGTGCCGCACACTACGCCTTCTACCTTCTTCTATAACACTTGTTTTAGGCATACCTCTTGTGTTAAATACAAGTTCCGAAGTGATTGTGGAAATTGAAATAGCTAACATATCACAGGCTATAGAAAACAGAATGAAAAATCTATGATTATTAAGGTCTTGTTTGACATTATATTTTAAAAATACTTTAAAAAAAATGAAAAATTTTAATTTTAATTTTTTTACTTTAAATTGATATTATTAGATTATTTTGATGTACTGATGTCAAAATAATTTTTAAAAAAATAAAAATTTCATTTCCCTGCAAGATATCTCAATGTTGAGTGGGATGTTAGAGCAGCTTTTCGGTGCATACTCAGCCCTTCTTTTTCTAGTCATCCTAGCCGGCCACCATAGTTGCAGTGCTACAAATAACTGTGTTCCCTCTTCTGGGTTGTCTGCAAGTATTTAGAAAATGGCTTTAATTCAATTTCTCTATCAGCTTCGTTATGCAAAGTCAAAGAAGCTTCCTTCTTTTGTGGGAACCAACTCATGTAATTTCCATCGAGTGCGGTGACAATATTACACAAACAATAAACGGCGTCCCACATTTACTGTAGCTCCCCTCAGTAAACACTGTGGACTGGAGCAGTGTAAGGGCTGTTTTGCCCTTAATGAGCCGGCGCCTGGTGTCTGTCATTGGGGGCGATTTTCGTCTCTTCCCTCTCTTTTTTTCGTCTGGACAGCTGGGTTTCTTACCTCTTTCTCTTCCCTCTCTTTCAAGCCGCCCCATTCTATTACCACGTCTCTTCCCTCTCTTTTTTTCGTATGGACAGCTGGGTTTCTTACCTCTTTTTCTTCCCTCTCTTTCAATTCGCCCCATTCTATTACCTGACAAAATTCGGAGAAGCTCACCCGAAACTAGAGATACAAACGCCTTATTTTGTTTCGTTTCCCGTTTTTTTCCTTCTTCTCGAATCCAAGGGGGACTTCTCATAGTTAGAATCTTTTGTGGTGTGCTCTGTTTCCTTTGGCGCGGAAAAGGAAACGCCAAACAGGAAAGAGAATGGGGTGGCTTTGCTCTGACCAAGACTCCACTTTTTGCTCCGTCCATGGAGCGTATGAGAGCGATCGGCGGCCTGGGGGCGTGTTTCGTCTCTGATATTCCTTTCAGAACACAGATAACAAAGGTTGGGTTTTTTATCTTCGTTTGGTCTGCGTCCATTCCCATCGTTCGTTTTCGGTCAGAGACGACGTCGGTCTCTTTGTTCAGGCCTGGTCGGGCGCAACGAGAGGGGTGTTCATGGGCTGCTTTGAGGTCGTTTTGTTGCCTCGGTTCGACGGTTCGGTTCGGTTCGTGGATCGATTAGGTCTGTTTTCCCCCTCTGTTTTGTGTTGATTTGTATAGTGGGGGCAGGATATTTCCTTTCGTTTAATTGAGTTCAAATTGCTTTTATTTTGATGTTTGTGTGTGTTGGATAGTGGGTAATTGCTTTAATTGGGTTGGGGTTCGATTTTCCCTTCAATTTAATGTTGATTGCAGTCTCGGGTTAACTTTGGGTTGGATTTGATTTGGGTTATTTGCATGCGGGCTGGTTGGTTCATTTTTTTCTGTCGATTTGGTTTGATTCGCTCTGTTTTTTCTTTATTAGGGTGTGGCCGATTCTGCCTTGCTTTCTCTCGGGCGAACTTTGGGTTGGTTTTGATTTCGGTTAATAAATTCTGCTTTTGTTACTCTCGGTTTAGAGTTAATGTGTGTGTTGGATAGTGGGTAATTGCTTTAATTGGGTTGGGGTTCGATTTTCCCTTCAATTTAATGTTGATTGCAGTCTCGGGTTAACTTTGGGTTGAATTTGATTCGGGTTCTTTATTAGGGTGAATCAATTCTGCCTTGCTTTCTCTCGGATGCAAAACATAACAATAATCAATTAGAAATGTTGAATTTTATTATTATACTTTACTTTGCCTCTCCCTCAAAACTTTATAGTTTTAAGTTGTTTCTAGCTTTAGTTACTTTAGGCAGAGTGTGATTGGTCAGCACCATCGTTTACAATAAAAACCTCTCTAATTCAATTCCAATTAGGTTTTGTATCTTACTCCTTCGACTCTTAAGAACTCGAGCGTATGGTTTTACATTCGGTTAGAAATTGGGGATCAATGATTCTGTAAGATTAGCATTTCACTTTCAATCTCGACTCTATTTAGTGTATCGATTCTCTATTAAGGATTTCTATTTGTATTAAGTATCGCGCTTAATGTTTTTTACTCTTTCCGAACTATTTATTCCTTCACCTTCATTGATATGTATGTCCAGTTGTTCTTCTATAAATCATTCATTGTTATCCTCTTATACTTATATTATTCTGAAGGGATATGTAACAAATGAGCATCTTTATTAAGTTCACGCAAAACAAATCCAAAGACATAAATAAAAGATGCAAAAAAATTTCCATGTGAACAAATTAAAACTGATTCCGTTATGGTTATTTAGATTAAGCATTTGTAGTGTACTTAATTTCTTCAATTAAAAAAAATAATTTACTTCATTTGTTTTTTCTCACGTTAATCCTTCCGGTCACATTCTAGCCAAGATAGTGCTTCGGACTTGTCTGTTTTAGTTCTTTTTGTTTGTGTTTACCCCTTCTATGTTTGTTGTTGTATGGGCCTATTTATTTCAGACTTTTTCCCATGTTTTTTATACTTCTCTTCCTATCTTTGCCTTGCATTTTGCTTCTTTCAATAACCAGCTGTTCTGTTTGATTGTGCTCATGTGTTTTTTGAATGGGGACCATTGAGTTTTCCTTCTCGGATTTATTTTTTGCTCCTTTTATTTTCGTTTCATTTCTATGCTTCTTTAGCCTCACTTTAGTTGCTTAGCTTTTGGGTTTGTATTGATTTTTGGATTCTAACTTCTCAGATTGTTAGCTACTGGTTATCCACTGCTGCTGCAAGTGTTTAGGTTGGTTTTGCATCTCTTGCTGCTTTTAAGGTAAGTTTTTTTTTTCCTATGCATGGTTTCTCGGTGGTTTGTAAGCTTATTTTTTGTATATGCTGTTATTAGTAAGTTTTTAGTAATGCTGGTGCTTTTTTTGAAATTGATGTTTCTTTTTCTTATAGTTGCATACTGATGGTTTTTGGCTTCCACTATTGACATTGTTGCCTAGATTGTTTTTATTATTGTTAAAATTGTGTATTAGTTGTTTTGCTAGATCTTATGATGGAGTTTGGGAATGAATATAGTCCTAAACATATTCTGGATTGAATTATGCAATTGATTGTATCAAAAATGGATGTGATTATGGATGAAATGTGACTCAAATTGTTTTGCGGGTTGTGTTATGGATAACTTGGGATCTCCCGATATGGGGAGATTCGCAGAAATTTCATTAGAAATTTCGCGATAGAAAACAAAATTCTCATACTTCATCTACCCTTTTTTTAGGGTGAAATATTAAACAAATAGGAAAACAAAATTTAGGGTTGTTACTTATGATGCTTCATTTTCTGCTATTCATTGTTTTCGTCTAAATATTTATGCTAGATCTACTTAAGTTGTTTTATTGTTCGTCACATTCGCTTTCTCCAATTACATATGTCTATGTATGTTTTATGTTGCTATTTATTTGTTGTGTTAGTATGGAACAAATAAACATTGTTGCATTCAATTAATCTTGAATATTGTTGCTACGCTTTTACTCGTTGATGTTTGTTTTCTTTTTAGTTACTCTCTCATTATTTTTTTTCTTCTGCTACTACTGTGGTTGCCTTGATTTTTTCTATTATTGTTGAAGTTAATATTGTTAAAGCTGTTGAAATTTTCATTTGAAACTATACATCCCGGTGTCCCCTTGCTATAATTTGGCATAATAGTTTTCCATTAATACAATTTACCCCCTTAAATATTGCATGCTCTTCCTTTTTTTCTGTTTTTTTTTATGTCTACAATGATTTTTACAGCATATAGTGTTAGTTTTTTTATGGTTTCTTTACTGATTTGATGCATTTGTTCTTCCATAATATTTCCCTGGAATTTTCTATTAGATGACTTAATTTGTTCATTAGTTCATTTATCACCTTGCGATTTTTATTTTTCTCGAGAAGATTAACAACAAAATGAGATGTCTCATTTCGAAGAAGGGATTCCACTTCGTTTCGCACCTCAACATCCCTCTATTGTGCACTCGCTGTATAAATTGTATAATTAGCACTCTTTTGTCATTTTTTTTTACACTATGTATATTCCAAAATATGTAACTTATGTTTACGAAATAAACTCTTTTATGTTGTAGTTCGAACTTTTTTATACGAGGCTATATTATAAGTTTATCGTTATTAATTTAATTATATGATATTATATACACAACAATGCCCGCGGCAGCGCGCGGGCATATAGCTAGTATTCAATAATTTCCATCGATTCCTGTCGTATAGTATTGGATGCCGATGGACTCAATTAGCTGGTGTTGGTAGACAAGTAATGTTTTCAATGCTCAACAAGATTTAATGCAAGTGAGCCATAAAACTGGATTCTGTGGTGGGAAACTCTCCACGTTATTTCCTAATGCTTCAGTAATAATTCGTATTGAATGAGGATGGACCCGGTAGCCAGATGGTTTTTATAAAAAGAGTATTGCTCTCAAGAACAGCCCATTATTTCATTTCCCTCGAAGTTATCTCTCAATGTTGAGTGGAATGTTAGAGCAGCGTGTTGGTGCATACCCAGTCCTTCTTTTTCTAGTCATCCTAGCCGGCCACCATAGTTGCAGTGCTACAAATAACTGTGTTCCCTCTTCTTGTGGTAATATCACTCATATTAGCTACCCTTTTCGATTACAAACCGATCCCATAAGCTGTGGCCTCAAAAAATATGAGCTTGGTTGTGAAAACAACAGCACAACTTTATACTTGCAGGGGGTAAAATATTATGTCCAGGCAATCGATTATTACCCTGGATTCAAGATTCGACTTGTGGAGGCTGATTTTCAAAAGGATGATTGCCTCTCCATCCCTCGTCATTCTGTTCAGCAGGGTATTGCCTTCGACTACGATCACTATTATCCGTTTCGTCATCCCTATTCCTTTTATACATTAACTTTTTTAAGCTGCCCAAATCCAATACCGAGTCCTCCTTTTAATTTCGTAAATACTTCTTCCTGCAAAAATGGCAGTATTTATTCTCCCAACTTCCGCCATATGGAAGGTTATTCCTATGTGATGGTTGGTGGCTATGTGAAGGTTGGTGACGACTATGTGATGGTTGGTGAAATTGCTGAAGTACCGGACTTATGCCGTATAGATTTGATTTATAAACCACCTTCAAGTATTCAACAATTGGAAAATTTTACCAATATGTCTTTGATAGAAGTCCATGATATTTTGGCATATGGCTTTGAGCTTTCATGGGATCAGGCTGCTTGTGATTATGCCAAAAAGAACCACCTCAAACTTGATAACTACTACTGTTCACTCAGTATGTTACTCTCTCTCTCTCTCAAATCACCTCATCTGAATGCATAAGAAGTAAATGTTAGTATGTTTGGTTGGTTTAAACTGTACCGTCCTTTTGGTATTTGATTAATTAACTGCATATATATATATATATATATATATATATATATATATATATATATATATATATATGGGATGGTTACCACTCGCATAAACATATTAAACCAACTGAAAAAATATGTGGTTAATTTCAGTTTGTATCTTAGTATATATTTCATGATACGATGAAATGTGTTTTTTAATTGAAAATATATCAAGTTTATATTTTTTATTTTCTTATACCAACACAATTATATATAAAAAAAACCACTTAAATAAGCATTAATTAGGAAAAAAAGACATTTTAAAAATAAAAAGTACTACAATGCTAAGCATATCTTTAACCTCTAGCTATTTCATCATTTCTTTATATAAAAAAAATTAATTTATATTTGATTTAATTAGTGGAGTAAACTATTTTATATATATATATATAAAACAATTCTAGTTAGGATATGGAATTTACAGGTTGAGTTGGGTTTAATAATCGTGTTACGCATAACATGCCGATTAATAATCTCTTTAAGGTATTTCAATTAATTTTATTCCTTTGACTCTTTCATTCTTTGTTTTTCTTTTTTCTTTTTCTAAGTGAACACAGGGAATCGATGCTCTCATCGGATCCGTAATAGGTAAGCGGCTCCTTCGAAATCGTTAATCGTTACCCACTAGATGGGTAATTTGAAATAATTGTGATCAAATTCCTTTCAAAAAAAATAACTTTGTAAACTTTTTTATTTTCTTTTGTTTGAAATGTAGAAATAATAACTAATGACCATTGCAAATGTTAGAAACTATATATATATATATATATATATATATATATATATATATATATATATATATATATATATATATATATATATATATATATATATATATATATATGTATGTATTTTGTTTCCTTTCTCCATGTAGAGCATGATGGAGTTTTATTGTATCTAAATATCTCTTCCATTTCATTACAACTCCTCAACTCTTTTACTCTACTGGTATCTTGAAGAATTATTCTATAAGCCCTGGTAAATAGTACCATGAAGGCCACCTGGTCTCTTTAACAGCTGTTTGTTTTTCTTGCAGATTTTCTGGCTAATAAAATCCTCGCTAACCTTGGTAAGAACACTTCTTCTAGTTACATAAAATGGTAAACATGAAACCTAAACAAGGTGTACGACATTAAAGGTGTGGATTGGAGAGAGAGAGATCCTTAATTAGAAACTTCACAATTCAAGAATACAACGTAATCTTTCTATCTATAACTTGAGAAATTACATGTAAGACGGTACTACCTAGGTTGAGTACGAAGTGAGTATAAATATCCACTCTACCCATTTCAATGAGCATGTCAAATGAGAAAGAAATTAGAGATGTCTACGCACTTCATACTCTAAATGCAAAAGAACAAAAAAAACTATGTTATTTGAATATCAAAAAAGACATGCTTGCTCTTTCCTTCAATTAATTTCACAAATCAATAATCTTATAATAATATTCTGAACATTGACACAACATTTTCTTTTCCTTGAAATGTAGCAATATGGCCGCTAAACAGGTATTTACCAGGTGAGGACTATTTTTTATCATGTCTTATTTATCATGGATCAATTTTGCAAAAAGAATTAATATATATACCTTAGGTTTGATACGTATACCTTAGGTTTTTCCTTTATATCATGGCTTGCTATTTATTTATTTCAATTTTAGACGCTGGCAATACCTTTTTTTTTGTTGAATATAGATCGCTACTGGATACAATATGACGTCTCATTCCCAGGTGAGTTTTTTTTTTTGGGTGAATACAGGTGGCTTCTAAATGCAATATTACATGTATGTATGTATGTATTAATATATGTATGTATGTATCCTACAATATTTCACATATTTACTTAACTACCTTTCTGTTAATATAGGAAAACCACGACTAGAACTCAACTTTTATAAAGGTGAGGATCAGTTCTTGCATGCATGTTGTAGTAGGCTAAATTACAATCTTCCTCTTACGAAAATGTTGTAGCAGGCTCAACTTTCTCTTCATGTATTTATTTTGCAGGAAACAGACGTTCTTATACTACCAGGGCTATCTCTTCACATTTTCTAATCATTCTCATAGTTTTGCTCAGTACCCTACTTGCTCTACTTGTTTCCATCGGTAAGTATTTTCCTTTGCTTTCTTGGACTAACTGTGAAGCATTAAATTTATGTATTAAGACGCAAAACCATTAATTAAGTGCAATATTATCTCCAAGCTTTGGTTCTTCAATGGTTTCATCCATTATCTTTTGCTTATTTCTGTAATTACAAATCTTAATTTTTCAATTCAATTCTATTTACTTATTTTCTTGCAAACCGATCAAATTTATATTGTTTTAGCCTCAGGGTTAAATATGTATTAATATCCTTATTTTCTCTTAATTATAAACAATGACTTATAATGCAATTGAATGAATATCTTTTAATCATATAAAATATCTAGAGTGTTTTTTATTTATTTATTATAAACTTTATTGTTTGCATCATAGAGGCACATAAAAACTGGCATAAATTCATTTTTTAAAAAGGTGTTTACTGGATTAATCAAATATTTCATTTCTATACTCTTGATATTTTCTTAAATTCACCCATTTATATTAACATATAAAATATCTACTCTTGACAATTTCTTAACGTGGTCTCTTTTTTATGATTCTATCAATTTTTCTTGTAAATAAAATAATTGAAAGAATTAAAACTTTGAATTAAAAAATATAATTTAAATATACAAAATACAAACTAAATCCAAAATCTCAAATATTAACCACAATACATAATTAAAAAAAAAACATAAACTCTATTTTCTGGCACATATTTAGCTATTAAATGTAGAAAGAAGGAAAATAAATTAGCTTATAGTTTACAATATAAATTTTTTGACCCGTGGCCATGAAATTTCATCCCAAGGTCAAAACTTATCAAGGATACAAGAAATAGTAAAAAAACCACTAAAACTTTATATCATATTAAAAAAATAAAATAAATAAATTTAAAAGCTTCTAGAAAAAAAAAATGGTGTTTAAAAAATTTATTAAAAAGTAAAAAAATGTCAATGACTTAACATATTCTTATTTTTTTCTATTTTTCTCTACTATGAAAAATAATATTTACAATACTACATGGTGTTTGTTTTTATAATGGTTAATTTATAAATTTTAGTTTCCAATATGTTTTTTTCCTTCATATTTTGGGTATTTTTTCTAATATTTCACTTTTTTTATACATTTAAAAAAAAAATTGTGCATACAATTCTATATTCTTGACACACACTCATATTTAATTGAAAATTGATCAAATCACAATAGAGGGATCTTATTTAAAAATACCTAGAGTAAAGGGATCGTATAAAAACATTAAAATACATCCCGAATAAAGGCATTAATGACTCGTAATTATGAATGTTCTAACAAATAAATAGGGAGAGATTATATGGTGATGAATAAACTAACAAATCAATAAAATGACAAAAAAAATGAAAACAAGATAGGTAGAAAAACTAGATATTTTTCCCTAAAATCAATGAAATTTCAGTTAAATTTTATTTGGTGATAAGAATTTCAAATTTGAAGAAATTTTTATGCTTTTGAACTAAGAAACATAATTTCATTTATAAAATAAAAAAATTTACATGGAAATCTACTAACAAATAATATATTTCCATAATTGATTAATGCTCTTATAATATTTTTTATGCAGTGATATATCATACATTATTATTCCTTTGTGGGCTTCCATTTTTCATAACCTTATTGGTCTATATATGGCGAAGGAGGCATTTATCAATGTATGATAACATTGAAGAATTCTTGCAAAGTGATGATCATAATCTCATACCAATAAGGTATTCTTACTCGGAGATTAAGAAGATGACCAACGGATTCAGAGTGACAAGTTAGGTGAGGGAGGTTATGGCTCGGTGTACAAAGGAAAGCTTCAGTAGTGGCCGCTTTTGCGGCGAGTAAAACTTTTGCGCCAAGAAAAAACTAAAGGGCAAGATTTTATCAATGAAGTTGCCACCATTGGAAGAATTCACCATTGCAATGTGGTGCAGCTCATAGGCTTTTACTCGTCGAGGGCTCAAAGCGTGCTCTTGTATATGAGTTCATGCCTAATGGATCTCTTGAAAAGTATATTTTTTCCAGGCAAGGTAGCATCCCGCTAAGCAACCACAAACTATTTGAAATTTCTCTTAGGGTGGCCCGTGGTATTGAATATCTACATCAAGGTTGTGAAATGCAGATTTTGCATTTTGACATCAAGCCTCACAATATTCTTCTCAATGAAAACTTCACTCCAAAAGTTTCAGATTTTGGACTTGCAAAATTGTATCCAGCTAATAATAGCATTGTGCCCCTCACAATGGCTAGAGGAACATTGGGATACATGGCTCCTGAATTATTTTACAAAAACATTGGAGGCGTCTCTTACAAAGCCGATGTATATAGTTTTGGGATGTTGTTAATGGAAATGGTTGGGAGAAGAAAAAACTTGAATGTATTGGCAGATCATTCAAGCCAAATGTACTTCCCTTCATGGATTTATGACCAAGTTAGTGAAGGAAAGGATATACTAGAAGATGAAGCCACGGAGCAGGAAAAGATAACAACAAAAAAGATGACTATGGTTGCATTATGGTGCATACAATTGAAGCCGATTGATCGTCCCTCAATGCACAAAGTTGTACAGATGCTTGTAGCAAATATTGAATCTCTACAAATGCCTCCTAAACCTTTTCTCGTTCCGCAACAGACATTAACGGATGATCATAGAATCAATATGGTTGATCCACCAAGTTTAAGAAATCCATCGAATAATTGCAGCATCGACTCTTCATATCAGTTTGGTCGTTGATACAAATGCTTTTGTCTGTTTGTTAATTAAAATAATACGTTAATTTTGTATGCCTTAATGCTCTAAAACTTTGATGATAGTTGAAATCGGATGGATGTTTGTTAATTTTGTATGCCTTAATGCTCTAAAACTTTGATGATAGTTGATATCGGATGGATGTTTGTTAAAACTTGCAATTAACTAGGTTACAAAGCATCCATTATACACCAGTCGTGTTTTGACCTCGCAATAACATATGAATCTTCTTAAACTACTTAATGTTTGTTCCATGATGACATGGTTTCCTTTCCTTTCATTTTATTTTAATAAGAAAGTTCGAAAGGTATGTAAGCTATACATATACAACCCTTGTTTTTCTAGTCATCCTATCCACCCACCATAGATGCAGTGCTAGAAAGAACAACAACCACTGGAACCATAATATTTGATACCCTTTTTGATTAAACACCGATCCCAAAAGTTGTGGCCACAAAAAAAATATGAACTTGCTTGTGAAAAAAAAATCGTTCATCTTTATACTTGAAGAAGGTAAAATATTATTTTGAGGCCATCGATTATAGTAACTTCATAATTAAAGTTGTTGATGTTGATAATCAGAAGGATGGTCGCTTGTTCATTTCCTCTTCGTTTTTTAATAGAATATAGATTCAACAACAAGGATTATTATCCATCTACAGAAAGCTAATGGAAAATTGATCGTTACATGTGAATAAAAGCACAGCATTGCAGCACTGTAATAAATAAAGGGGGGGAAACACATAAGTTTGAAGTATCAAAAAGGAGAATGGATAATTTAATAAATAAAAAGGTTTGGTAACCAATTATGAAGTACCTGATGACAGCAAAAAACCCTGTTGGAATTAGTTTTTTTGTCTGCATCCCACAAAATAATGAGTCAGGGAAAAGAAAAAAATAAGAAGCTAATCAAAATCGAGAATTTAATACTGATGGGGCTATTAACCAATGAGTAAGCACGGAAGTTGTTCCAGCAAAGGGCTGCTGCGAGTACTGCAAAGATAGAAAGAAACAAAATAAGATAAAACTTTTAATCTTCTGTAAAAATCCAATAAGGCAAAATTTAATCAACTTTTAGAACCTTCAGGTGGTTAAGACCACTAAGGTTTCACAATTCATATTTGTTTGTAGGATGAGCTTATTGACCTTCCCAAGGTGCTAATGAGCTGCAAACTGAATTTCTTTTAGATCATCAGCATTTGTCTTTTATCTCTTCACTAAACAACATTGATGACAGGATAAGAGTGGAAGAACATGGGGATGGTTGAATCTGAATATCATTCATTTGTGATGCAAACTTGCTTCCTCCCTGCCGTCTTCTACGTACTCACTTGGTACACATTTGTATTTCGCAATCTCTTGGCTTTTAGATTTTTTTTTGGGTTGAAGATTCTTTTTTGTAATTTATTCTCCATTTAACCACGTTGTGAATTTGTTAAAAAAAAAAAACTCAAAAGTCCAAATAAATCATTTGTGACTTGTTTTAGGCATACGTCTCTTCCGTGCTCTCTGTTCCTTTCTGTATCTATCAGCCCCACTACTTCTTTGAGCAAATCGCATTTCTTCTGTGCCCACATTATCAAGAAGGTTAATTATTTCTTCTGAAAAAAAATATATGATACTAATTATATATTTTGATATTATTTAATATTCATGCATGAAAATATATATAAAAAATAAACTAAATATTTTTAAAAAAAATCTAAAAAAAAATTGAATCTCATATTTTTAATATAATATCATGAATAAATCTTAAAAAATAAAAATCACTTTAAACTAAAAATATATCAAACTATATATAGATAAAACAAATAAAAAACACAATAACATATCACTGTGTGCATGCATATTGTAATCAAATTGGTCAAAAGATTGGGTTGACAAGGAAGGAACACACGTGGAGGCCACTCCATTTTCTTTTCTTTATTTTTTCAAATACATTACATTTTTTTTTCCAAGTGTAGGCGTCATCGTTGATAATTAAATTGGATTATTATAAGGCATTAATTAGATTTAATTGTGCCAAGGAACTCGGAATCAAAATCCGAGTTCTCCAACTTTTCTACCCCCATCTTTTCCCATATTGGCCTGCCTGCTGCTCTTCTATTGACTTGGAAAATTTGAAAACGAAGACTCCCTGCCGTCTTCTACTGACTTGGTCCGAGCATGCACTAGCCTTGGTTAATTTAATTTAAGTATGGCAGTGTCTTTTATTTTTCTGTTGAGAGAATTGTATTCTAGATTTCTTTTTTATTCATTTCATTATATTAATTTTCGGCAATAAAAAGCTTGTTTTATATAAAGGGGTTGTCTGCAAGTATATATTTAGAAAATGGCTTTAATTCAATTTCTCTACCAGCTTCGTTTTGCGTTGATTTTGCAAAGTCATAGAAGCTTCCTTCTTTTGTGGGAACCCACTCATGTAATTTCCATCGAGCGCGGTGACAATATATTCAATAATTTCCATCGATTTCTGTCGTATTGAATGCCGATGGACTCAATTAGCTGGTGTTTGTAGACAAGTATTGTTTTCAATGTTGACTAAGATTTAATGCTAGTGAGCCATAAAACTGGCTTCCCCTTTCTATGGTTGGAAACTCTCCACGTCATTTCCTAATGGTTCAGCAATAATTCGTATTGAATGAGGATGGACCCAGTCATCAGATGGTTTTTATAAAAAGAGTATTGTTCTCAAGAACAACCCATTATTTCATTTCCCTCGAAGTTATCTCTCAATGTTGAGTGGGATGTTAGAGCAGCTTGTTGGTGCATACCCAACCCTTCTTTTTCTAGTCATCCTAGCCGGCCACCATAGTTGCAGTGCTACAAATAACTGTGCTCCCTCTTCTTGTGGTAATATCACTAATATTAGCTACCCTTTTCGATTACAAACCGATCCCTATAAGCTGTGGCCGCAAAGAATATGAACTTGGTTGTGAAAACAACCGCACAACTTTATACTTGCAGAGTGTAAAATACTATGTTCAGGCAATCGATTATGACCGTGAATTCACAATTCGACTTGTGGATGCTGATTTTCAAAAGGATGATTGCCTCTCCATCCCTCGTCATTCGAATGGTGACTTCGACTACTATCACTATTATCCATTTAGTTTTTTGGAGGTTCATCCTTTTCATTAACTTTTATTAGCTGCCCAAAGTCCAATACCGAGTCCTCCTTTTAATTTCATAAATACTTCTTCCTGCAAAAATGGCAGTATTTATTCTCCCAGCTTCCGCCATATGGAAGGTTTTTCCTATGTGATGGCTGGTTATCGCAAATGGATGGTTGATCACGATGTGATGGTTAGTGAAATTGCTGAAGTACCGGATTTATGCCGTATAGATTTGATTTATGAAGCTACCTTTATTTTCTCAACTACAAAATATTACCAATTTGTCTTTGATAGATGTCCATGATATTACCAATATGTCTTTGATAGAAGTCCATGATATTTTGGCCAATATGTCTTTGATAGAAGTCCATGATATTTTGGCATATGGCTTTGAGCTTTCATGGTCAGAGGCTGCTTGTGATTATGCCAAAGTGAACCACATCAACTTTGATAACGCCACCACACGCTACTCCTACTACTGTGGCAGTATGTTACTCTCTCTCTCTCTCTCTCTCTGAAATCACATCATCTGAATGCATAAGAAGTAAATGTACCGTCGTTTTGGTATTTGAGTAATTAACTGCATTTAAATATAATTAAGCACTTCACTTGCTCATCTTTATAAATATATATATATATATGGGAATGGGATGGTTTCCACTCGCATAAACATCCAACAAATCTCTCCATTACATGTAACTCAAACCATCCCCTGTTCATCGATCTTGGAGCCCGTACCTATACCCTCTGTCACTAAGGAGATGACTCGTATAACACTAGTTTTAAATTTATAATTACATATTTTATCTCATTGCATAACATATTAAAACCAGCTAAAAAAAATATATGGTTCATTTTAGTTTGTATCTTAGTATATAATTACATATCTTATCTCATTTCATATTTTCTTCTTCTTTTTTTCTAAATGAACACAGGAAACAGTGCTCCCATCGAGCTGCAATAGGTAAGAACCTCCTTTGAATCGTTAATTTTTTTTCCGAGTCCACCCACTGGATGGAACTAGATAATTTGAAATAATTGCGATCAAACCGCTTTCAAAGAAATAACTCTGTAAACTCTTAATTTTCTTATTTGATCCTTTCTTTTGTTTGAAATGTACAAATAAAAAATAATAATTACATGGACCTTTAATGCATCATGTCATCCAATATTGTTTATTATTAATGACCATTCAAATGTTAGAAACAACATATTTTGTTTCCTTTCTCCATGCACGACTTTATTTTATATAAATATCTCTTCCATTTCATTACAATTCCTCAACTATTTTACTCTACTCGTATCATGCAGAATTATTCTATAAGCCCTGGTAAACAGTACCATGAAGGCTACCTGGTCTCATTAACAGTTTTTTTGTTTTTCTTGCAGATTTTTTGGTTAATAAAATACTTGCTGAACTTCGTAAGAACACTTCTTTGAATATCAAAAAAGACATGCGTGCTCTTTCCTTCAGTTAATTTCACGAATCAGTAATCTTATAATAAGATTCTGAACATTGACACAATGTTTTCTTTTCCTTGAAATGTAGCAAAATGGCGGCTAAATAGGTATTTAGGAGGTGAGGACTATTTTTGATAATATCTTATTTATCATACCATACCTTTATTTATTTTTTATACCATGGCTTGTTCTTTATTCATCACAATTTTAGACGCTGACAATACCTTTTTTTTGTCGAATATAGGCGTCTGGATACGATATTACAGCATTGGTGAGTTTTTTTTTTTTTTGGTGAACCTAAAAGGTGGCCGAATATATATATATATATATATATATATATATATATATATATATATATATATATATATATATATATATATATGTGAGCTGTGATATATGAGAACAAAGCCTATATATCTTAGTATCCTACATGTGGTTCATGCTAGTTTTTTCACTTAATCCATACATACACCATACATATATATGTATGTATGTATCCTACAATATTTCATATATTTACTTAACTCCTTTTCTGTTAATGTAGGAAAATCACGATTGGAATTCAACATTTATAAAGGTGAGGATTAGTTCATGCATGCATGCATGCATGTTGTAGTAGGCTCACTTACAATCTTCCTCTTACAATTTTAGGAGGTTAAAATCTCAATCTTAGTTTCTCTCTTCACATTAGAAATAATTAACAAGTAAAACAAGTTGATGAATTTCTTGAAACTTGAGGATTATTATAGGCAACTGTCAAGAACATTGCTCTTATGTAATATTGATTGTGTTTCTATTTATTTTCATTCTCTTCATGTATTTATTTGCAGAAAACAGAACTTATATGACCAAGACTATCAATTCAGATTTTCTAAGCATTCTAATAGTTTTGCTCATTACCCTACTTGTGCTTCTTGTTTCCATCGGTAAGTTTCTCTAAACTTTATTGTTTGTATCATAGAGGCACATAAAAACTTCATTTCTATACTCTTGATATTTTCTTAAAGTCACCAATTTGTATTAAACATATAAAATATCTACTCTTGACAATTTCTTAATGTGGTCTCTTATTTATGATTTTATCAATTTTTCTTTTAATATGGACAAACATAAAAAAAAAAAAAAAAAAAAAATTCAAGCTCAAAACCTATCCAGGATACAAGAAATATTAAATAAATAAATGTTTTATATCATATTAGAAACTGGAAAAAAAAAATTGAAAAGCTTATAGAAAAAAGAAAAGAAAAGGTGTTTAAAAAATTATAAGAAAAAAAGTAAAAAATTGTCAATAAATATCAATGACTTAACATTCTTATTTTTCTCTACTATGAAAAATAATATTTGCAATACTCCATGGTGTTTGTTTTTATAATGGTTACTTTATCAATTTTAGTTTTCAATCTGTTTTTTTTTTCTTTTCAAATTTTAGGTTTTTTCTATTATTTCACATTTTTATTTTATACATTTTTTAATTATTCTTTTTTAAAAAACAATTGCGCTTAAAATTCTATATTCTTGAAACATTCACATTTAAGGAAAATTGATCAAATTACAATAGCGGGATCTTATTTAAAATACCTAGAGTAAAGGAACTGTACAAAAACATTAAAAAAATATCTCGAACAGAGGTATTAATAACTAGTATTTATGACTATTCTAACAAATAAAAAGGGAGAGATTATATTGTAATGAATAAACCAACAAATCAATAAAATGCCAAAAAAAAATGAAAACAATATAGGCAGAAAAACTCGATATTGTTTTTTTGTTTTTTTTATTTCCCTAAAATCAATGAAATCTGAGTCAAATTTTATTTGGTCATAAGAATTTCAAATTTGAAGAAATTTTATGCTTTTCAACTAAGAATCATAATTTCATCTATAAAGTAAAAAAATACATGGAATTCTAATAACAAATAAAATATTTGCATAATTCATTAATGCTCTTATAATATCTTTATGCAGTGATATATCATACATTATTATTCCTTTGTGGGCTTCCATTTTTCATAACCTTATTGGTCTATATATGGCGAAGAAGGCATTTATCAATGTATGATAACATTGAAGAATTCTTGCAAAGTGATGATCATAATCTCATACCTATAAGGTATTCTTACTCGGAGATTAAGAAGATAACCAACACATTCAGTGACAAGTTAGGTGAGGGAGGTTATGGCTCGGTGTACAAAGGAAAGCTTCGTAGTGGCCGTTTTGCGGCAGTAAAACTTTTGCGCCAAGAAAAAACTAAAGGGCAAGATTTTATCAATGAAGTTGCCACCATTGGAAGAATTCACCATTGCAATGTGGTGCAACTCATAGGCTTTACTGCTGAGGGCTCAAAGCGTGCTCTTGTATATGAGTTCATGCCTAATGGATCTCTTGAAAAGTATATTTTTTCCAGGCAAGGTAGCATCCCGCTAAGCAACCACAAACTATTTGAAATTTCTCTTGGGGTGGCCCGTGGTATTGAGTATCTGCATCAAGGTTGTGATATGCAAATTTTGCATTTTGATATCAAGCCTCACAACATTCTTCTCGATGAAAACTTCACTCCAAAAGTTTCAGATTTTGGACTTGCAAAATTGTATCCAGCTAATAATAGCATTGTGCCCCTCACTATGGCTAGAGGAACAATCGGATACATGGCCCCTGAATTATTTTACAAAAGCATCGGAGGTGTCTCTTACAAAGCCGATGTCTATAGTTTTGGGATGCTGTTAATGGAAATGGTTGGGAGAAGAAAAAACTGGAATGCATTGGCAGATCATTCAAGCCAAATGCACTTCCCTTCATGGATTTATGACCAAGTTAGTGAAGGAAAGGATATCCTAGAAGATGAAGCCACAGAGCAGGAAAAGATAACAACAAAAAAGATGACTATAGTGGCATTTTGGTGCATACAATTGAAGCCTATTGATCGTCCCTCAATGCACAAAGTTGTACAAATGCTTATAGCAGATATTGAATCTCTACAAATGCCTCCTAAGCCTTTTCTCATTCCACAACAAACATCAAATGATGATAGGATCAATATGGCTAATCCAGCAAATATAAGAGATCCATCGAATGATTGTAGTATCGATTCTTCATATCAGTTTGGTCGTTGATTTAAATAATATGTTAATTTTGTATGCCTTAACTATGTGAAACTTTGATGATAGTTGAAATCATATGGAAGTTTGTTAAAACTTGCAATTAACTAGCTTATAAAGCATCCAATTCTCACTAGTGATGTATTGACCTCGCAATAAAACATGTCTGTATTATCTTTTTCTTTCTTTGTTATCTCAATATAATAATTCATTTTAATAGTGAAATAGATTTCAAATTCTTGGCCCATACTGTTTTTGCATAAATGATTAGCAGATATTGAATCTCTACAAATGCCACCTAAGCCTTTTCTCATTCCACAACATACATCAAATGATGATAGGATCAATATGGTTGATCCAACAAGTTTAAGAGATCCATCTAATGATTGTAGCATTGATTCTTCATAACAGTTTGGTCGTTGATACAAATGCTCTCATCTGTTTGTTGATTTAAATAATATGTTAATTTTGTATACCTTAATTCTCTTAAACTTTGATGATAGTTGAAATCATATGGATGCTTTTTAAAACTTGCAATTAACTAGCATACAAAGCATCCAGTATATACTAGGGAAGTTGATGCAGAACAGAAAGCCTTGGAGTTTGAAGAAGCACTGGACATTAAGCTAAAGAAGAAGGATCGGTCCAAAGCCAAGAACAGCAGTGAATGCAGAGTGATCGGGGAATTAACACCCTGGAATAAAGAAAGTATATGTAATCTTTCATATTCCAGTCGTTATGCCTACAATTAATGTCTCTAATTCCGTCTTTAATTTCTTTATTTCTTTCCTTATTTCAACGTAATTGTAATCTGCAGCAATAATTGTTTCTAGCCTTAAGGATTCTTGTAAGCCTATTTAAAGGCTGTGAACGAATTGCAGAATACACAATAAAATACTTCAGTTTCTTTCCAGTTAACGTGTTACTTTTTACTTACAATTTACATTGGTAAATTGTTGTTGCTTCCGTTCTGCGTCAAGACTTTTTACTTACAATTTACGTTGGTAAATTATTGTTGCTTTCGTTCTGCATCAAGTGGTATCAGAGCAAGGATTTGCCTTGTTTCAATGGCCAACAACAACGAAGGAGGAAGAATGAACCCTCGTGATGCTAGTCGGAGGGATGCAGATGCTGATTTGTGGGTTGCCATTGATGAACAAAGGCAGGCGATGGCGAGACTAGAGGCTATGGTTCAACGCCTGGTGGACCGTCCACCTGTTCCTTTGGACAGAGGCGTCTTCAACCAACCAGTAGGAAGACACCAACCCAGAATCGTCAGAAACAAAGCATACGATGATTCCAGTGATGACGACTTAGAAGGAGAGATCGCTGGTGCTCCAGAAAATCAGCAACAAAGGCGAAATCAACCTGAATACCGAATCCGTGTTGATATACCATTATTCCATGGTAAATTACAGATTGAAGAGTTTTTGGATTGGCTTTCAGAGGTGTAACGATTCTTTGATTTCACAGAAGTGGTAGAAGAACGGCAGGTCAAACTGGTATCCTATAAATTAAGGAGTGGGGCTGCTGTTTGGTGGGAACGACTGCAGATGGATAGGCGACGCCAAGGAAAAACCCCTATTCGATCTTGGAGACGGATGAAACAACTCCTTATGAACAGATTCTTGCCACCTGATTATGAACAATTCATATTCCAAATGCTCCAAAATTGCGTGCAAGGAGGCAAGTCAGTGGCTGATTATACAGAAGAGTGGTCCAGGCTCTCCATGCAAAATAATTTAAGTGAATCAGAGGCACAACAAGTCTCCATGTACTTGGGAGGATTGAAACCATCCATTAGAGAAAGGATCGGTTTGCATGTACATAAACCATATCCTTCTGACTTGAGGATATAGATCTTTTAGTGAAGCCTGTGGTTGCAAATTCCAACTAGTCTGTGTATAACAAGGAAACCACATGATCATTCCAGGAAGTAGATAATTAAACTAAATAAATGTGTACAAAATTTATGCCCAAGAAAATACTAGCGCGATACATGTGAAGAGATTAGAATCGAAAGATATCTTCCATCTTTGTTGATCACTCCATCCTGGCATTGTCACCATTGGCACACCCAAGCTCAATGCCTCAATTGTCGAGTTCCAACCGCAATGTGTGAAAAAACATCCCACGGCCTTGTTTGCTAGCACTTTTCGCTTGAGGACTCCAATTGATCACTAGCAACCCCTTTTTCTCCGCTTCTTCCACAAACCCTTCTGGGATCTTCACTTTGTCAGAATCCCCCACCACCCACAAGAAGTGAAAATTGTTCATCTTTAAGCCCCATGCAATCTCTTCCATTTGCTCGTTGCTTAGAGTAGGACAGCTACCAAAGGACACATATACAACTGATCCAGTGGGCTTAGTGCTGAGCCAATTAGATTCGTCTATATCACAGAGACTAATACCGTAGTCATCCTCATCTTTAATATGCTCGTCCAAGTAGATTGATGGGATTGTTGGTCCAATTGTCAATAATGGGCAAGCTTTTGACATTGTATCCACCACCTGAAGTGTTGAAACAGAAGAACAACAAAATATTTGTGGAGATTTGGACCCTTAATTTGCATAACATAAAAACACAACAAGTTCAAAATATTCATAATTCTTCTACCTTCACTACTGAGAGTTTCAAGTTTTAATCACTTACAAATTCACAATGTCTTGATCTTGATAGGATTGCCTACCAGCATATAAACAAGCCAGCAATGATATTTTCTCATCTTGAAACTTGTGCTCAGAAGATCCGACTTTCCTGCCCATAATGCCATATGTACTCCTCTATCTCCTTAGCATTCAAATGCTTGGCTCAAATTACATCAGACTTTTCTTTTTTTTTGCTTTGCTTTAAGTAAACCCAAGCGTCCTGTGTACTACGACAAAGCGCCTGGAGTTGGTGTCCCTTTTGTGGATTCAATCAAGGACTCAAATGAAGAAAATCAAAGTTTAAGGGTTAAATTAAAGAAATTCCTAATCAAAAACCTTGAGAAGGCTTGGTTCTGTTGCCACTTTCCAAGCCCGAAATCGCCTTCATCTCTTCCTTAACAAGCAATATATTTGTCATTGCTGAAAAGTTCTTACAACTAACTAGCTATAAGTATATATTCAAACTTTACAGGATAAATAAGAAATTCGGAAATATATGTACAATAACTTTTAATGTTTTTAATAAAGTCGTGAAGGCCGATGTGGGCAAGGTTGAAACACACTTTGTCCGGATATTTCTACTTAATTAATTTCTAGAAATTAAATGACGGCAATTTGGCTACGTACCTCATTTTCCAGCTTGTAGAAAGTGTTGATAAGGACCCTATCAGCCTTGTCCAAGTTTGCAAACTGGCTCATGGTCATCTTAACATTAGCAGGATATGAATCTGGCACGGCAACAAATGATGGCAAGTCTTGAAGCTCAAGGAGGAATGGTAATCCCTCGATCAACACAGGGGTTGAAGAAACTGGCAGCTTTAACTCTTCATGGTAGAAGTTATAAAAAATGTTATAATCTTCAGGATGTGAACTATCCTAAGAGGATTGTTATGATTTTCAAAATTGTGGGGTAGCCTAGTAAGATTCCACTTGTCTATAGAATAGATTGTTGTTTTCGTAGACATGAGAATTCCGAATGCATCCAAAACTCTCACATACATGGTCACTCGAAATCTGAGGAATTTTCAACGCTAAGATATGCTCTGTGTTTGAAAATAAAAATAAAAAGAACTATTGACATGGTTTCAATCTGCAATTTTGTGGACAGAGAAGTGGCTACGTGCTGGGTTCAATGTGGATAACACTTTGGCAGAGGCTTGTTTGATAGTAGATTGTACGATGTACCATGTAGGCCAAAAGGCAATAATTCTGCTATTTTACATTTCGAGACTTGCACGAGAGATTTTTTAGTCTTAATGAAAGAGTTTTCAAATCCACCCATCATGTGGCGATGTCAATAAATAATTCTTTATTTTTAAAAGAATATAATTTACCTTTAGACAATAATAGTATTTTTATTTTAGAAAAACAGAGAAAAAAGTAGCAACTTTGGATTGATGAATTGTAAAGTGAAGATAAGAATCTCTCTGACCGGGCCTTTTGCATCCTTACAACGACAACAAGAAATTTAACCAATTCGTAATTAAAAAAAATGGCCAGCAATGATATATTGTTTTTATGTGGAGTTGTAGACTTTTTTTCCCAAAAAGAAAAAATGATTTTGATAAATCAGCTGAAAATAGGATATTATCTTACAAAGACAATTATGAAGTCCAAAACACGTGCCGAGAGAAAAATCCTCGAAACCTTAATCTCTTTCTTGGCTTTTCATCTCATCTTATTAATACTGACAACAGTACTCCACAAACGAGGGGTGGAGGTGGTAGCAGTAACCAAGAGAGCTAGCTCAGGTTGAGGGAGAGATTCAGGGATGGAGGAGACATGGAAAGGGCATGTACTGCTAGTTCCATACCCAGGCCAAGGCCATATAAATCCCATGATGCAATTCTCAAGGCGTTTGATCTCCAAAGGGCTCAAAACCACTCTTGTAACCTCCATTTTCATTGCCAAGGCCATGAAGCTTGGCTCCTCAATCGGCCCTGTCCATCTTGATGTAATTTCTGACGGTTTTGATGAAGAAGGCTTTCCAAAAGGTGGTTCTAGCGAACTCTATCTTGAAAACCTAAAGGCGGCAGGTTCAAGAACCCTAGCTGAACTTATTGTCAAGTATCGAAGCACACCATACCCTATTGATTGTGTTATATACGAGCCTTTCTTGCACTGGGCCTTGGATGTTGCTAAGGATTCCGGGGTCATGGGAGCTGCCTTTTTCACTCAACCTTGTGTTGTTGATTATATTTATTACAACATTCAGCATGGATTATTGAGTTTGCCAATCACTTCAGCACCTGTTTCCATTCCTGGATTGCCTTTGCTTGAGTCTCGAGACATGCCCTCCTTCATCGGCGTCCCTGGCTCGTACCCTGGTTACTTCAAGATGTTGCTGGATCAGTTTTCTAATACAGACAGAGTTGATTACATTCTTATCAACACTTTCTACAAGCTAGAGGCTGAGGTAAATTATGTTTTACATTCTAGCAGGCTCTCTTTAATGCTTCCATTCTTTTCTGCCGATGGCCGGGGACTTCCCAAAGTTTATGGTTATTTTAATTTTAATTGAAGCATTAACATTATCCAAACATCATAAATGATGTTGATGCAAATCATATCACATAAAAGGCAGAAAAGTTCCTGACCCACACCTGATTCCTAAGCCATTGGCCCAGCCCATTAAAAAGTTCTGTCCATGTGTTTCTCTGACTATCAAGATTTAGTATACAGTTTTGGTGCAATAAATGCATCAACTATCAAGTGTTGGAGACTGACAAAATCATATTTTGTGTGTTTTTCTGGATAGGCAGTGGATACAATATCAAAGGTTTGTCCGACATTGACGATTGGACCAACAGTTCCATCAGTATACTTGGACCAGCGTATTGAAGATGATGATTACTATAATCTTGATCTCTTTACATTGCAAGCATCCATTTCCACCAATTGGATCAGCAATAAACCACCGAGGTCAGTAGTATATGTAGCCTTTGGTAGCATGACTGACCTATGTGAGAAGCAAATTGAAGAACTTTGTTGGGGCTTAAAGAGCAGTAATTACTATTTCTTGTGGGTAATAAAGGAATCTGGGCAAGTCAATCTCCCCAAAACATTTTTGGAGGACTTGGGTGAAAAAGGTTGTGTTGTGGGGTGGAGTCCTCAAGTTAGAATACTGTCAAATGAAGCCGTGGGATGTTTTCTTACTCATTGTGGGTGGAACTCAACGATTGAGGCGTTGAGTCTTGGCATGCCAATGGTGGCAATGCCACAATGGACTGACCAGCCACCAAATGCGAAGCTGGTAGAGGATGTTTGGAAAGTGGGAATTAGAGTGAAGGTTGATGAGAAAGGAATTGTGCCAAGAGATGAGATTGAGTGTTGTATCAAGGAAGTGATGGAGGGAGAGAAGGGCATTGAGATGAAAAAGAATGCTAAGAAATGGAGAGAGTTAGCTATTGAGGCTGTTAGTGAAGGTGGTTCTTCTGACAAGAACATCGATGAATTGGTATCTAAAATTCCAAAATTGAGGAATTGAATTGTAGCTGGTGTGTCAAACATGAAACTGGGCCTTGCATTTTAATATTTAGCTGTTTTTGATTAAGAAAATATCTTAGGTAAACATAAGAAAAAATATATTTATATGTATTTAATATTATTGAATAAATAGTGGTTTGTCATTTATTTATTTATTTCTAACGTGAGTGTTTTGGCAAGTTTACGAGCACCTCGATTAATTCAACTGGTCCTAAAGCTAACAAGCACTTAAAATCTCCATTGACCCTGATTAATATAAAACCCGAACTAGTGATCTCTAGAAAACAAAATCAAAGTCTCAGTAATGAGTCACGCCTCTCAGGGTTTGTTTTGTCATTTAAATATTCTATTTTTCTCTGTTTATTATGATGATTATCAAGAAATTTTGTGATGCTGTTTAATTAAACAGATGAGGATTGCCAATGAAGAAGTAGTGTCCAAATTAGAAACTCCAATTATAATCAACTAAATATTAAGAAACTAAAAATAAAAATAATATTCAATTAAAAATTACAAAAATTTAATCAAGTGGACATAAAAGAAAAGAAAAGGGGCATGTAATGACAAATGTGGTGCTCTCAATTAGAAATAACAATTTTCTTGCCGACCCCATGATGCATCTTCCACATATTTCTTTGCCTTAGTCAAACAAAATAATAACTACTACCACGTAAGAAAGAAGTTGGGTTGATGTTCATAACTCATGTCTTAGTTGGTTTAAGTATTGGGTACCTTTCTCTACTATTCCTATTCCTTGGAGTTTTAATTAGGCAGATAACTCGTTTCTCTAGATATTAACTACGCTTCAATGGTCCCAGATACCACACGGTTTTGCCAGTCAACAGGTCCCATGCTTGTGCTTTCCTTTTTTTTTATTATATAGTTCAGAAAATAATATCGATAACTAATTAACATCTATTCTCCTTTACTTTTTATTCGTTTACTATGATTTCCATGTTGGAATTACGAGAGAAGACAAATGAAACTTGCGATGAGTGTTCTAATTGAATGAAGGTTCTGTTCTGGCATGCAGAATTTTCTGGCATGCAGAATTTTCATAGGAAATGTTTCTCACTGTGTTTTAAGATTGTTTTTGAAAAAATTAAAAAAATATATTTTTTATTTTAAATTAAAAAAAATTAGTGTTTATAGATAATATTCATATTAAAAATATTTTTTAAAAATAAAAAACATATTATTTTAATATATTTCTGAACAAAAATATACTTTTAAAAACTACATTAACTACACTCCAAAACAATAACGTAATGTTGACGTGTTTCTTGTAACTTCTTACGTGAAAAATATTATTTTTTATTTTTAATAAATGAATTATTAATTTTTTATATGAAGCATGTGGCTGAAAATAATTTTCTTCTACTTGATGCCGGGGCCGCGAGGTTTGCTTGATGCGACCTTTTCTCTGATTGGCCTGCCTGCTGGTCATCTGTTGACTTGGAAAATTGGGAAACGAAGACTTCCTGCCATGTGTTCTACTAGTAGACTTGGTACAGTGGTCCGAGCATCTTTAATTATTATTTACCCTGCAAAAATATAAAGTGGATCGAAGAGCAATATTGTCCATTTTCATTTCATTGTATTAGTTTCCGGCAATAAAAAGCTTGTTTTATATAAAGGGGTTGTCTGCCAGCTTCGTTTTGCGTTGATTTTGCAAAGTCATAGAAGCTTCCTTCTTTTGAGGGACCCACTCATGTAATTTCCGTCGAGTGCGGTGACAATATATTCAATAGTTCGTAGACTTTGTGCCCATCGATTCCTCTGCAAGTATAAATTAGACAATATATTGTTTGTATTGTTTCAATGGTCGACTAAGATTTAATGCTAGTGATCGATCACTTGTTTACCTCATGATAAATAAATGCAACTCTTCACATTTGACTCTTGTTTTATATAAAACTGGCTTCCCCTGTCTATGGTAGGAAATTCTTCACATTTGCAAATAATTCCCTGCAATGTTGAGTGGAATGTTAGAGCAGCTTTCTGGTGCATACTCAGCCCTTCTTTTTCTAGTCATCCTAGCCGGCCACCATAGCTGCAGTGCTACAACTAACTGTGCTCCCTCTTCTTGTGGTAATATCACTCATATTAGCTCCCCTTTTCGATTACAAACCGATCCCATAAGCTGTGGCCGCAAAGAATATGAACTTCGTTGTGAAAACAACCGCACAACTTTATACTTGCAGAGGGTAAAATATTATGTTCGAGCAATCGATTATTACCCTAGATTCAGAATTCGACTTGTGGAGGCTGATTTTCAAAAGGATGGTTGCCTCTCCATCCCTCGTCATTCTCTTCAGCAGGGTAGTTCCTTCGACTACGGTCACTATTATCCATTTAGTGATGTCATTGACCACCTCTCTTTACTTAGCTACCCATACGCCCTTGTCACTTTTACATTAACTTTTATTAGCTGCCCAAATCCAATACTGAGTCCTCTTTACTTCGTCAATACTTCTTCATGCAAAAATGGCAGTATTTATTCCTATGTGATAGAAAGGTATGATGTAGAAATTGCTAAAGTGCCGGACTTATGCCGTATAGATTTGATTTATGAAGCAAGTTTATTTCTTCAAGCAAAAAATATGTCTTTGATAGAAGTCCATGATATTTTGGCATATGGCTTTGAGCTTTCATGGTCAGAGGCTGTTTGTGATTATATCAAAGAGAACCACCTCGGTAACGCCACCACACACTACTACGACTGTGAACGCAGTACGTTACTCTCTCTCTCTCTCTTTAAATTATTTCAATTAATTTTATTCATTTGACTCTTTCTTTGTTTTTTTTTAAAAAAAAAAATGAACACAGGAAACAGCGCTCCCATCAGAGCTGCAATAGGTAAGCATCTCCTTCGAATCGTTAATTTTTTTTTTAGGTGCATCCATTGGATGCCACTGAGTGATTTGAAAGAATTGTGATGAAACTGCTTTCAAAGAAATAACTTTGTTTGAAATGTAGAGATAATGATAAGAATTAATGACCATTTCAAATGTTAGAAACAACATATATTTTGTTTCCTTTCTCCATGTACAGCTTGATGGTGTTTTATTCTATATATATATATATATATATATATATATATATATATATATATATATATATATATATATATATATATATATATATATATATCTTTCATTTCATTACAACAACTCACCTATTTTACTCTACATAATTATTATTCTATAAGCCCCGGTAAACATTACCATTAAGGCCACCTGGTCTCTTTAACAACTGTTTATTTTTCTTGCAGCTTTTCTGGTTAATCATATACTCGTTTACTTTCGTATGAACACTTATTCTAGTTACAATTATATATCTCTTTTATTTCATTACAATTCCTCAACTATTTTACTCTACTGGTATCATGGAGAACTATTCTATAAGCCCTGGTAAATAGTACCATGAAGGCCACTTGGTCTCTTTAATAGCTGTTTTTTTTTCTTGCAGCTGATCTGCGTAATCGTAGACTCGAGTACCTTGGTAAGAATACTTCTTCTAGTTACATAAAATGTTAAACATGAAACCTAAATAAGCTGTAAGACAGTGAAGGTGTGGATTGGAGAGCTAGATCCTTAATTAGAAACTTCACAATTCAAGAATATTATGTAATCTTTCTATCTATAACTTGAGAAATTACATGTAAGACAGTACTAGCTAGGTTGAGAACGAAGTGAGTATATATATCCACTCTACCCATTTCAATGAGCATGTCAAATGAGAAAAGAAATTAGAGATGTCTACGCACTTCATACGCTAAATCCAAAAGAAAAAAAATAACATTGTTTGAATATCAAAAAAGACTTGCGTGCTCTTTCCTTCAATTAATTTCACGAATCAGTAATCTTATAATAATACTCTTTTTTTTTTGTTGAATATAGTTGACATCGGGATACACTATAACAGCTTCGGTGAGTTTTTTATTTTTATATGTATGTATGGATCCTACAATATTTCACATATGTAATTAACTCCTTTTCTGTTAATGTAGGAAAACCACGACTGGAACTCAGCTATTATAATAAAAGTGAGGATTAGGAACTCAGCTATTATAATAAAAGTGAGGATTAGTCCATGCATGCATGTTGTAGTAGGCTCACTTACAACCTTCCTCTTACAATTTTAGGAGGTTAAAATTTCAATCTTAGTTTCTCTCTTCACATTAGAAGGGATTAACAAGTAAAACAAGTTGATGAATTTCTCGAAACTTAAGGCTTATAATAGAGGACTCAAGGCAACTGTCAAGAGCATTGCTGATCTTACGTAATATTGATGGTGTTTCTATTTGTTTTCATTCTCTTCATGTATTTATTTGGCAGGAGATGGAAATTATACTACCAAGACCATCAATTCAGATTTTCCAAGCATTCTCATAGTTTTGCTCATTACCTTACTTGTGTTACTTGTTCTCATCGGTAAGTTTTTCTAAACTCTTTTGTTTGTATCGTAGAGGCACATAAAAACTGGCATAAATTCATTTTAAAACATATTTCATTTCTATAATCTTGATATTTTCTTAAATTCACCCATTTATTAAGGATACAACAAATATTAAAAAAAAAACTACTAAAAAGTTTATATCATATTAAAAACTGAAAAAAAAAATAAACTAAAAAGCTTCTAGAAAAACAAATGGTTTTTAAAATTTATTCAAAAGTAAAAAATGTCAATAAGTAGCAATAACTTAACATATTCTCATTTTTATCTACTATGAAAAATAATATTTACAATACTCCATGGTGTTTCTTTTTATAGTGGTTGATTTATCAATTCTAGTTTTCAATCTATTTTTTTTTTCAAATTTTGGGTTTTGAATTTTTTATAATATTTCACATGTTTTTTATTTTATACATTTTTTTAATTATTCTTTTTTTAAAAAGCATTTGTGCGTAAAAATCTATATTCTTGACACATTTTCACATTTAATGGAAAATTGATAAAATCACAATAAAGGGATCTTAATTAAAATACCTAGAGTAAAGGGACTATATAAAAACATTAAAAAAAAATCCTGAATAGAGCTATTAATGACTCATATCTATGACTGTTCTACCAAATAAATGGTCTATATATGGCGAAGAAGGCATTTATCAATGTATGATAACATTGAAGAATTCTTGCAAAGTCATTATCATAATCTCATGCCTATAAGGTATTCTTACTCGGAGATTAAGAAGATAACCAATGGATTCAGTGACAAGTTAGGTCAGGGAGGTTTTGGCTCGGTGTACAAAGGAAAGCTTTGTAGTGGTCGTTTTGCAGCAGTAAAAATTTTGCGCCAAGAAAAAACTAAAGGGCAAGATTTTATCAATGAAGTTGCCACCATTGGAAGAATTCACCATTGCAATGTGGTGCAACTCATAGGCTTTACTGCTGAGGGCTCAAAGCGTGCCCTTGTATATGAGTACATGCCTAATGGATCTCTTGAAAAGTATATTTTTTCGAGACAAGGTAGCATCCCGATAAGCAACCACAAACTACATGAAATTTCTCTTGGGGTGGCCCGTGGTATTGAGTATCTGCATCAAGGTTGTGATATGCAAATTTTGCATTTTGACATCAAGCCTCACAACATTCTTCTCGATGAAAACTTCTCTCCAAAAGTTTCAGATTTTGGACTTGCGAAATTGTATCCAGCTAATAATACCACTGTGTCCCTCACTATGGCTAGAGGAACAATGGGATACATGGCTCCTGAATTATTTTACAAAAGCATCGGAGGCATCTCTTACAAAGCCGATGTATATAGTTTTGGGATGTTGTTAATGGAGATGGTTGGGAGAAGAAAAAACTTGAATGCATTGGCAGATCATTTGAGCCAAATGTACTTCCCTTCATGGATCTATGACCAAGTTAGTGAAGGAAAGGATATACTAGAAGATGAAGCCACGGAGCAGGAAAAGATAACAACAAAAAAGATGACTATAGTAGCATTATGGTGCATACAATTGAAGCCTATTGATCGTCCCTCAATGCACAAAGTTGTACAGATGCTTGTAGCAGATATTGAATCTCTACAAATGCCTCCTAAGCCTTTTCTCGTTCCACAACAGACATCAAATGATGATCATAGAATCAATATGGTTGATCCACCAAGTTTAAGAGATCCATCGAATGATTGTAGCATCGATTCTTCATATCAGTTTGGTCGTTGATACAGATGCTCTTGTCTGTTTGTTGATTTAAATAATATGCTAATTTTATATGTTCTCTGAAACTTCGATGAAAGTTGAAATCATACAAAAGTTTGTTAAAACTTGCAATTAACTAGCTTACAAAGCATCCAATTCTCACTAGTCATGTATCAAACCTCATAATAAAACATGTATATATATTATCTTCTTCTTTCTTTGTTATCTCGATATAATAATTAATTTTAATATTGAAATATATTTCAAATTCTTGACCCATACTTTTTATGCAATAATGATGAATTACATTGCGTGATTTATTCAATATATAGCATTCATACGATGTTATATGCGATGATTATCAAGAAACTTTGTGTTATTGTTTAATTAATCAAACAAGAATTACCAATTACGAAGTAATATTCAAATTTGAAAGCCCAATTATAATCAACTAAATTAAGAGAATTATGTTGCTTTCTTTATTCTTTTTACCTTTATTTTATAATCATGTTTATTCTTTATTATATTATTATTATTATCTTTTGTACTTTGATGATCAAATGCTTTTCAATTTGTGCATGTTTGTACCGAGCATAGAAAAATAAAAGGTTCTGCATGTTCGTGGCTCCTTGCGGTTTGTTCTTGTTTCTTTCATGAAGATAACTGAGAATGGATTGTAATAAAAAACGATTTCTGCAAAGGATTTCTGATTCTTCATCATAGGAAACTCTGTGAATGGTCTACAAGTCCTTAAGGAAGGATTTCTACAACTGATTCTTTTCCT
Organism: Salix suchowensis; assembly: GCA_029030765.1. Lineage (NCBI taxonomy): Eukaryota > Viridiplantae > Streptophyta > Magnoliopsida > Malpighiales > Salicaceae > Salix > Salix suchowensis. Next base: position 12,901,101 of record CM054986.1, on the reverse strand, counting down.
TTTTGATAATGTACATTAACTTTTGGTTTGTTTATTGTTTAGTTGGCATTATTCGTGAAGCAATATTGGGCCAATAGTTCAATGTGGGACACCATCTTCAAACAAAACTTAGGCCGTCTATGTATTTGGATTAGTTTCACCTAGTTTAGGTGGAGGAGAAAAAGAAATAAGAAAAAGATTGAACAATGAGAGAAAGAGAGAGAGAATCGACGAGGTGAGAGAGAGAGAGAGGAGGAGGAGGGGGAAGATGAAATAGTTGTGTGTGCTAGTTTGTCTTTTAAACAACAATTACCAGTGAAATCACCGATGAATAATGAAAAAATAATATTTTTAAACTATTTCCTTAGTGATTTTACTAGTATCGGTAATATTATCAGTAACTAAATCAGCAGTAAATGAGTACAGTAATCGTAGGTCCCTTGACATGTTGAAAAACACTAACACAATAAATCTGTCAGCAATACCATGTGTGATGTTTATAATGAACAATTATAGGATTTGGATCTTGAAATTTAGGCTGCTCATTTTTCTAGATATTGTCTTCTACTTTTTGGCAGGACCCTGAAATTTGGTTTGCATGCATTTGGAAAATATTTAATAATACTATGATTGATTCTTTAATAACTTTCTTGTATAGCCTTAAGGCTTAAAAAAAAGAAGATGAAAAACAAAGAGAAAATATAAAAATAGAACAAGAAATTGCTAATATATTGGGTGCGATAGTTATATCTCATGCCTTTGGAAATAAAGTGCTCTGTGCAAGTTTATATCTCATGCCTTTGGAAATAAAGTGCTCTGTGCTTCTACATATGGTGTTGATCTTGTTGAATTTGCTGCAAAAGTAGTTTATAACTGAGGTAAGATACATTGATAGAATCATTTCCAGGTTTCATGATGGAACTTCCTAGCAAGTTCTGCTGCAAATTCCGTGATATTCTTATCAGAGCTTCCACCTTCATCAGCTGCTGTTTGGGCTAGTTTCATCCATTTCTCAGAGTTCCTTCTTATCTCATTCCCTCTTTCACCTTCCATGACCTCCCTTATACACCATTCTACCTCCTCTTTAGTGACGATCCCCTTCTCATTTGCCTTCACTCTAACCCCTACTTGCCAAACATCGGCAATGTACTTTGCATTTGTTGGCTGATCAGTCCACTGTGGCATGGCCACCATTGGCACTCCTAAGCTCAGCGCCTCGAGTGTTGAGTTCCACCCACAATGAGTCATGAAGCAACCTACAGACCTGTGAGCCAGAACCTCTAGCTGCTGGCTCCAGGTCACAATCACGCCCTTCCCTGATGACTCCTCCGCAAAGTTGATTGGAAGTTTTTTCCTTTCCGATTCTCTGACTACCCACAAAAAGCAGCAGCCACTCCTCTTTAGGCCCCAAGCAATTTCTGCCATTTGCTCCCCTCCCAGTGCAGCCAAGCTTCCAAATGACACGTAAACCACTGAGCCAGTTTCCTTTGAATCTAGCCACTCATTGCAGCCGTCCAGGTTAGGTTTGAAGAGGCTGGGACCGTACTCTTTGTCGTCCTCTAGCTGCCTGTCCAAGTAAAACGAAGGAATCATTGGTCCGATTGGCTTTATTGACCTTTGACTTGCCAACCAGTTTACCGCCTGATAGAAATGAGCAAAACTTTTAGTGCCACCAAAATAAAAGTAGCATATTAAGAAAATATGAACAAAGAAAAAATAGTTTAAATAGGAATTTGAAGCATATATTGCTGCTCTCGTTGATGTTGCTTAGTTTGTAAATCAGTTGCTTTGTTGATTGCACATTGGCTTTATTTGTTAACATTCATATATATATTCAGATCAAGACTTGCATTTCATATATAGAGGAGATCTTAATTTAGTGGTACCTCTTCCTCCAGGGTGTTGAAAGTGTTGACAAAGATCCAATCAGCATCCTTGAAATTCGAAAACTGACCGACCACCTGGTTCAATAGAGATGAATATTCTGATTCTGATTCCATACCTTGCACGAATGATGGTAGATCGGCAATTTCTAGTGCTGCAAGTGCTGGAAAACGTGAAACTGTTACCAGCAACTTCTCTGGTGGAATCTTCTTTTGCTGCATCTCTTGAATGTTGTAGTAGACAGTGTCAACAGCACATGACTGTGTGAAGAGCGAAGCTCCAATGAGGCCAAGCTGTCTAGCTGTCTCTAGAACCCAAGGCATGTGCGAGTCATACAGAAGGCAACTTATTGGATGCCCAGAAGAAGTGCTTAGTTCTGCAACGAGTTCTGGCAATTTTCGTGTCACCGTAGCTCGGAATTGCTGTAGGTAGTCATCTAACGAAATCTTGCCTTCATAACCATCAAAATCGATGGTCACAACTTGGACCGAGCCAAGTCGGCGGGTATGCTGGAGCACCTTGCTTGAGAATATTACTATGGTTACCTGGAGTTCTTTGGAGGCTAGGCGCTTGGAGAATTGCGCCATTGGGTTAATGTGACCTTGAGCTGGAATGGGTATGGCCAGTACATGACTCATTCTATTTTGCTTCTCCATTTCTCTCGGCATCCCATTCTCTTGAGCAGGACTACTACTGCGTATATATGCATGCATGTTGTAACCAAATTGACCAAAAGACTTGGTTGACAAGGAAGGAACACACGTGGTCGCCAAGTTTACAAAGGTACGTTGGAGGCCACTCCATTTTCTTTTCTTTATTTTATTAAGTGTAGGCGTCATCGTTGATAATTGAATTGGATTATTGTAAGGCATTAATTAGAATTAAAAACGAAGACTCCCTGCCGTCTTCTACTAATTTGGTACAGTGCTCCGAGCATCTTTACTAAACAGAATACAAATTCAAATTCTCTTCTCCCTCTCTTTTCTCTCTTCCCTTCTCTGCCGTATGTGTGATCATCATCTTCTTCCTTTCAATTACTCTACTTCTCTGCAAACCTTTATAATCCTAACATGGTATCAGATCACAAGTACTCGCGCAGATAAATTAATTGATCCAATCTTTGCTTCCACAAATCTGCTTCTTCAAACTTACTCTTCATATTACAAGAAATCCCAAATTCTCACTGTTCGAGTTTCTACTGAATCAATCTTGAAAAGATTATGTGATAATCTTGGTTGATCTAGACACTGTATTGATCTTAGTGTTTGATTAAAGATTTCTAAGAATTCTACTAAACCCGAGTTTAAATTTGAATTAGAAAAAAATATCTATTTGATGTGTTGAGCTTAGGGGGTGTTTTGCAGTTTGTTTCAAAAACAATTTTTAAAAAATGAAATTTTTTATTTTAAATTAAAAAATATTTGTATTTTTAGATCATTTTCTTTTGCTGATATCAAAAATAATTTTTATCATTGATTTTTATGAATCAGGGACACACAGTGGATACAATATCAAAAATTTGTCCAACAGTTCCATCAGTATACTTGGACCAAAGTGTGGTTAGAGGACGGAATTTTGTTGCTAGGTTATGGCTATATCTTTTGATATAAATTTTAATTAAATATATAATTATAAATTAGAATCCGAAATCTTTTAAGCACTTTACCCCTAATTTGAAGTCATGTGGTAAACAAGATTGATGATTGTATTTGAAAGCTAAAAAGTTAATAAAAAAATAATAATAATTCTAGTAATAATTATAATTGATTCCCGCAATATTAACCTTTGATTAATTACCATAAATCAAATAATAGATTGGAATATAGTGGCCTCAAATCTACATTTTAAGCTGAAAAGATTATTTAAATTTGCAACAAAAGCTTTTAGAAGAGACTGATAATATTTGTAGATAATATTGAACAAAACTTATTCGACTCGCAACTAGAGACAAATGGGGTAGACACGTCACCATTTGTTTTTGCATTTTGATACAAATAATTCCGATAGGATTTTTGATATTTAATTATTTAAAAAAAAAATGCTTACATATCTATTTATTTATTTATTTTGTGAATTTTCCTCATCAGATTTGTGACAAAACCCAGTGATTTGCTATTACCAGGAGGTATTATTACTTACCACCCATTCATGAAGATTCATAGTGGCAGTTGATAAAATCATAAGGGCACTTGTGAAGCGGGGATTGGGAGAGAGCTTTTTGAAGATGCAAAGGGCGCCAAATGTTGCTATCCCCGAGAAGGGACAAATTAATTCCGGTGTTTATCGATACATTTCAAAATTGTTTTTTTTTAAATTAATTTTTTTTAAATTAATTTTTTTTATTATTTCAAATGTCAAAAACAATTTTTTAAATATCATTTTCATATATTTTTAAATAAAAAACATTTATTCCCAACCCATTCATTTACGGCAAAACTTGGAATTTCAGGACATGGGCCTGAAGTTATAAGCGTGTGGGTACCTTTCTCTACTATTCCTTGGAGTTTTAATTACGCTTCAATGGTCCCAGATACCACACGGTTTTGCCAGTCAACAGGTCCCCATGTTGTCTTTGTAAGGGAGTATAATTGTGTCCATAAAATCTGCAAAAGTTGAACAAATGGTCAATAGCATGAGCACGTTGCTATTAATATTCGACTGTTTGAATCCCACAATATGATCATTGCTTTGACCCTTCCATCTTAGTCAAGATGAAGTAATAATAGTCATCATATCAGATGGTTATGAATCCCACAATATAAACAGTCAATCTCGTCAGAATTTGAAGAATAGCGGTGCAGCTAAATTTTGTTGCCAACTTGCTCAGCCCATGGAAGCGCAGTATTCCCATCTCTAAAAGTAACTTTCACCCATTTGAGAATCTAAGTAAAGCTGCCTTGGTCGAGCGGTGACGGCCTTGGTTCTTTCGTTATAAAACGCGGGAGGCCAGGGTTCAAACTTTGAAGGCCAACCGCAAGGTCTCCTGTAAGAGTCTGGGACAGCCGGAGGTTTACGCATGCCCTGGACCCACAAAGTGCGCTTTCCGGGTCATGTGGTTCCCCAATCCAATATGGATATCCAAAAAATCTAAGTAAAGCTGCTCCACTTTTGAATGTTCTTGTTCAAACAAAAGACTCTCCTAAGCTGTCCCTATATATAGTCTGGCATGAGAGCATGAATTCAAACAACCTTTGGCTTTAAAACCCCCTTTCTCTCTTGGCTACTCCCATCCTAACATTACCATCGGGTCAAATTCTAGTTGAATTTGATCTGGTGGTCTTTAGGATCTAAATAAACTCTAGAGAAAGCCAGGACTTCTTCGTATAGTAAGAAGGCTTAATCAGGAGTGACAACATGGAAAAGGTGCTGGGATTGGCCTCTGATCAGGGGGTAGTGATATTCATCAAGAGCACATGTTGCTTGTGCTATACAGTCAAAATTCTGTTCCAGGAAATCGGGGTGGACCCTCTGGTTTATGAGATTGACCATGACCCTGAAGGCAGGGAAATGGAAAAGGCTCTCGCGAAGATGGGGTGTAGCTCGCCTGTACCGGCTGTATTCATTGGTGGAAAGCTGCTGGGATCCACCAATGAAGTCATGTCCCTCCATCTAAGTGGCTCACTCAATCAAATGCTCAAACCCTACCAGACTCAAACTTGATTTAATTACCGCTTCAGTATCAAGTTGGAAGAATAAAAATTGGCTCGATTTAGTAGTACAGCTAATGCGCTGTATGCTTAGTAGAATATGGAGACGTTGTTTGTGTTAAGTGTTTCATAGCTCTGATTAGGTTGTGTGTAATATGTTCCCTTGTGTCAATGAAGTTATCTTTATATATAACTGTTGCTCTATTTGATCACTGCAGAATTCCAAGATTGCACAATCTCTGAATATTTGACCATATCCCTTTTCTCTCACTTTTGAAAATAAGAAAAATAACTTTGAATCAGTCCCAGAAAAGCATATTCCATAAAATCATTCAGATCATCATATTTGCCTTTTATATTATAAGTTCTCAGATACCACACGGTTTTTTTATTAGTTCAGAAAATAATATCGAAAACTAATTAACATCTATTCTCCTTTACTTTTTATTCGTTTAGTATGATTTCCATGTTGGAATTATGAGAGAAGACAAATGAAACTTGCGATGAGTGTTCTATTTTAAATAATATCGAAAAAATATAATTTTTTATTTTTTTATTTTAAATTAAAAAATTAGTATTTATAGATAATTTTCATGTGCTAATATCAAAATTAATTTAAAAAAATATATATATTATTTTTTATTTTTAATAAATGAATTATTAATTTTTTATAAAAAGCATGTGGCTGAAAATAATTTTCTTCCTTGTTGCCGGGGCCGCGAGGTTTGCGTGATGCGACCTTTTCTCTTATTGGCCTGCCTGCTGGTCATCTATTGACTTGGAAAATTCGAAAACGAAGACTTCCTACCGTGTGTTCTACTGCCTTGGTACAGTGGTCCGAGCATCTTTTGTGTATTAATTAATTAATTAAACACTTTTATATTTATAAATAAAAAAAAAACACAAACCACGATATACCATATTAAAACAAAATCTTACAGCTTCAATGGACCATCTAAGCTACCTTCCTCACTCCTTGTTCTTTACCACTTGTCAGTAAGGCCACACTTGCTTGCTGAGGCGTAGTGTCAATAAATTGATGAAAATGGAAGCACAACATTAGAAGGTGAATTGAGTTATACTTAAAACATAAAAACAACTCTAAAATTTCATTTCCTTTCTGAAATAAAAATATTATCAAGTTTGTGTTTTTTAATAATGTTTTTATATGCATTTTTTCTAGTCTACGCTGTGCTTGGGAACTTTTGCGGGGAGTGAAAAGAAGGAGAATTGTGAAAAATGAAGGGACGTGAGGGAAGAAAATAGTATTTGGAATTGTGGTTAGATGATTTTGAAGTAATAATGTCAAAAATATTTTTTCTATATTTTTAGATCATTTTGATGTAATGATGTCAAAAATAATTTTAAAAAATATAAACATCATTATGATACTTTTTTAATGAAAAACACTTTAAAAAACAACCTCAATCACACTCTCAAACATGCCACAAGTTCCCTTCATGCTAAAATATTAAAGCATCCCCATCCTTCTCTAGATGTTCTTTCAAATACCTATCCAATTCAAATTTATTTGTTTTTCAATGTTTCTAAAAATATTAAACTAGTGAGCAATCATGTTTGATTTATCATAACAAAAACATCAATTAAACACTTTTAAAATTATAAGTTTAAATTTGAATATAGTGGCTTTAAATCCATATTTTAAGCTGAAATATTATTTAAATTTGCAACAAAAGCTTTTGGAAGAGACTGTTAATATTTATGGGTTAAACTGAACAAATAACAAGATGAGAGAAATAGTTTTTCATGGACTAGACCCGAGTTTAGATTTTAATTAGAAAAAAATCTTTTATAACCTAAAATATTATTTTACAATAAACCAAACATTGTTTTGTATGAAAGCCACTAGCATGCATTTGTGGTTTAGGCCTTTGCCTAGGATCTCCTGGGTGTTTTTTGAATCCAATTTTAATTCTTCAACCACACAAATCATAAACACTATATTTTTTTTAATGTAGGATATTTTTTAAAAAAAGATTTTGGATTTCACGAAAAACAAATATCAACTAAGTGTTTGTTTAGATCAATTTCTTATTCAAGTAATTTCCATCGAGTGCGGTGACAGTATATTCAATAATTCGTAGACTTTGTGCTCATCGATTAAATGCTAGTGAGCCATAAAACTGGCTTCTATGGTGGGAAACTCTCCACGTCATTTCCTAAGCTTCAGCAAGAATTTGTATTGAATGAGGATGGACCCAGTAACCAGATGGTTTTTATAAAAAGAGTATTGCTCTCAACAACAACCCATTATTTCATTTCCCTGGAAGTTATCTCTCAATGTTGAGTGGAATGTTAGAGCAGCTTTTTTGTGCATACTCCGCCCTTGTTTTTCTAGTCATCCTAGCCGGCCACCATAGCTGCAGTGCTACAAATAACTGTGCTCCCTCTTCTTGTGGTAATATCACTCATATTAGCTACCCTTTTCGATTACAAACCGATCCCATAAGCTGTGGCCGCAAAGAATATGAGCTTGGTTGTGAGAACAATCGCACAACTTTATACTTGCAGAGTATAAAATATTATGTCCAGGCAATCGATTATTACCCTGATTTCACAATTCGACTTGTGGAGGCTGATTTTCAAAAGGATGATTGCCTCTCCATCCCTCGTCATTCTGTTCAGGGGGGTCTTTTCTTCGACGAAAGTAACTATTATTCATTTGATTCTGGCCTTTACAACTTTACATTAACTTTTATTAGCTGCCCAAATCGAATACCAAGTCCTCCTTTTAATTTCATAAATACTTCTTCCTGCAAAAATGGCAATATTTATTCTCCCAGCTTCCGCCATATGGAAGGTTATTCCTATGTGATGGCTGGTTATAGCTATTGGATGGTTGATGACTATGTGATGGTTGATGGCTTCTATGTGAGGGTTGGTGAAATTGCTGAAGTACCGGACTTATGCCGTATAGATTTGATTTATAAACCACCTTCAAGTTTTCAACTAGTCAATATTACCAATATGTCTTTGATAGAAGTCCATGATGTTTTGGCATATGGCTTTGAGCTTTCATGGTGGCGGGCTGCTTGTGATTATGTCAAAGAGAACTTTGATAACGCCACCATACGCAACTACCCCTGTCCACCCAGTACGTTACTCTCTCTCCCCCCTCAAATCACCCCATCTGAATGCATAAGTAAATGTTACCATGTTTGGGTGGTATAAAATGTGTCGTCCTTTTGGTATTTGATTAATTTGTCATATAATAATAAAAATAATATTTTGGAGTCTCATCTAATAGTTTAAATTTTTAAGTGAGATGGTTCCATAATATGGTATCAGCGTTGTTGACCCAACAGTCACGAGTTCGAATCTCACCATCCTCATTTTATTTGGAAAAAAAAATGAAGCACAAGGTAATGTGGGTGTGCAAATTTCAAGCCCAAAGAGTTTTTACTTGAGGGGAGTGTTAGAAAATAATATAAATCATATTCTAGGACCTCCCTTGATAATTTCTTAACATAATTAACTGCATTTATATATAATTAAACACTTCCCTTGATTATCTTTATATGTGTGTGTGTGTGTGTGTGTGTGTGTTTGTGGGATGGTTACCACTCGCATAAACATATTAAACCAGCTGAAAAAATATATGGTTAATTTTAGTTTATATCTTAGTATATATTTGTGAAATGTGTTTTTCAATTGAAAATACATCAAGATTATATTTTTTATTTTCTGATATCAACATTATTATAGAAAAAACCACTTAAATAAGCATTAATTTGGGAAAAAATCATTTTAAAAATAGAAAACCACTACAGTGCGAAGCATATCTTTAAGCTCTTGCTATTTCAAACATGTCTTTGGAGTCAATATGTATACATCGAAATTATTTAAATGACGGGTTACATAAGTTAATTCAATTTAAATAATTTTGTTATATAAAAAAAACCAATTCTAGTTCGGATAGAGTCTATTGGATATGGAATTTACAGGTAGCGATGGGTTTAATAATTGTGTTACACATAGCATAGCTTTAAGTTTTTTGCACGCATGCCGATTAATAATCTCTTTAAAGGATTTCAATTAATTTTATTCATTTGACACTTTCTTTCCTTTTCTTCTTCTTTTTCTAAATGAACACAGGAAATAGTGCTCCTATCAGAGCTGCAATAGGTAAGCAGCTCGTTCGAATCGTTAATTTTTTTTCCAGGTCCACCCACTGGATGGAACTGGGTAATTTGAAATAATTGTGATCAAACTTTTTATTTTCTTATTTGATACTTTTCTTTTGTTTGAATAATAATAATAATAATAATAATTAATGACCATTGCAAATGTTAGAAACAACACTTGCAATGAAGAAAAAACATCTCCTTCGGCTTGATGGTGTTTTATTCTATATAAATATCTCCATGAAGGCCACCTAGTCTCTTTAATAGTTGTTTATTTTTCTTGCAGCTTTTCTGGCGAATCGTATACTCGTTTACCTTGGTAAGAACACTTCTTCTAGTTACATAAAATGCTAAACATGAAACCTAAATAAGGTGTAAGACATTAAAGGTGTGGATTGGAGAGAGAAAGATCCTTAATTAGGAACTTCACAATTCAAGAATACAACGTAATCTTTCTATCTATAACTTGAGAAATTACATGTAAGATGGTACTAGCTAGGTTGAGTATGAAGTGAGTATATATATGCACTCTACCCATTTCAATAAACATGTCAACTGAGAAAGAAATTAGAGATGTCTACGCACTTCATACTTTAAATGCAAAAGAACAAAAAAATTTATGTTATTTGAATATTAAAAAGGACTTGCGTGCTCTTTCCTTCAGTTAATTTCACGAATCAGTAATCTTATAATAATATTCTGAACATTGACACAACGTTTTCTTTTCCTTGAAATGTAGCATCATGGCGACTAAATAGGTATTTAGAAGGTGAGGACTATTTTTTATCATGTCTTATTTATCATGGTTTAATTTTGCAAAAAGAATATATATATGTCTTGGATTTGATACGTATACCTTAGGCTTTTCCTTTAGTTTTTTATATCATGGTTTGTTCTTTATTCATCACAATTTTAGACGCTGACAATACCTTTTTTGTTGTTGTTGAATATAGTTGACAACTGGATGCAATATCACAGCTTCGGTGAGTTTTTTTTTTTTGGTGAACCTAAAAAGTGGCCGAATAAATTTTTATATATGAGAGTTGTGATATATGAGAACAAAGCCTATATGTCTTAGTATCCTACATGTGGTTCATGCTAGTTTTTTCACTGATCCATACATACACACACACACACATACATATGTATGTATGTATGTATGTATGTATGTATGTATGTATGTATGTATGTATGTATGTATCCTACAATATTTCACATATTTACTTAACTCCTTTTCTGTTAATGTAGGAAAACCACGACTGGAATTCTACAATTATAAACGTGAGGATTAGCCCATGCATGCATGCTGTAGTAGGCTCACTTACAATCTTCCTCTTACAATTTTAGGAGGTTAAAATTTCAATCTTAGTTTCTCTCTTCACATTAGAAGAGATTAACAGGTAAAACAAGTTGATGAATTTCTTGAAACTTAAGGCTTATAATAGAGGAAGAGAGTGCCCAAGGCAACTGTGAAGAGCATTGCTGATCTTACATAATACTGATTGTGTTTCTATTTGTTTTCATTCTCTTCATGTATTTATTTGGCAGGACGTTATGATATCAAGAAGACTATAAATTCAGATTTTCCAATCATTCTCATAGTTTTGCTCATTACCCTACTTGAGTTACTTGTTCTCATAGGTAAGTTTTTCTAAACTCTTTTGTTTGTATCATAGAGGTACTTAAAAACTAGCATATATTCATTTTAAAACATATTTCATTTCTATACTCTTGATATTTTCTTAAATTCACCCATTTATTAAGGATACAACAAATATTAAAAAAAACTACTAAAAACTTTATATCATATTAAAAACTTAAAAAAATAAACTGAAAAGCTTCTAGAAAAACAAATGGTTTTTAAAAATTTATTCAAAAGTAAAAAATGTCAATAAGTAGCAATAACTTAACATATTCTTATTTTTATCTACTATGAAAAATAATATTTACAATACTCCATGGTGTTTCTTTTTATAGTGGTTGATTTATCAATTCCAGTTTTAAATATGTTTTTTTTCTTCAAATTTTGGGTTTTGAATTTTTTATAAAATTTCACATTTTTTTATTTTATACATTCTTTAGTTATTCTTTTTTAGAAAGCATTTGTGCGTAAAAATCTATATTCTTGACACATTTTCACATTTAATGGAAAATTGATCAAATCACAATAAAGGGATCTTAATTAAAATACCTAGAGTAAAGGGACTATATAAAAACATTAAAAAAAAAATCCTGAATAGAGGTATTAATGACTCATATCTATGACTTTTCTACCAAATAAATAGGGAAAGATTATATGGTAATGAATAAACTAAAAAGTCAACAAAATGACAAAAAAAAAATGAAAACAATATTGGCAAAAAAACTAGATATTGTTTTTTTTTGTTTTTCATTTCCCCTAAAATCAATGAAATCTCAGTTAAATTTTATTTGGTGATAAGAATTTCAAATTTGAGAAATGTTTTTGCTTTTCAACTAAGAATCATAATTTCATTTATAAAATAAAAAAAACAATTACATGGAAATCTAATAACAAATAATATATTTTCATAATTGATTAATGTTCTTATAATATCTTTATGCAGTGATATATCATACATTATTATTCCTTTGTGGGCTTCCATTTTTCATAACCTTATTGGTTTATAAATGGCGAAGAAGGCATTTATCAATGTATGATAACATTGAAGAATTCCTGCAAAGTGATGATCATAATCTCATACCTATAAGGTATTCTTACTCGGAGATTAAGAAGATAACCAACAAATTCAGTGACAAGTTAGGTGAGGGAGGTTATGGCTCGGTGTACAAAGGAAAGCTTCGTAGTGGTCGTTTTGCAGCAGTAAAACTTTTGCGCCAAGAAAAAACTAACGGTCAAGATTTTATCAATGAAGTTGCCACCATTGGAAGAATTCACCATTGCAATGTGGTGCAACTCATAGGCTTTACTGCTGAGGGCTCAAAGCGTGCCCTTGTATATGAGTTCATGCCTAATGGATCTCTTGAAAAGTATATTTTTTCCAGACAAGGTAGCATCCCGCTAAGCAACGATAAATTATATGAAATTTCTCTTGGGGTGGCCCGTGGTATTGAGTATTTGCATCAAGGTTGTGATATGCAGATTTTGCATTTTGACATCAAGCCTCACAACATTCTTCTCGATGAAAACTTCTCTCCAAAAGTTTCAGATTTTGGACTTGCAAAATTGTATCCAGCTAATAATAACACTGTGCCCCTCACTATGGCTAGAGGAACAATGGGATACATGGCTCCTGAATTATTTTACAAAAGCATCGGAGGCGTCTCTTACAAAGCCGATGTCTATAGTTTTGGGATGTTGTTAATGGAGATGGTTGGGAGAAGAAAAAACTTGAATGCATTGGCAGATCATTCGAGCCAAATGTACTTCCCCCCATGGATTTATGACCAAGTTAGTGAAGGAAAGGATATACTAGAAGATGAAGCCACGGAGAAGGAAAAGATAACAACAAAAAAGATGACTATAGTGGCATTATGGTGCATACAATTGAAGCCTATTGATCGTCCCTCAATGCACAAAGTTGTACACATGCTTGTAGCAGATATTGAATCTCTACAAATGCCTCCTAAGCCTTTTCTCGTTCCACAACAGACATTAAATGATGATAGGATCAATATGGCTGATCCAGCAAGTATAAGAGATTCATCGAATGACTGTAGCATCGATTCTTCTTATCAGTTTGGTCGTTGATTCAAATGCTCTGATCTGTTTGTTGATTTAAATAATATGTTAATTTTGTATGCCTTAGCTAGTCGTGTAACGACCTCACAATAAAATATGAATCTTCTTAAACTACTTAATATTTGTTCCATAATGACATTGTTTCCTCATTTCATTTTGATTATATAAGAAATTTCGAAAGGTATGTAAGCTATATGTTACATATGCAGCCTTCTTTTTCTAGTCATCTTATCCACCCACTATAGTGCTAGAAAGAACAGCAACCACTGGATCCATAATATTTGATACCCTTTTCGATTAAACACCGATCCCTAGAAGCTGGGCCACAAAAAATATGAACTTGCTTATGAAAAAAACCGTCCAACTTTATACTTGAAGAAGGTAAAATATTATGTTGAGGCAATCAAATGTTTTCTTTTTCTGGATCTGTTTCATATGGTGAACTCTTGGGTCCCTACTTTTTGCCTCCTTTACCTATATTTCTTGTCAAAAAAGAAGAAGGAATTATTAGCCATCTGATTGTGTCCGGTTCGATGACTGGCAAAGGCATTTTTTTTATTAATTTACATAACTGGCGTAAATCCAATATTGAATCCTCCGTTTTTTTGTTGTGGATACTTCTGCTTGCGAAAATGGCTCTGTAAATTATAATTATACGTCTAATATTTCTATGTCATGGATAGAGCTGGCTTATATCCGTATAAATTTAATATATCCTGCGCGTGGGTCTTTTTAAATTTGCTAGAAAATATAACCAATATGTTCTATGTCCATGATATTTTGGTCCTGTGGGCTTAAGCTTTCATGGTTTCAAGCGTGATCGATGTGATTTTGTCAGTGACACCGAGGGCTTCAGCTTGGCTCAAATATGAGCTCTAATAAGCAGTGCGGCATCGTGGCCTTGTAACTCTCAAAATACTTGTGAATGTTCGCTGTCATTTCTCCTTCTCTGGATTCATAAAAAAATGGTTCTGCATTTCGTACAACATGCTTGGACTTTCTCTTTTTTCCCACGGCATTTTCTCTAACTCTAGCTCAAGCACATGGTTTCTATCCACGAGGGCCTTCCCTTGTTTATGTTCAAATAATTCATAGCCATTTGAAGATTACAAGACCTACGACAAAAAGTGAAACATGCCACCAATATATTTAAGTGAGGAATCTATTCATTATGAGATTTGAATTTGAATTAGTTGAAAAAAACAGAAAGTTAAATGATGCCAAAAAAAGAAAAGGAAAAGATAAAACAAAGAAGCTCAATAATGTCGACTAGCTTCACTTTCCTAACTGGAAGCCATAAAGCTGCCCACCGATCTTCTTAATTTGGTAGGAGCTCTTCATGTAATTTACTAAAACATATGCTTTTAGTGAAGCATGTGGTATATAACAAGGAAAACCACATGATCATTCCAGGAAGTAGATAATTAAACTAACTAAATAAATACATGATCTGTGGTTTCATTTTTATTTTATTTTCATTTTTTTTCACAGAGACTAACACCGTAGTAGATTGATGGGATTGTGGGTCCAATTGTCAATAATGGGCAAGCTTTTGACATTGTATCCACCACTTGAAGTGTTGAAACAGAAGATCAACAAAATATTTGTGGAGATTTGGACCCTTAATTTGCATAACATAAAAACACAACAAGTTCAAAATATTCATAATTCTGCTACCTTCACTTTCCAGGACTTCCCTTATGCGCCTTTCTACCTCTTCTCTGGTGACAATCCCCTTTTCATTTGCTTTCACTCTAACTCCTACACGCCAAACATCAGTGATATACTTAGCATTGGTTGGTTGATCAGTCCACAGTAGCATTGCTACCATTGGCACTCCTAAGCTCAATGCCTCTAGTGTTTGTTATAACATATGAAGAACTGTGATTGAATTGTGAAATAAGCTAAGAACACAGTGGTATTTAGGGATTCGAGAGAGAAGAATAAGAGAGAAAGAGAGAGAGAGAGAGAGAGAGAGAGAGAGATGAGGGAAAATGAATTTGATTACTCTTTATTAACAAAATTACACACGTGTTATGTATGTATTCCAAGCACCCACTATTTATACCCATTGTATAATACGTATACTACCTGTTATATATATTTCTATCAGTGTCAACGTTCCACCCACAATGAGTCACGAAGCATCCAACTGATATGTGAGCAAGAACTTGTAGTTGAGGACACCATTTTATGATTAGGCCTGTGTCTGATGTCTCCTTTACAAGGTCCATTGTTTTCCAATTCTCGTCTCACAAACACAATAGAGAGGCATTATATATAGAGATGAAGTCAGGGCAGGCGCAACCTACAATCAACAAAATAATCACGAATAGTTTTATAAAATATCACTCTGCATTGATGGATTTCTGTCTGTCTCCTTGAATTATTTTTTTCTGAGCATGTGGGTCTTTTCTCATGTATATTCACATAAACCATATCCTTCTGACTTGAGGATATAGATCTTTTAGTGAAGCCTGTGGTTTCAAATTCCAACTGGTCTGTGTATAACAAGGAAACCACATGATCATTCCAGGAAGTAGATAATTCAACTAAATAAATGTGTTCAAAATTTATGCCCAAGAAAATACTAGCGCGATACATGTGAAGAGATTAGAATCAAAAGATATCTTCCATCTTAGCTGATAAATCACCTCATCAGTTATGTAGCATGTTAACGAGTTTCATTTTTTTTTTCCAACACTATTTTTTTAGAAAAATACAAACAAATGCATTGTGCATAAGAAGACTTGATTCTAATCATTTGGTGCTTCTCAACACAGCTACCTCATTAATGTTAGTATCAAAAGTTCCACCCTCGCTCGTAGCCTCGATAGCCAGCTCTTTCCATTTCTTGGAATTCATTTTCATTTCTCTACCTCTATCTCCCTCCATCACTTCTTTTATGCAGATGGCAAATCTCTTCTCTTTTCACAATTCCATGCTCATCAACCTTAGCTCTGATTCCCACCTTCCAAGCATATTCAACAAGTTTAGAATTCGTTTGTTGATCACTCCATCCTGCCATTGTAACCATTGCCACACCCAAGCTCAATGCCTCAATTGTCGAGTTCCAACAGCCTTATTCTCCGCTTCTTCCACAAACCCTTCTGGGATCTTCCCTTTGTCAGAATCCCCCACCGCCCACAAGAAGTGAAAATTGCTCATCTTTAAGCCCCATGCAATCTCTTCAATTTGCTCGATGTTTAAAGTAGCACAGCTACCAAAGCACATATACAACGTTCCGCCAAAATTTAAACGGAGTTTAAAAAAGTTAAAAATTGTATTATTTTATTTTATTTTTTTAATTCATACCAAATGTTTGGGCTATTTTTGCCGAAATGAAAGGAGATGAACAACACTGGATAGGATTGCCTACCAACATATAAACAAGCCGACAATGATATTTTCTTATTTTGTGGCGTGCACCTGAGAATGGAGCGACTAGTACATGGCTCCTATTGGCCATCTCTTACATCTGTGAAAGAGTCTTTTAGTAGTGAAAGAGTCTTTTGGAAGTGCGTGGAAGGTGAGCAATTCTCTGGGTGGTTAGCAAGTCCTTCAACGTGCACAAAGTTTATATGGTAGTGCGGTAATTCTACTTTTGAAATCATTTCTAAAATATATTTTAAAAATTATTGAATTGATGATTTTATAAGTATTTTTCAATTATTTTAATGTGATGATATCAACAAAAAAAACTAAAAATATATGTTGATTTATTTTCAAATAAAAACAATGTTGTGGTGGGGAAAATTCTTTAAAATATAAAAAATCTAATAGCATGAGGGATTTTTTTGATGTTATTAACCATAGTTTAATAAATTAATTTTAAAATCTCATAACTCATCGTTTTATTTAACTTGAGTTTCAAATTAAATCGCGCGTAAGTTAATCCGAACTAAACTAATTGATTTGATGAGTCAAAATATAATTTTGATGACTAGTAAAAACATGTCTTAGTTTTTAATAAATCTTCAAGATAAAGATTTTTTTCAAGAACTATTGAAACAACAACAGATTAGATCGATCTCAGTCTCCAAGAAATTATGCCATAAACTTCGTTAAGTTGAATGATTAATTTTATAAAATATTTTTTAGTTATATAATAAAAATATATGATCATAAAATTAAATATCATCCTACAAATAAAAACTTGTTTAACAAAGTAATAACTCTAAATTATAATTGTGGGTGTCGCGACGGCGATTTTTTTTACGCGCTTCGCGCCTCGCCATCTCCCCTGTGATTCGGGGGAGACAACGACGCGCGGTGAAAATGGGGTTGCTTATAGTCGTAAAATTTACGGCTATAATTATTAGGAGTCGCCACCTAGTATTAAGGTCACTAGGAACCTATTGGTCTGCGAGAGTCTTGGGTAAGGGACTTGTTGTGCAAGGGGAAGACGCATCACCCCCAGTGCACCCTACCTAAGGTAAGCTGCATTGTTGTTTGATTGTTTTTCTAAGTTAAAATTTTTACACTGCATTTTTAAAAATACATTTTTTTGTCTGCGAGTGTACTTTACAATGTAATTTTACACCGCATTTACAAGTTTTTTTTTTTTTTTTACGGGTATACTTTACAATGTAAATTTACACCGTAGTAAAAATCTCTTTTTTTTTACCTACGGGTGTACTTTACAATGTAATTTTACACCGTAGTTAAAATCTTTTTTAATCTACGGATGTATTATACAATGTAATTTTACACCGTAGTAAAAATATTTGTAAAGTACGGGTGTACTTTACAATGTAAATTTACACCGCGAAAGCTAAAACAAAATAATTGTTAAATTATTTTTGACATTTTGGCCGACTTCCAACGGATAATCGCAAACTGGTTACGATATCCAAATTTTTCATTTTTAAAAAATATGGAAAAAGATGCAACATATTTTTTACGAAAAATACAATGAGAAAAGCTTTGGAATCCGGCCGTATGCAAAAAAAACAAATACATTTTTTTTGTATTTTTGAATTTTTTGTAATAATAATAGTAGTAATATAAAAATATTTTTTTTTGTCAATTTGTATTTTTTATTTTTTTATTTTTTTTGAAATTTGGGGTCTGTCGACCATAGTGGGATGACAGACCGACCTTTAGTGAATCGGGCTTCCAGCCCTTACGGGCTGGAAGCCTAGAAAGAGCTGTGGTCGGGGTCATCGACCACAGTAGGTGACTGACCCCGGGTCTTATTGAGTCTGGGCTTCCAGCCCTCACGGCCGGGAGCCCGTAAGGGCCGTGGATGAGCTGGGCTTCCCGACCATCGTGGGGCTGGAAGCCTAAACAGTGTGGGGCTGGGCCTCCAACCATCATGGGCTGGAAGCCCACACATATTTGGGCTAGTCTTCAATACAGGGGGTCGAGCACATGGGCCGGCATAAAGCCCGGCCCGCCTCAGCTACGGCTCGCATGAACAGCGGGGACGTGAATCACGTCCCGCCGCATGCGACCGTGGAAGAAGACGATGAACAGCTTGTTTTTCAACTTTGACGAGAGGTGTACCCTGTTAGCACCGTTGGGTAGAGGAGGTAGAGGTGGTTGTCCCGGTGGTGGTGGCGTCGTCAACGGCGGCTCGTGGTGGCCGGGAGGAAGCTTCCAAAGTTTATCGCTCCACGTCGTCGCACATGTCGTCGCTGCTGTTGGCTTGATGGAGGTCACGGCTGAGTCGGTTTTGTGGAGGAAGAGCTCACGGTGGTGACAAGGGTGGTAATGGGTGGTCAAGCCACCGTCACTCTGGAGGAGAGAGAGAGCTTGACGGGGGCTGATTTTAGAGAGAGAAGGGATGTGCGGGACCGAGAGAGAGGGAAGAAGAAGCACTGTGTTTTTTCTTTGTGTTTTTATCTCTTTCTTCCCCCCCTCCCTCGCTCGCTTCTCTCCCTCTATTTATAGGGAACCGAGGCACTCCTCATGCACATTGCATGAGTTGCGGAGGCCGAGTAGCGTCGTGCTCGTGGATTGCGGAGGGACCGGGGCTGCAGAGCCGTGGGTTGCAGAGTGTGGGTTGCCTCCGCAAAGAATTTGCGGAGGCAGTGGGTTGTCGAGTTGTGCTATGCACTTTGCTCCAAATGATCGAACGAGTGCAACACATGCAATCTTGGTGTTTTATTATTTTTTTTATTATTATTTTTTTTGGGAAAATTGCAATTTGGTCCTTCAATGTTTGATTGGTTCAATTGCATCCCCGATTAGTTTTAAACTTTTAATTTTATACAATTGTATCCCCGTCAATAGCAACCTTAAATGTGTGCGCCTTTTTTTTATTTTGGTCTCTGGTTTCCGATTGCACGATTTAACCCTCAATTGCGCGATTTAACCCTCAATTGATCGTTAAATTCTCAATTCGTTCAATTTGGCCCCTCGATTGACTTAAAAATTCAAATCGGTCTCTAAAAAATTCCATTCTCTTCAATTGAGCCCGAATTAAATTCAAGAAATTGGTTTCTCATTGACTAAGCCTTTAATAAAATTAATTTGAGCAATTTAAAGTATAATTAAGTCCTTGCACTTAATTAAATCCTTCAATTGGACCTTAAATTAATTCCTGATCATAATTAAATTTTAAATTTGTCGACGATTAAATCGAATCAACCCATAAAAAAATATAATTATGTCATTTAACTTAGTTTTTACACAGATTCATCCAACGATAAATTATTTTTGCCTTAAATCTGTATTTTTCTCTATTTTTGGAACCAAAGAGATACGATTGGACTCGCGAAAACAACCAAAATTTTCCAGATTGATTTTTCTACCCACACTGGCTCCTTTTATTTTATTTTTGTTATTTTTATTTTATTTTGGGGAGTAACCCAAAAATTGGGTTACGACAGTTGCCCCCCTCTTTACAATGCTTACGATTAAAGTTTTGTAAAAAAAACTTTAGATAGTAAGCGTTGTAAAGAAAAGAAAAGTGGATTTATCAGACCAAGAAATGGTTGATCCATCCAGAAATGAGAATGGTGAAGATGATGGAATGGAAGATAGGGCTAGAAAGCAGGCTATCTGAGAGTTAGAAAACTTATTCAAAAGAGGAAGAAAAATAGTGTTGGAAAAACACTATCTTAATTGATGGTCGAAGGTTGGAAAACACACTCGACAAGGAGGATATGGATGGAAAACGCACTATCTTAATTGGTGGTTGGAAAACGCAATCAAACAAGAGGAAAGGAATGGCTAAGAAGCGCAAGATCTTAATGTATGGTTGAGGGTTGGAAAACGCACTCAAATGAGAGGAGAGGAATGGCTAAGAAGCGTACAATCCTAATTGGTGGTTGAGGGTTGGAAAACTCACTCAAATAAAAGAAAAGGAATGGCTAAGAAGTGCACGATCCTAATTGGTGGTTGAGGGTTGGAAAACTCACTCAAATAAAAGAAAAGGAATGGCTAAGAAGCGCACGATCCTAATTGATAGTTGAGGGTTGGAAAACTCACTCAAATGAGAGGAAAGGAATGACTAAGAAGCGCACGATCCTAATTGATGGTTGAGGGTTGGAAACTTACTCAAATAAGAGGAAAGGAATGGCTAAGAAGCGCACGATCCTAATTGATGGTTGAGGGTTGGAAAACTCACTCAAATTCTTGAAAGAGATAGGGCTAAAAAGCATGCTATCTGGGTTGGTTGATGGCTAGAAAGCTCACTCAAATAAGGAAAGGGATAGGATTGAAAAACACTCTATCTGTTCTGATGAAAGGCTCGCAAGAGCTCTTAGGGAAATGGAAGTGGTGAGGGCTCAAAAGCGCACACAAAATGATGAGTAGAGGTCTGTAAATTACAATTCCTCTAAAACATTTCTTGGATCCCTAGGGAGATGCAATGCATAATGATACCCAAAATCAAGAAATAAAGTTGAAAAGCATGCTCAAGGAAATGAGAGAGGTGAAAGCTTGAAAGCGTGCACACAAAATGATGAATAAAGGTTCGTAAATTACAATCCCTACAAAATATTTTTTAGATTTTCAATGGGGATGCAATGCATGATGTCACCCAAAATAAGATAAAGCTGAAAAGCATTCTCAGAGAGGTAAGAGCTTGAAAGCGTGCATACAAAATGAATGAAGGTTTGTAAATTACGATCCCTCCAATATATTTTTTAGATTTTCAATGGGGATGCAATGCATGATGATGCATGTATACTTACCTGAGAGATATAGGTCCCTTCTCTTCTTCTAGGCTTTTTTTCTGGGATTTGGACCTCTGATTTGATGGCTTCTCGCTTCTGCTCACTCAAGCCGCAACTTGTGATTTTGACCACTGGAGATGATAGATTTTCCATATCAACATGCCCCCGAGTTTGATCCAGATTCTTTGAAAAGCAATTATGGAGTCAACTTCGTGATTTGACAGCTTCTCGCTTCTGCATACTCAAGCCGCAACTTGTTGATTTTGATCACTAGAGATGATATGTCCCTCTGAGTTTGATCTAAATTCTTTGAAAAGAAACGGTGGAGCCAACTTTAATTGCATTTTAGATTGCCCCCCTGTTTGGTCATGCCCCAAAAGTGTTTTGGGCTTCAGGTGTTGGCAGGAAGGGGTTGGTTATTTGAAAAGATGGTGTTTTCATGTGGGATTTTTGGATTTTCAAAGTCATTCCAAGCACAAAAACCATTTTGATTGCCCAAGTCGGGTCATGTCACACTAGTGTTTTTAGGCTACGAGTGTTTGCAGGAATGGGATGGCTATTTGCAAAAAATATTTTCATGCAAAACTTTTGGAATTTCAAAGTCATTCCAAGCACAAAAACCATTTTGATGTTTGTTTAACAAACTTGTTCTCGAAAGAATTCAAGTGATCTCATTGTAAGGTTTTTTTGTTGACTTTGACAAGAATATGAAATGATATTTGCAAGTCTCGTATGTCAGGAAGGTTTCGATCAGGTCATATGAATTATTTGTAAGTATTGTTTCAAATGGAAAAACATTGCTTATCGATTCAGATAGCTCGTATTTGATCAGAAAGGGCTTTATTAGGTTTGTAACGTAGGCTTAGGTTATTGGCTATGAAAAAAAAGATATTTATAGGCTCAAAAAGTGTTTAAGGGTTTTTTAGACTAAGGATCGCTTAGTGCTTACTCTTAGAACTTCATTTAGCCATCATGATTTATTTTCATAGTGACCTAGCATGCCCCCCAGTTTTTGTTTGGGCTTTGACCTTGACATGCCCCCCGGTATTTGTTTGGGCTTTTTCATTGGTATTTGGCACTAATATTGTGCTGACTTGACATGCCCCCCAAGTATTTTGTTTGGGTTTTTTTCATTGGTTTTTGGCACTAATATTATGCTGACTTGACATGCCCCCCAAGTATTTTGTTTGGGTTTTTTCATGGTTTTTGGCACTAACGTTGTGCTGACTTGACATGCCCCCCAAGTATTTTGTTTGGGCCTTTTTATTGGTTTTTGGCACTAACGTTGTGCTGACTTGACATGCCCCCAAGTATTTTGTTTGGGCTTTCTATGTTGGGTTTTTAGTACTACCAAAATGTTGAATTAATTTGCTATAGTGTACTAAAACCCTTTTTATGTTTATGCCCCCCAGCTTTGCTCGGGCGTCACTTGTCATTGAGGACTGTTTTGTAGAATTTTTTTTTTTTTTGCACTTGCCCCCAGTGTAGGGTGTGATCCTTGTCGGGGTTAATTATCAAGAAAAGATTATTAGGCTCAAATAAGGACTGCAATAGATATTTGAGACTTTGTGAAGGCATATCAAAAATGGCCTTTCCTCATTTCAAAACATGCAATCTGAATCAATAAGCCTTGTTTTTCCATGCGAAACAAGTTTTTGATTTTTTTTTGGATTATTTGTTTGGCTAAGAGATTAGCTTTATTAAGTGGGTTTTGGTGGTATGAGATCACCTTTCAAAGAAATCCTTTGAATTCCCAGAACACATTTGTTAAACAAACATCAAATTGACATTTCTTTTCGTACTAGAATTTGATTTGCCAAAAATCTTGATGAAATCATGAGGTCATGTATAATTTGGATGAAAGGGATATCAGGTGTGCTTGTGTTATTTAAACAATAAGCAAGAACACATCGTAAACACAAGCAAATATACGATCACTGAAGAGAAATGTTTGCTTAACAAAAGTCTTGTGGCTTTACAAGCAAAATTGCCGACAAGTTAAAACATGAGCATAATGTGCAGGCATGACCGAAACAAAAGGAAATCATGGAAGCAGACTTCATCTTCTAACACCAGGACACCCCGTTTTCAAAAGCTTTGTTGATGTCACTTTAAGTGTGCGGACACTCGGCACCCAGTTTTTGTGAAGCTTAATTGGGCGCAGGACCTGAATTTTCTTCGAATGTTATCCACCTCGCTTTAATCAATTGCATGAGCTTCTTCTTGAAAGCACCACAAGTGTGAATGCTATGCCCCTGCAGCTCCCGAGCATGGTATTCGCGAGTGAGATCGGGTTTGTACCAATCGGGGGTAAGGTGGTTGCAAAGGTGTACGAGGTTCGGGAGCTACTTGCTTAATGCGTACCAACTTTTTGATACATCTCATTCAAAGGCAATGGTAGCGGAGGTAGTTTGTTCTTGGGTTTTACGGTAATTTCTTTTTGGGAAGTTTTTAGGTGGATCTTTGGCTTGAAGATTGATGTTGGTAATTTCGGATGAAGAGTTATGGTAGTTTTGGGCTGGTTATTCCTACCCTTATAGTCGTCTTCAAAATGCTCAACATCTTTTGCCTTGCTTTCAAAGCCCCTTTTTCTCCGCAGTGCGAGATATTCTACCACTTCGATTCCTTGCTCTATTCGCTCCGCCACGACTACAGCATCCATGAATTGTTGTCTTTGAGCTGCCCATCACATGTTCGTAATAGGGCGCTCTTAGCGTGTTGGCGAATAATGTCACCATCTCTTTATCTAGAAGCGGAGGATGTACCTGTGCAGCGAGATCTCTCCATCTTTGAGCATATTCCCTTATGCTTTCTCTGTCCTTCTTCTCCAAGTTGGACAAACTTGTTCTGTCAAGAGCAATATCCATGTTATACTTGTATTGCTTGATGAAAGCATCTACCAGATTTTTCCAACTACGGATCCTGGTGTTGTCTAGTCTCATGTACCAATTCAAGGCTGCCCCACTCAAACTGTCTTGGAAAAAATGCATTAGTAGCTTTTCGTCATGTACTACTTCTGCCATTTTATTACAGTATGATTTTAGGTGAGTGATAGGGCATTGTGTCCCGGTGTATATGATAAATTCAGGGACACGAAACTTCTTCGGTATTACAACATTCGGGACTAGACACATATTTGCAGCTTGCACTGGGTCATATAAATTTACCCCTTCGATGATCCTTATCCTGGCTTCCAATGTTGTCATCTTATCTTGGTTGATACCCTCTGATGCTTCTAAAACTGTTGGGGTTGGTGTAGGTGTCGGAACCGCTGGTTGTACAAAAGTTGGGTTTTGTTGCGGATCCTGAACTCCTGTCACCTCTTCTTGGTGGTTCATTCCTTGGGTTTGAGTATCCACTGTGGGTCTAGTTGAAGGACCTTCACCAGAGGCATTTCTCAGTGCTTGCTCGAGTAAGCTGGTAAGACTAGCCACACTAGCTTTCAGAGAATCCAATTCTTCTTGAAAATGAGCATCGCGGTGTGCACGCTCTTCGTCCTCCATACTTCTCTGCAGGGGTCGAGTGGTAGGAGCTCTTCGGGGACCTATATTTTGACCTGTTGATGATATGTTATGCACGGTGATGGATGCATGTGGATGCAAATGTATGTACATGCACATCAGCAAATTATCGAGGAGTTTGTAATCAAAGGCAAGTTCTAAGTCATTATATGAGGGGTAAGCTTTCTATCCGGTCTCAAAGGTCTATGAAGCGCCCGGTGACCGCCTCACGTGAAGGTGGTGTAGGGGTTTACAAGAAATGGTTGGGGCACAGTGTGACCGCCATTAACAAGTAAACACTCAGTTCATAGTTGGATGTTTCACGAATCTGAACCCCGACCAAAAGTCATGGGGCAGACCGCTACTCCCCACCTAACTTAAATTTGGGTTTACTGAGAAAATTAAAATGCATGATGAAAATAATTCACATTCGATGATATGCATTGACTGAAATTAAAATTGCATGCTAAAGCAGTAAGAATGCGAGTAAAAAAAAAAATGAACTCAAAAATAACAATCAGACAAACAATGCTCAGTCCAGCTATGTCCCCAGTGGAGTCGCCATCTGTCGCGACGGCGATTTTTTTTACGCGCTTCGCGCCCCGCCATCTCCCCTGTGATTCGGGGGAGACAACGACGCGCGGTGAAAATGGGGTTGCTTATAGTCGTAAAATTTACGGCTATAATTATTAGGAGTCGCCACCTAGTATTAAGGTCACTAGGAACCTATTGGTCTGCGAGAGTCTTGGGTAAGGGACTTGTTGTGCAAGGGGAAGACGCATCACCCCCAGTGCACCCTACCTAAGGTAAGCTGCATTGTTGTTTGATTGTTTTTCTAAGTTAAAATTTTTACACTGCATTTTTAAAAATACATTTTTTTGTCTGCGAGTGTACTTTACAATGTAATTTTACACCGCATTTACAAGTTTTTTTTTTTTTTTTACGGGTATACTTTACAATGTAAATTTACACCGTAGTAAAAATCTCTTTTTTTTTACCTACGGGTGTACTTTACAATGTAATTTTACACCGTAGTTAAAATCTTTTTTAATCTACGGATGTATTATACAATGTAATTTTACACCGTAGTAAAAATATTTGTAAAAATGCAGGGTGTACTTTACAATGTAAATTTACACCGCATAGCTAAAACAAAATAATTGTTAAATTATTTTTTGACATTTTGGCCGACTTCCAACGGATAATCGTAAGCTGGTTACGATATCCAAATTTTTCATTTTTAAAAAAATATGGAAAAAGATGCAACATATTTTTTTACGAAAAATACAATGAGAAAAAGCTTTGGAATCCAGTAGTATGCAAAAAAAACAAATACATTTTTTTTGTATTTTTGAATTTTTTGTAATAATAATAGTAGTAAAATAAAAATATTTTTTTTTGTCAATTTGTATTTTTTATTTTTTTTATTTTTTTTGGGGGGCTGGGCTGTCAGCCATAGTGGGCTGACAGCCAGCCTTAGTGAACTGGGCTTCCAGCCCTTACGGGCTGGAAGCCTAGAAGGCTGTGGCTGGGCTGTCAGCCACAGTGGGCTGACAGCCCAGTCTTATTGGGCTGGGCTTCCAGCCCTCACGGGCTGGGAGCCCAGAAGGCTGTGGATGGGCTGGGCTTCCAGCCATCGTGGGCTGGAAGCCTAAACAGGTGTGGGCTGGGCCTCCAGCCATCATGGGCTGGAAGCCCACACATATTTGGGCTAGTCTTCAATACAGGGCTGAGCACATGGGCCGGGCATAAAAGCCCGGCCCGCCTCCTCAGCCCTGGCCCGCATGAACAGCGGGACGTGAATCACGTCCCGCTGCATGCAGACCAGGGAAGAAGACGATGAACAGTTGTTTTTCAACTTTGACGAGAGGTGTACCTGTTAGCACCGTTGGGTAGAGGAGGTAGAGGTGGTTGTCCCAGTGGTGGTGGCGTCGTCAACGGCGGCCTGTGGTGGCCGGAGGAAGCTTCCAAAGTTTACTGCTCCACGTCGCTGCACATGTCGTCGCTGCTGTTGGCTTGATGGAGGTCACGGCTGAGTCGGTTTTGTGGAGGAAGAGCTCACGGTGGTGACAAGGGTGGTAATGGGTGGTCAAGCCACCGTCACTGGAGGAGAGAGAGAGCTTGACGGGGGCTGATTTTAGAGAGAGAAGGGATGTGCAGACCGAGAGAGAGAGGGAAGAAGAAGCACTGTGTTTTTTCTTTTGTGTTTTTATCTCTTTCTTCCCCCCCTCCTGCTCGCTTCTCTCCCTCTATTTATAGGGAACCGAGGCACTCCTCATGCACATTGCATGAGTTGCAGAGGCTGAGTAGCGTCGTGCTCTGTGGATTGCAGAGGGACGGGGCTGCAGAGCCGTGGGTTGCAGAGCTGTGGGTTGCCTCTGCAAAGAATTTGCAGAGGCAGTGGGTTGTCGAGTTGTGCTATGCACTGTTCCAGTATCGGAACAGTGCAACACATGCAATCTTGGTGTTTTATTATTTTTTTTATTATTATTTTTTTTGGAAAATTGCAATTTGGTCCTTCAATGTTTGATTGGTTCAATTGCATCCCCGATTAGTTTTAAACTTTTAATTTTATACAATTGTATCCCCGTCAATAGCAACCTTAAATGTGTGCGCCTTTTTTATTTTGGTCTCTGGTTTCCGATTGCACGATTTAACCCTCAATTGCGCGATTTAACCCTCAATTGACTGTTAAATTCTCAATTCGTTCAATTTGGCCCCTGATTGACTTAAAAATTCAAATCGGTCTCTAAAAATTCCATTCTCTTCAATTGAGCCCGAATTAAATTCAAGAAATTGGTTTCTCATTGACTAAGCCTTTAATAAAATTAATTTGAGCAATTTAAAGTATAATTAAGTCCTTGCACTTAATTAAATCCTTCAATTGGACCTTAAATTAATTCCTGATCATAATTAAATTTTAAATTTGTCGACGATTAAATCGAATCAACCCATAAAAAATAATAATTATGTCATTTAACTTAGTTTTTACACGATTCATCCAACGATAAATTATTTTTGCCTTAAATCTGTATTTTTCTCTATTTTTGGAACCAAAGAGATACGATTGGACTCGCGAAAACAACCAAAATTTTCCAGATTGATTTTTCTACCCACACTGGCTCCTTTTATTTTATTTTTGTTATTTTTATTTTATTTTGGGGAGTAACCCAAAAATTGGGTTACGACAGTGGGGATATCCTAGTTTTGTTTAAATTATAATTGTGGAAAAAAAAAAATACACGCACACATAATAGTATTATCTTCCGGATGTGAAATATCCTAGTTTTGTAGAATTATAATTATGAGTTATCCTAAGGGGATTGTGATGATTTTCAAAAGTGTGGGGTAGCCAAGTAAGATAATACTTGTCTATAGAATAGATTGTTGTTTTCGGAGATGAAAATTCCGAATGCATCCAAAACTCTCACATACATGGTCACTCGAGATGCTTGTAGCATGAAACTTGCTGATGCATCCAAATCTGAGGAATTTTCAACGCTAAGATATGCTCTGTGTTTGAAAAAAAAAAAAACTCTTGACATCGTTTCAATCTGCAATTCTGTGGACAGAGAAGGGGCTACGTGCTGGGTTCAATGTTGATAACATTTTCGGACAGAAAAAAAATCTACTTGGTGTGCTGAGCTTAGCCATTGAAATTTAAAGAAATAAGATAAAAATTAAAAATAATATTGAGGCACAAATTTTTTTCAAATTATTAATCCAGGATATTAGATTTGAAATATTATAGGTAGAAAAGTTGCAAAACTTAATTCTTAATAAATACAACATCAAATGATAAATTACTTGAATTATTATTTTCATTGTTATTATTATGATTGAAGTAAAATCAAAAAAATATTAGCGGCATTGAAAAAAAATTAATATAAAAAAAAAATAGAAATATTTGAAGAACAAAATTAAATGACAAAAGAAAAATTAGTATTATTATCATTATGAGACATTACCACTATCAAACACAATTTAAGTTTTCTTTATATTCATTTTATCATGGATAAGGTGTTAAAAATAATGATAATAATTATTTTTAAGGTATTTTTTCTTAAAATATATAAGGTTGATTATATATTTTGATATTTGTTTAATATTAATGCATGAAAATATATATAAAAAAAATGAACTAAGTTGTGTTTGTTAAAATCTCAAATTAATTTAATCTCAGTGTTCTGAAATACTTTTAATATAATAATATCAGGAATAAATCTTTAAGAAAAAAAAATAATTTCTTTATAAATAAAAATCACTTTAAACTAAAAATATATCAAATCATACATAGATAAAAAAAATACAAAAATAACAAATTACTAACAATAAAAAATTCAATCTTTTGACCAATTTGTATACACGCACACACCCGCAAATTGTAACCAAATTGGTCAAAAGATTACAAAGCTTGGAGGCCACTCCATTTTCTTTTCTTTAATTTTTTTTAATACATTACATTTTTTTTCCAAGTCTAGGCGTCATCGTTGATAATTGAATTGGATTATTAAAAGGTATTAATTAGATTTCATTGTGTCAAGGAACTCCGAATCAAAACCCCGACCTTTAGTGTTAAATACAAGTTCCGCAGTGATTGTGGAAATTGAAATAGCTAGCAAATCACAGGCTATAGAAAATATTTTTCTTCTACTTGTTGCCGGGGCCGCGAGGTTTGCGTGATGCGACAAATTGAATTGGATTATTAAAAGGCATTAATTGAATTGGAATCAAAATCCGAGTTCTCCAACTTTTCTACCCCCATCTTTTCTCTTATTGGCCTGCCTTCTGCTCTTCTATTGACTTGGAAAATTCGAAAACGAAGACTCCCTGCCGTCTTCTACTGACTTGGTACAGTGTCGATCCCACATTGAAATACGAATTTTCTAGAGGGACAAGTGGAATGTTAGAGCAGCTTGTTGGTGCATACTCAGCCCTTCTTTTTCTAGTCATCCTAGCCGGCCACCATAGTTGCAGTGCTACAAATATTCCTACCGTGTGTTCTACTGACTTGGTATAGTGGACAATTGCTTAATCCTTTCCTGTATTTGTATTTCGCAATCTCTTGGCTGTTAGATATTTTTTTGGGTTGAAGATTCTTTTTTGTAATTTATTCTCCATTTAAATGCATTGTAATACTCTCCAAATTACTTGATAATCTTAAAAAAACCTCAGATCATCTAAACATTTGCAAATTAACTAAATTAATAATCTTTAAACCAAGCTCGATATATTTTCTCAAAGATTTTTTAAAAGAAAAAACTATCACCACATTTATCAGAAAATTAGAGGAAATAACTAAACTTTTTCTTCCAACCCATTTTGACCCAAACAATTAGGAAACATTTTAGGCAACCTGATAAACTCATTTATTGTCTCAAAAAATCAACCTAAAACCAAAAACTTTATTGAGCACATATTTGATTTTTAATGCAATTTCAAGGTAAAAATACATCTTTGAGACCAATATTGAACCTTCACTTATCTCTCTCAAATCAAGAACAAAAAAATTTTAAAAAATAAATTTGAGATCAAAATTAATCTTGCCTTTAAATTTTGAAAACTGAAGGGACCCCGCATTTATAATTTGAAAAATATACTAGCTAAAATAAATAACTCGCCTAAACTTTATTAAAGTCACCCAAACCTTCCATATGTTTTCATTTTGGTATCCCATCTTTTAATTCCATTACTTCTCGTACATTTAGATTTATTGTTAAAGTTAATAGTTAATTTTATGCAGGGCAAAGTCTATTCATAAATATATATTAATGGAGAGGATGGGTTCAAGGAAAAGTCAACGAACTACCTTGACTTTGTCAATGCGGAAAAGTCATAAAAGCTGCCTTCCCCTTCTTTGTCGGGAACCCATCTTGTAATTTCATAATGTTTGACCGGTGACCATTTATTCCTGTTTAGCTTTGAGCAATTTTTTATTTGATATGTAATATAAACTAAAGAAAGAAATTAATGTTGAAATCTGTTTGAATAAAACATGGTTAATAGGTATATTTGAGTTTAAATTTTAATTTAGTTTCATTTATTGAAAATCACTGTCATATATAATTTTTTTAAAAATAAATTATTAACATAATTAAAATAAAATATTAATAAATAAACAAATGATATTAAAATACCATTAATCAGTTAACATTTATGTTGTGAATTCTAAAATCCTTGATCCTATATAGAAAGAAAAATACAAGGTCATCTTATATTTTATAAAAATCTATAGTGAGAAATTGTAGAGCAAAGAATGAGCCTAATGAGAGCAAAGAGTGAGGACTTTTCGACCCCCATTTCTTCTCCTACATCCGGTTTTCTCTATTGACTCGGAAAATCCAAAATGAAGACTTTCTTTGGGTTGTCTGCAAGTGTATATTTAGAAAATGGCTTTAATTCAATTTCTCTACCAGCTTCGTTTTGCGTTGATTTTGCAAATTCATAGAAGCTTCCTTCGTTTGTGGGAACCCACTCATGTAATTTCCATCGAGCGCGGTGACAATATATTCAATAACTTCCATCGATTCCTGTCGTATTGAATGCCGATGGACTCAATTAGCTGGTGTTTGTAGACAAGTATTGTTTTCAATGTCGCCTAAGATTTAATGCAACTCTTGTTTTATATAAAACTGGCTTCCCCTGTCTATGGAAGGAAACTCTTCACATTTGCAAATAATTCTCATTATTTCATTTCCCTGCAATGTTGAGTGGAATGTTAGAGCAGCTTCTTGGTGCATACCCAGCCCTTCTTAAATATTATCAGGAATAAATCTTTGAGAAAAAAAACAAGAGTTGAAATTTGTTCTTTATTTGATATCTAATACAAACTAAAGAAAGAAATTAATGTTGAAATTTGTTTTTATAAGACATGGTTAATGAAATTGCCTCTCACATATAATTTTTTTTAAAATAAAATATTAACATAATTAAAGTAAATATTAACAAATGATATTAAAATACCATTAATCAGTTAACATTTATGTTGTGAATTTTAAATACAAAACTATAATGTATATTAATTAACTAATTAAACACTTTTAAATTTATAATTAAAAAAACACATACCACGATATACCATATTAAAACAAAATCTTACAGCTTCAATGGACCATCTAAGCTACCTTCCTCACTCCTTGTTCTTTACCACTTGTCAGTAAGGCCACACTTGCTTGCTGAGGCGTAGTGTTAATAAATTGATGAAAATGGAAGCACAACAAGATAACATTAGAAGATGAATGAGTTATACTTAAAACATAAAAACAACTCTAAAATTTCATTTCCTTTCTGAAATAAAAATATTATCAAGTTTGTGTTTTTTTAATAATGTTTTTATATGCATTTTTTCTAGTCTACACTGTGCTTGGGAACTTTTGCGGGGAGAGAAAAGGAGGAGAATTGTGGAAAATGAAGGGACGTTTGTGGTTAGATCATTTTGATGTAATAATGTCAAAAATAATTTTTTTATATTTTTAGATCATTTTGATGTAATGATGTCAAAAATATTTTTAAAAAATAAAAACATCACTATGATACTTTTTTAATGAAAAACACTTTAAAAAACAACCTCAATCACACTATCAAACATGCCACAAGTTCCCTTCATGCTAAAATATTAAAGCATCCCCATCCTTCTCTAAATGTTCTTTCAAATACCTATCCAATTCAAATTTATTTGTTTTTTCAATGTTTCTAAAAATATTAAACTAGTGGGCAATCATGTTTGATTTATCATAACAAAAACATCTATTAAACACTTTTAAAATTAAGATTTAAAATAAAAAGATTTCAATGCTACCCATACAAAACTATAATGTATATTGATTAATTAATTAATTAATTAAACACTTTTAAACAACATTAGAAGGTGAATTGAGTTGTAGTTAAAACATAAAAACAACTCTAAAATCTCACTTCCTTTCTGAAATAAAAATAGGATCAAGTTTGTGTTTTTTTAATAATGTTTTTTATATGCACTTTTAAACAAAATCTATAAACCAAAGATTATGAAACTCAAACATCTCTCAATAAAATTAATTTAAGTTTTAGATTGGAAAGAAAAGTCAAAGTTTACAAACAAAATAGAACACTAAAATATAAGGTGAGGAAGAGTGCAAAGAAACGTCATCGTTGAAGACTTTTCTTTCACCCATCTTTTTATAAATAGTTTTAAAAGCTAAAAAGTTGAAGAATTAATTCTAGTAATAATTATAACTGATTCCCACAATATTAACCTTTGATTAGCTACCGTAGATCAAATAATAAATTTGAATATAGTGGCTTTAAATCCATATTTTAAGCTGAAATATTATTTAAATTTGAAACAAAAGCTTTTGGAAGAGACTGTTAATATTTACGGGTTAAACTGAACAAATAACAAGATGAAAGAAATAGTTTTTCATGGACAAGACCCGAGTTTAGATTTTGATTAGAAAAAATCTTTCATAACCTAAAATATTATTTTACAATAAACCTAAGCCTAATCCCAAACATTATTTTGTATGGAAGCCACTAGCATGCATTTATGGTTTAAGCCTTTGCCTAGGATCTCCTGGGTGTTTTTGAGTCCAATTTTAATTCTTCAACCACACAAATCATAAACACTATAATTTTTTTAATGTAGGATATTTTTTAAAAAATATTTTGGATTTCACGAAAAACAAATATCAACTAACTGTTTGTTTAGATCAATTTCTTATTCAAGTAATTTCCATCGAGTGCGGTGACAATATATTCAATAATTCGTAGACTTTGTGCCCATCGATTTAATGCTAGTGAGCCATAAAACTGGCTTCTATGGTGGGAAACTCTCCACGTCATTTCCTAAGCTTCAGCAAGAATTTGTATTGAATGAGGATGGACCCAGTCGTCAGATGGTTTTTATAAAAAGAGTATTGCTCTCAAGAACAACCCATTATTTCATTTCCCTGGAAGTTATCTCTCAATGTTGAGTGGGATGTTAGAGCAGCTTCTTGGTGCGTACTCAGCCCTTGTTTTTCTAGTCATCCTAGCCGGCCACCATAGTTGCAGTGCTACAACTAACTGTGCTCCCTCTTCTTGTGGTAATATCCCTCATATTAGCTACCCTTTTCGATTACAAACCGACCACAGAAGCTGTGGCCGCAAAGAATATGAGCTTGGTTGTGAAAACAACCGCACAACTTTATACTTGGAGAGGGTAAAATATTATGTTCAGGCAATCGATTATGACCATGAATTCACA
This sequence comes from Salix suchowensis, assembly GCA_029030765.1. NCBI lineage: Eukaryota > Viridiplantae > Streptophyta > Magnoliopsida > Malpighiales > Salicaceae > Salix > Salix suchowensis. The sequence goes on along the minus strand of CM054986.1, from coordinate 12,866,876 downwards.
ATTCGACTTCTGGAGGCTGATTTTCAAAAGGATGATTGCCTCTCCATCCCTCGTTATTCTCTTCAGCAGGATAGTGCCTTCAACTACAGTCACTATTATCCGTTTAGTAATGCCCAATTCTCTATTCCATTAACTTTTATTAGCTGCCCAAAACCAATACCGAGTCCTCCTTTTAATTTCGTCAATACTTCTTCCTGCAAAAATGGAAGTATTTATTCTCCCAGCTTCCACCATATGGAAGGTTATTCCTATGTGATGGTTTATGACCATGTGATGGTTGGTGATGTGATGGTTGGTGTAATTGCTGAAGTGCCGGACTTATGCAGTATAGATATCATTTATGAAGCACCTATGAAACAATTTCAACAAAAAAAATTTACCAATTTGTCTTTGATAGATGTCCATGATATTTTGGCATATGGCTTTGAGCTTTCATGGTGGCCGGCTGCTTGTGATTATGCCAAAGAGAACCACCTCAACGTTGATAACGCCACCATACGCGGCGAGTACTTCTGTTTTGATACACGCAGTACGTCACTCTCTCTCTCTCTCTCTTTCTCTCTCTCTCAAATCACCTCATCAGAAAGCATATGAAATAAATGTTACTATGTTCCATATGAAGTGGTACATTTTATATAGTTAAGCACTTCACTTGCTAATCTTTACATATATATATATATATATATATGGGATGGTTACCACTGCCATAAACATCCAACAAATCTCTCCATTACATGTAAGTCAAACCATCCCTGTTCATCGATCTTGGAGCCCGTACCTATACCCTCTGTTCCTAAGAAGATGACTCGTATAACACTAGTTTTAATTTATAATTACATATTTTATCTCATTGCATAACATATTGAACCAGCTGAAAAAATGTGGTTAATTTCAATTTGTATCTTAGTATATATTTCATAATACGGTGAAATGTGTTTTTTAATTGAAAATATATCAAGATTATATTTTTTTATTTTCTGATATCAACACAATTATATATATAAAAACCACTTAAATAAATATTAATTAGGAAAAAAAGCCATTCTAAAAATCAAAAAGTACTACAATTAGAAGCATATCTTTAACCTCTTGCTATTTCGATCATATATTTGCAATCAATCTGTATACATCAATATTATTTAAATTACATAAGTTAATTCAATTTAAATAATTTATATATATATATATATATATATATATATATATATATATATATATATATATATATATAAACAATTCTAGTTAATCAAAGGTTAATAATTGCATTATTAAAATTGAAATTATTAATGCAATTCTAGAACCATAATGCAATTCTAGTTCTATTCTAAAATTTAAATTTCATAAACCAAAGTCTATTGGATATGGAATTTACAGGTATAGGTGGGTTTACTAATTGTGTTACACATAACATAGCTTAAAGTTTTCTGCACACATGTATGCCGATTAATAATCTCTTTAATTTACTCATTTATTTGACTCTTTCTTTCTTTTCTTTTCTTTTTTAAATGAACACAGTAAAGGGTGCTCCCATCAGAGCTGCAATAGGTAAGCATCTCCTTCGAATCGTTAATTGTTTTTTCAGGTCCACCCACTGGATGGAACTGAGTAATTTGAAATAATTGTGTTCAAACCGCATTCAAACTATGTAAACTTTTTATTTTCTTATCTGATCCTTTTCTTTTGTTTGAAATGTATAAATAATAATAGTAATTAATGACCATTGCAAAAGTTAGAAACAACATATTTTGTTTGCTTTCTTCATGTACGGCTTGATTCTATATAAATATCTCTTCCATTTCATTACAATTCCTCAACTTTTTTACTCTACTGGCATCATGCAGAATTATTCTATAAGCCTTGGTAAACAGTACCATGATGGCCACCTGGTCTCTTTAACAGCTGTTTTTTTTTCTTGCAGGTTTTCTGACTAATAATATACTCGCTCATCTTTGTAAGAACACTTCTTCTAGTTACATAATTAAAATGTTAAACATGAAACCTAAACAAACACGATACCCTTATATATGATTTTTAGATATGTCTACGCACTTCATATATACCCTTCTAGTGCCCATTAATTAAACGAACAAAAAAATGACATGCAAGAGTACTCTAAATGCAAAAGAACAAAACGTTAACTTGATTCAAATTTTTACGTTAAAAAAAGAGGAGCATGCATATATAAACTTTCAATATGAGGATATATTGTAAAACAACAATAAAACCAAGGATGTCTATAACTTCAAAATTGTAGGGAGCACAATATGAAAATGAGTGAGAGGCTTTTCCTTAATTAGGCACGGGCTAGTGTTAAGTTGGGTGGTATGTATTAGGTATGTTCCGAGTAGGAGTTCAGATGACCTAATGAACTACGAAGGTTTTTAGAAAAATTGTAGAGAAGATTTGTAAATAAATTACAAGAAAACTTCAAAGATAAATAAATAAACTTGCAAGAGAAACGTAAATGTTAATACAAAGCATAATTGAACAATATAAGGAAATATACATTTGTAATTGGGAGTAGACCAGAAAGTTACAAATAGGAACACAAGTGGTAATTGATCAAATTAAAAAAGAATAGGAATAAGAATGAATAATTGACAAAAATACAAGGTTAAATTTAAGAGGTTTTGCCGATAAAAATATATGAATTGGTCTCAAAATGATGATCCGCTCCATCAAAACAGACATTCGTGCTCTTCCTTCAGTTAATTTCACGAATCAATAATCTTATAATAATATTCTGAACATTGACACAACGTTTTCTTTTCCTTGAAATGTAGCAATATGGCGGCTAAAGAGGTATTTACCAGGTGAGGACTATTTTTTATCATGTCTTATTTGTCATGGTTCAATTTTGCAAAAAGAATATATATTTCTTGTATTTGATCATACATATACCTTAGCCTTTTCCTTTAATTTTTTTATATCATGGCTTGTTCTTTATTCATCACAATTTTAGACACTGACAATACCTTTTTGTTGTTGTTGTTGTTGTTGAATATAGGTGGCTACTGGATACAATATTACGGCTCAGGTGAGTTGTTTTTTTTGGGTGAACCTAAAAGGTGGCTGAATAAATTTATATATGTGTGTGCGTGTGTGTAAGTTGTGATATATGAGAACGAAGCCTATATATGCATCTTAGTATTCTACATGTGGTTCATGCTAGTTTTTTCACTTAATCCACACACACACACACACACACACACACACATATGTATGTATGTATCCTACAATATTTCACATATTTACTTAACTCCTTTTCTGATAATGTAGAAAACCCACAACTGGAATTCAACATTGATAAAGGTGAGGATTAGTTCATTCATGCATGTTGTAGTAGGCTCACTTACAATCTTCCTCTTACATTTTTAGGAGGTTAAAATCTCAATCTTAGTTTCTCTCTTCACATTAGAAATAATTAACAAGTAAAACAAGTTGATGAATTTCTTGAAACTTAAGGCTTATTGTAGAGGAAGAGAGTGCCCGAGGCAACCATCAAGAGCATTGTTGATCTTACATAATATTGATTGTGTTTCTATTTGTTTTCATTCTCCTCATGTATTTATTTGGCAGGAAACAGACTTCATACGACCCAGACGATTATCTCTTCAGATTTTTTAAGCATTCTCATAGTTTTGCTCATTACCCTACTTGCGCTACTTGTTTTCATCTGTAAGTATTCTCCTTTGCTTTCTTGGACTAACTGTGAAACATTAAATTTATGTATTAAAACGCAAAACCATTAATTAAGTGCAATATTATCTCCAAGCTTTGGCTCTTCAATGGTTTCATCGATTCCTTTTGCTTATTTTTGTAATTTCAAATCTTAATTTTTCAAATCAACTCTATTTACTTATTTTCTTGCAAATCAATTAAATTTATATTGTTTTAGCCTCAGATTAAATATGTATAAATATCCTTATTTTCTCTTAATTATAAACAATGACTTATAATGCAATTGAATGAATATTTTTTAATCATATAAAATATCCAGAGTGTTTTTATATATTTATTATAAACTTTATTGTTTGTATCATAGAGGCACATAAACACTGGCATAAATTCATTTTTAAAAGGTGTTTACTGGATTAATCAAATATTTCTTTTCTATAATCTTGATATTTTCTTAAATTCACCCATTTATATTAACATATAAAATATCTACTCTTGACAATTTCTTAATGTGGTCTCTTTTTTATGATTCTATCAATTATTCTTTTAAATATGGACAAGCATAAAAAACAACATAGAGCTTCAAGGTCAAAACTTATCAAAGATACAAGAAATATGAATAAAACCACTAAAACTTTATATCATATTAAAAAACTAAAATAAATAAATTAAAAGCTTCTGGAAAAAAAGAAAAGAAATGGTGTTTAAAAATTTATTAAAAAGTAAAAAATGTCAATGACTTAACATATTCTTATTTTTTTCTATTTTTCTCTACTATGAAAAATAATATTTACAATACTCCATGGTGTTTGTTTTTATAATGGTTAATTTATAAATTTTAGTTTCAATTTGTTTTTTTTTCCTTCAAATTTTGGTTTTTTTTTCTTTCTAATATTTCACATTTTAAAAAAAAAGTTGTGCATACAATTCTATATTCTTGACACACGTTCACATTTAATGGAAAATTGATCAAATCACAATACAGGGATCTTATTTAAAATACCTAGAGTAAAGGGATTGTATAAAAACATTAAAAAACATCCTAAATAAAGATATTAATGACTTGTATTTATGAATGTTCTAACAAACAAATAGGGAGAGATTATATGGTAATGAATAAACTAACAAATCAATAAAATGACAAAAAAATGAAAACAAAATAAGTAGAAAAACTAGATTTTTTTCCCCCTAAAATCAATGGAATTTCAGTTAAATTTTATTTGGTGATAACAATTTCAAATTTGAAGAAATTTTATGCTTTTGAACTAAGAAACATAATTTCATTTATAAAAGAAAAAACTTACATGGAAATCTAATAACAAATAATATATTTCCATAATTGATTAATGTTCTAATAATATTTTTATGCAGTGATATATCATACATTATTATTCCTTTGCGGGCTTCCATTTTTCATAACCTTTTTGGTCTATAAATGGCGAAGAAGGCATTTATCAATGTATGATAACATTGAAGAATTCTTGCAAAGTGATGATCATAATCTCATACCTATAAGGTATTCTTACTCGGAGATTAAGAAGATAACCAATGGATTCAGTGACAAGTTAGGTGAGGGAGGTTATGGCTCGGTGTACAAAGGAAAGCTTCGTAGTGGTCATTTTGCGGCAGTAAAACTTTTGCGCCAAGAAAAAACTAGAGGGCAAGATTTTATCAATGAAGTTGCCACCATTGGAAGAATTCACCATTGCAATGTGGTGCAACTCATAGGCTTTACTGCTGAGGGCTCAAAGTGTGCCCTTGTATATGAGTTCATGCCGAATGGATCTCTTGAAAAGTATATTTTTTCCAGACAAGATAGCATCCCGCTAAGCAACCACAAACTATATGAAATTTCTCTTGGGGTGGCCCGTGGTATTGAGTATCTACATCAAGGTTGTGAAATGCAAATTTTGCATTTTGACATCAAGCCTCACAACATTCTTCTGGATGAAAACTTCACACCAAAAGTTTCAGATTTTGGACTTGCAAAATTGTATCCAGCTAATAATAGCACTGTGCCCCTCACTATGGCTAGAGGAACAATGGGATACATGGCTCCTGAATTATTTTACAAAAGCCTTGGAGGCGTCTCTTACAAAGCCGATGTATATAGTTTTGGGATGTTGTTAATGGAGATGGTTGGGAGAAGAAAAAACTTGAATGCATTGGCAAATCATTCGAGCCAAATGTACTTCCCTTCATGGATTTATGACCAAGTTAGTGAAGGAAAGGATATACTAGAAGATGAAGCCACGGAGCAGGAAAAGATAACAACAAAAAAGATGACTATAGTGGCATTATGGTGCATACAATTGAAGCCCATTGATCGTCCCTCAATGCACAAAGTTGTACAGATGCTTGTAGCAAATATTGAATCTCTAAAAATACCTCCTAAGCCTTTTCTCGTTCCACAACAGACATTAAATGATGATCATAGAATCAATATGGTTGATCCACCAAGTTTAAGAGATCCATCGAATGAGTGTAGCATCGACTCTTCATATCAGTTTGGTCGTTGATACAAATGCTCTCGTCTGTTTATTGATTTAAATAATACGTTAATTTTGTATGTTCTCTGAAACTTTGATGAAAGTTGAAATCATACAGAAGTTTGTTAAAACTTGCACTTAACTAGCTTACAAAGTATCTAATTCTCACTAGTCATGTATCAAACCTCACAATAAAACATGTTTATATTATCTTCTTCTTTCTTTGTTATCTCTATATAATAATTAATTTTAATATTGAAATAGATTTCAAATTCTTGACCCATACTTTTTATGCATTAATGATGAATTATAGTGCGTGATTTATTCAATATATAACATTCATACGATGTTACTTGTGATGATTATCAAGAAACTTTGTGTTGTTGTTTAATTAATCAAACGAGAATTACCAATTAAGAAGTAGTATTCAAATTTGAAAGTCCAATTATAATCAGCTAAATATTAAAATTTAAGGACTAAATTGAATCTTTTTATGATAACTTTCAAGTTGCCACCTGTTTTATTTGTTTGTTTCTACTTAGGTCTTACATCTTTCAATCATGCTCTTTTTCAACAAATCAAGACTAATTGATCATCAATTCATCCACAAAGAGTTTTAATTAATGAGAGACAAAAGTGATGATAAAAAAAATATATGGCAATCCATAGTGGAATTTTTCTTTCAAGCCTAAAAATTGGTTTTTCTTAAAGGAAAATGTTCCAAGACTTGGTAATCCCATGAATGATTAATGGAGACCCCAAACAACTAATTATCATCATAGACTATTGGTGATCTTTCTTGGTGTTATCAAGATTTTTTCAACGACAACAATGGTGTTATCATCAAAATTTTAGTGTATTTTCGAAGTCTTTTCTCTCTCTCTCTTCTTGTCTTTTTTTTTTATTGAATCTTATGTTCAATAATTTTTTTTAATTTGAAAAAGGTCGCACTTAGCACTAGAAGTTTATTCGATATTATAGTAGTGTTTGTTTTTTACTTAAGAATATATTAAAATAATATTTATTAATATCATTTAAATTTATTTTTAAGATGAATATATCAAAATGATCTAAAAATAAATATTTAAAAAATATTCTGAATTAAGTTCTATGTTGTTGTGATTTGAGTTTAATGTTGATAAAATGTTAGACATTATGGTAGGTTGGTATTTAAATATTATTGATTTATGTAAAAAATTCTCAAAATTATCTTAAATATTTATCAATTTAAATTGGGAGTATTATGGCCTTAGTAATCATATCTTTGATACTAAACTTTGTAGAGTACCTCTAGATGTCCTCCAAATAAAATTTATTTTAGAATACAAGATCACGACAGATTTAAAAAGAAAGATTTTTTTATCCAAAACGAAAATCACTTGTTAGAAACCATTCAATCTTTAAATCATAGTAGAGCCTCTAAAAAGCATTTTATCTGTGAAATATACTATTTTACTAAACAACTAAAGCTATGAATTGAATCAAACACGTCTAAATTTGTTAAAAAAGAAAAAGAAAAACTCAAAAGTCCAATCAAATAATAAGAGTGTCGGGCACCATTTGTCTCTTCGATGCTCCCTGTTTATTTCCTCCACTTGACGTAACGTGTCTTGTACAGAGCTTGAGAACCCTGCTGAACCTCTGATAATCTGTCAGCTGCTGCACATGTTACATGGCTGAGCTTACGAATTTATTTGTTTTTATATTGAAATTTGAAAAAAATAGAAGAAATATTAGTAAAGCCACAAAATACCATAGTTTAGCTTCTGATAGATTTACAAGATGGGTCGACTATAAAGATGAACTTTCATCATCTGAGGAGGAATTATAATGATGCCTTCCAGTGAGACCTGGAAAATCTGGTGGAAGTGTTGGATTCGAAGCCATGGGACGGACTGAACTGCAAAGGGTCCTCTCATTGATCTTTCCAACTTCTTTGCATACATGATCAAGAATGGATAGAAAATCCCTCACCACCATAAAAATCCGGAGAGGGCGAGCTTCTTCCTTTGCTGAGTTCCCATGGAAATACTCAGTTATTTCCTTCACCAGAGAGAGGGCAGCCTTTTCTTGTGCTTGAAGCATTACAATTTCTTCTTCTGCCTTCTTCATGAACCCGTTCATTGACTCTGAAAACCTCCAGCTACTCTCCTTCAATGCAATTTCTTCATTTAATTTCAGAATTTCTGTAATTTTTGTAATTCCAGAGGCTAGTTTTGCAACTTCACTGCTAAGCACATCCGAATCCATTGCCGCAGCTTTCTTTACATTCATAAGCTCTCCACCCAAACCTGAAACTACTTGCAGGCCAAGCTTCCTAAATTCAACTTCATCCTGGAATGCAGATATTGGGGTTTTCTCGGCTGTTTGATTCTGGTTCGTACCAAAAAGACAAGAGCCTTCCAATCTGATGATTTCCTGAACAACAAAATGCAAGAGAGTGGTTTTCCCATCAGTGCCTTTAATATCTACAAGCTTAAGGAGCGTGTCAAGCTTGAAGGCGTGCGCATCACCACGATTGGTGCCAACATTCATACGGTTCCCAGTCTTGAGAACTGCTTCCAGAAGTTTCAGGAACATTCTGCTGTTCCTTAATTCTTCACAAGCTGCCTGCAGAACAAGGAAGATATGAGCAGCAGCTGGAAGATTGCAGCAATAGGAAAAGATCATGTGCTCAAGCAGAATAGATAATGAACTGCAAGAGAAGCCCCTTAAATGGTATCCAAGTCAAGAAACACATGCGCAAAAAGAACACCCTGAAAAACACTATTTGATCCTTGTCATTCTACATTTGAAGCCAACTAAATTACAGTACAGTATTTGGGAAAAAACTGGGTCATGTCAGCATGTATTGCTACAGTGTTATAAATTTCTCCCCTATCAAACCAAATTGCTGGATCTTAGCAAGACTTGGGGACTCCTGGAAAATAAGGAAGTGATATTGTTATTTTGCAGCTATTTAGAGAGAGAGCATGAAAAAATCATAATGAATGAATGTTGAGCTGAATTCATGGAATTCTGCTTCTATCTCCCTTTTCCCCTTCTATTTTCTCACTACCTGTAAACACCATGACTGGAAACTTGGCTACCAGCCATTTCCATCACTATGGCACCTCTGGATGTTATCCAGATTGGTTCCCACCCAATCAGACACGTAACAAGGTAGCACTCCATCCCCAGGGATCTCATTGAAGGAAGTCGCAGTCCTCTGGTATGATATCAAGAAAGTTTACCTGCCCAGGTGGCTGGCAATGTTGCTGCCTTTAGAAAGTCATGCCCAATTGAGAAGTTATCTAGATTTAATTCAGGCCACTCGATAAATGTGAACTACAAACTACCATGCAAGTTACAGACCTCACATCCAAATTCTTCTATGATGTTTTATGCAGAAGTTCATTTAGTCATGCATTCCAGAGGCTCCTTGAACATCAGGGCATGAAATATCAGGACTAAGAACATGAAGTCTGTCCTGTGGTTTGAACTGAAATGACCATCACATAAAAATGGTACAAACATCAGGCACCAGCACAACCTTAAACACCAAATTCGTGATCAAGGCAGAAGGGAAGGGACAGATTCTACACAGAGCTAGTGGTATGAAAAACTCAAAGAAAAAAGATATAAAAGTGAGAGAGTAACTAAAACGCATCGAGAAATTTATAATGTTTGAAGGATTATCTTGATTTTTGGCAGAACAAGAGTGACGCAGCCCTTTTGATCACCACCATCCACGATTAAAAGTAAAAATGAAATTTATGTTGACAAGAAAAAGAAGCAAGAATGACAGCATGAAACAGAACAGAACACCTGCTTTTCAATATCAGCTACATTACCACGTAAGATATAAATAAAGAAAATAAAATCTACAAGCTAAATGAAGAATTACCTCCAGTGTTTCAAAAGACGTCTTCAGGTACTCAACTTCAGAATCAAAATTAGTAATATAAAGCATTGCATCAACCCTTTTAAATGCGAAGGGAACATCAAGCACTTCCTTGAGGAATTTCTCTGCAGGACCTAGCTTGAATGGCGATTCATCCTTGAAGTCTTTTAATTTGTATTCTTCTTCTTTAGTTGGAGCCATCCTTAACAAGCTTTCAAGAAGCTCTGTCCCCAGAGTATCTAAATTTCCTGTTCACGTCAGTGAAAGGTTGAGCAACTGCATTGCTCTATCTCACCAATAATGCGCACACAAAAACACACTCATCACTGTTATTAGTACTCCTAGTAGCAGAGAGAGACATTATCTAAGTAGACAAAGATTGACCCTTTGGACTAACAAGGGGAACATTGTCATGGGAAAAATAAGATCCCTCTATGAGCAGAGGTTTTACATTTGCACAACATTACCATGTTAGATAAAGAGAGATTATTCTTTTCTCAACTATTGCAAATGTATCCAACAAAGTAGGGACCACATAGAATTATAATTAACACAAAGTCACTTAATTAAAAGCACTCAGCATTTTGAATTGCTTTGTGGCAAGCGAAAAGCTTTTGTCTGAAAGGCATCCCTCCACCTCCTTAATTTAAGACTCTTTCTCGAACAAAATCTACATTTTTTTTGATGTAGGATAAAAAGATTTTGGATTTCACCAAAAAATATATCAACTAAGTGCTTGTTTAGAACAATTTCTTATTCATATGTAATTTATTTAAATAATATTAATGTTCTATGTTAAAAAACATTTATTAATTTTTAAATGTTAAAAAACATTTAATATTAATTTATTTAAATAATATTAATGTTTTATGTCCCAAACAATTAGAAAACATTTTAGGCAACCTGATAAACTCATTTATGGTCTCAAAAGCCCAAAAAATCAACCTAAAACGAAAACAATTATTGAGCTCATATTTGATTTCCTAGGCAATTTCAATGTAAAAATACATGTGATATGAAATCTCCTTATCAAATACAATATTTTGAAACTAAAATTTATCATTTTTGTGGCTAAAATTAGTGCCAATAAAAAATTATTTTCTTAGTGCCAGATTCCAACGACCTTCTCTTATCTCTCTCAAAAAAATTAAAAAAAAATAAAATTGAGGATCAAAATTAATCTTGCCTTTTAATTTTGAAAACTAAAGGGACCCAGCATTTAAATTTGAAAAATATAGGAGCTAAAATAAATATTTCACCTAAACTTTGTTAAAGTCACCCAATCCTTCCATATGCTTACACTTTGGTATCCCATCTTTTAATTCCATTATTTCCCATACATTAGAAGGTGAATTGAGTTATCCTTAAAACATAAAAACAGCTCTAAAATTTCATTTCCTTTCGGAAATAAAAATAGGATCATGTTTGTGTTTTTTTAATAATGTTTTTTTTTATGCACTTTTAAACAAAATCTACAAATCAAAGATTATGAAAATCAAGTATCTATCAATAAAATTAATTTAAGTTTCAGATTTGAAAGAAAAGTCAGAGTTTACAAACAAAATTATAACAATAGCTAAAAGAGCTCGGGTTCGGTCCACTGTGCACTGTGACTCATGTGCACTGTGGACTGGACATTTGCAGTCCGTGCGTCGCGGTTGTTCGTCCGCCTTTTTTTTTTTTCCGCCTATGAACAGTGTAATGGCGATGTTAGCCCTAGTAATAGGACAAAATAGTGTTTCGGCTGAGGGGTAAATAACGCTTAGGGTCAGGGGTGCGGGCGTAATTGCACGCGTACGGACCGTTCCGGACCGGTCCGGTCCGGCCCGGTCCGCCGCAACCCTTTATTTTTTTTTAATATTTTTGAAATGGCTACAGACGGTTCTAGCCCCTAATAAGACAAAATCGCTTATTTAAGGGCAGGGACATAACGGTAACTAACCATTATTATTTATATATTTTTCGAAATCTGTCAGGCGCGTGCGGTTCACGCGGCCGACGGTGTCCACCCTGACGCCCCTTTCAAGCGACGCGTGCGGTATGATACGGTGGCCGAAAATGAGCTACCGGGGTCGAATCCGGTGCACCTCCTCTTGGTCGTCCTCCCGGTGCGGCGTGTTTTGCCGCACGATGTCCATGGACGCGGCGGAGGCCGGTTGAAGACGGCGGCAACGTTTCTCTCTCTCCCCTGCACGTAAAAGTGTAGGAGAGGCCCCCATGTTTTTACCTTTTGCACTTCGATCCCTCAACTTGCAATTTCCTTTCCTGCACCTTTCACTTCTGTTACATTAGTTTTAATTTGCTGCGATTTGGTCCTTCAGGTTGAAATTAATTAAATGTGCACCTTTCACTTCGGTCCTGCAACTTTTTATTTCCGAATTGGGTCCAAATTGGTCATTAAATTCGGTACACAGGTTTGAATTTTTGCAATATTATCCTTGGATGGAAATTGATAATAAATGTGATTTTCATTTCATCCCTTCAACTTTTGATTTATGATTTAAATCCCTGTTTAAATTTTGTAATGCTTATCAAATAATTGTTATATTTTTCCTAATAATTTTATTTTCCATCGATTTTTTTTCCTTTGATTTATTTCTGCCACTTTCATTAATAATAATAATAATAATAATAATAATAATAATAATAATAATAATAATAATAATAATAATAATAATAATAATAATAATAGTTTTTTTTTTCTTGCTTACTCTTTTGTTAATGTTTTTGATTGTTTTTTTTTTTCCGTTAAAATTTTATAATTGTAATTGTTTTTGCAATAATAGCAATAGTCATTTTATATCTAATATTACTAGAGATAAAAGACAACTCAAGAACAAAAAATAGACAAATTTACCTAGGTTACCTACAATTAAAAAACGATACAAGTCACTTTTGTCTCGATTACATTGTTCCTTTTAAACGGCAGACAAGTCATTATTATATGTTTTAATATTTATTGCATATTATCGCCTAAAAATATATAAAGAGATAAAAAAAAAATTGACCTCGGATTTTTTGCAATAAAAAAATTAATATCAGCATTCTTAAATACATTTAATATAATAATATGAAGAATAAATCTTATAAAAGAAAAAAAAATGGGCTTCGAATTTTAATTTTGTGTTCTTTTGTTGAAGTGTATTTCTGAAAAAAAAAATTGGATTTTTAATATTTAAGATCTAATATTACCCGGGAAAAAAATACAACTCAAAAAAAACAAAAGGTAAACAAATTTGCCTAGATTATATACAATTAAAAAAATATATGAGACACTTTTCTGTTTCAACTACACTCGTTCTTTTTAGACAGACAAATAAGTAATTATAGCACGCAAAAAAATATATATTCCTTTTTTTTTGAAAAATATTGCAATGTTTTTAATTTATAATGTGTCGATCTAATATTACCGAGGAAAAAAAGGCAACTCATATTGTTTTTTTTTAACAAATTTACCTAGGTTATCTACAATTAAAAAAATATACAAAATCACTTCCCATTTCGATCACACTATATAATATGTGAGACTAAGTATATGTGTTTAATATTTATTTAATATTATCGCCTAAAAAATATATAAAGAGAGAAAAAAAATGACCTACGATTTCTTGAAAAAAAATTAATATCGACATTCTTAAAGATATTTAATATAATAATATGATGAATAAATCTTATAAAAAAAACTTTTGGCTTTGAATTTAAATTTATATTTTAGACCCTTTGTTTGTTTCTCTTTAAGAAACGGTGACCTTTTTTTTTCACATGTATTTTTTGATTTTTTTACTGTCCAACTCAGTTGTTCTTTTTTAACCGGGTTTCTTTTGTTGTTTTGTTTTTTTAACCAGAGTATCCGTGACAACAAATTTCTTATAAATCATTTCACCTTCTTAGCAAATTTTGTAACAAATTTTATCAAAAGTTTTTTACCAATAACAATATTCAATCACATTTTGATTCAAAAAAACCATTTTTAGCATATTTTATCAATTACAATTATACTAATTAAATATTAAAATAACAAAATACAACATTTATAAAATCAATTAATTTTTTACATAGATAAAAATGCCCAGCGAAGCGGGCTAATCAACTCGTACAACACTAAAATACAAGGGAAGGAAGAGTGCAAAGAAACATCATCCTAGAAGACTTTTCTTTCACCCATCTTTTTATAACTAGTTTTAAAAGCTAAAGAATTATAGAATTAATTCTAGTAATAATCGTAATGGGTTTCTGTATTATTAGTCTTTCATTAGCTGGTCATCTATTCCCTTGGAAAATTCGAAAACGAAGACTTCCTACCGTGTGCTCTACTGACTTGTTACCGTAGATATTTTGATATTGTTTTAATATTAATGCATGAGAATATATATAAAAAATAAACTAAATATTTTTAAAAAAATATTAAATTAATTGAATCTCATATTTTTAATATAATATCATGAATAAATCTTAAAAAATAAAAAAAAATATTTTTTTTTAAAATAAAAATCACTTTAAACTAAAAATATATCAAACTATATATAGATAAAACAAATAAAAAAAGACAATAACAAATCACTGTGTGCATGCATATTGTAACCAAATTGGTCAAAAGATTTGGTTGACAAGGAAGGAACACACGTGGAGGCCACTCCATTTTCTTTTCTTTATTTTTTCACATACATTACATTTTTTTTCCAAGTCTAGGCGTCATCGTTGATAATTAAATTGGATTATTATAAGGCGTTAATTAGATTTAATTGTGCCAAGGAACTCGGAATCCAAATCCGAGTTTTCTAACTTTTCTACCCCCATCTTTTCTCTTATTGGCCTGCCTGCTGCTATTCTATTGACTTGGAAAATTCGAAAACGAAGACTCCCTGCCGTCTTCTACATGACTAGCCTTCTATCGATCCCACATTGAAATACGAATTTTCTAGAGGGACAGGTGCTTAATTTAATTCTAGATTGCTTTTTTATTCATTTCATTATATTATTTTTCGGCAATATAAAGCTTGTTTTATATAAAGGTGTTGTCTGCAAGTATTTAGAAAATGGCTTTGATTCAATTTCTCTATCAGCTTCGTTTTGCGTAGAAGCTTCCTTCTTTTGTGGGGGGTTTATTTTGTCCGTATTTATTCATTTATATTATTAGATTTTTTTTTATTCATTTTTTTGTAGGGGTTTTATTTCTATCAGGTTCTGTTCTGAAATTTTAATTTATCTTGGTGATAATTTTAAAATTAATATTGCTCTTTTTTTCCCTTTGTTCTTTTTTTTATGTGTGTTTTCTGTTATTTTATCTATTTTCAGATTAAATAATTTTATGATTTTATTGTTTGCGCTATAATGATGATAATTTTAGTGATTATTTTTATTTTATTTTTTAAAATGTTATTTTATTTTATTTTTTAAAATGTTATTTAATGATTTTAATTATTTGAGCAGTAATGTTGATAATAATTTTAACTGCTATAATAATGAAAATGACGATAACGTAGGGATCAATTTTTAATTTATGTTTAAATCTACTTATTTTTTATTTGATGATTGCAGGTCTTCTCACAATTTTTATTTTGTTTTTAAATGTGATTTAAATTGAATTATATAATGAATTGATCTTAATACAATGAATTCAATAATTCAAATATCAGAATCTTCTTGCTTTTTTAATGATGACGATAATTTTATGTTGGTTATTTCGTTAAAATCTACTAAACGGATAAATCTATATCAATTTAAAATACATATATTTTATAGAAAACTTGCACTTTACAGTAATGTTGCACATATTTATTATTTTGACTAAATTTATATTATAACAAAAAAAAATACAATTAATATTTTTTGCGTTAAAAAAAATATGCATTAAAAAAAAAAATAGTGTCGACCGCGATGAGGCGCGGGGGCTTGGCTAGTTATTTCTAATTTAGATTTGTTATAACATATTAAATATTATTTAAAATTTTATTTTAATTATTAAATTTATATTAGTTAATTACTAATTTCAACTCGTATGTGAGTTTTCAACCTAAAAAAAATTCATTAGAACTTGTCATGATAGGACCAACTAATTTTGTTCAAAACAAAATAGGAACAACTAAGTTGTCACTTGGTTTTATTAGAAATTTTTGTCAAATAAAATATTAATATAATTAAAATAAATTATTAATAAATAAACAAATGATATTAAAATACCATTAATTGTTATGAACTATGGATTTCTGTGATTGAATTGAGAGAAAAAAGAAGATCAACACAGTGATAGTTAGGGATTCGATAGAGAGAAAGAGAAGGGAAAGTTGAATTGAATACTGTTCACAATAGAAAGTCACACATTATGTATGTCTATCCGGTTCACCTTATTTATACCCATTTTATAATACGTATGTATACTTCTATACTCTAACATTAACCAGTTAACATTTATCTTGTAAATTTTAAAGTCCTTTATTCTATACAGAAAGAAAAATACAAGGTCATCGTATTTTATTAAAATCTATAGAGTGAGAAATTGTAGAGCAAAGAAATTTCTTCGGGGTTGTCTGCAAGTATATATATAGAAAATGGCTTTAATTCAGTTTCTCTATCAGCTTCGTTTTGCGTTGATTTTGCAAAGTCATAGAAGCTTCCTTCTTTTGTGGGAACCCATTCATGTAATTTCCATCGAGTGGACTTTATGCCCATCGATTCCTGTCGTATTGAATGCCGATGGACTCAATTAGCTGGTGTTTGTAGGCAAGTATTGTTTTCAATAATTCATATTGAATGAGGATGGACCCAGTCGTCAGATGGTTTATATAAAAATAGTATTGCTCTCAAGAACAACCCATTATTTCATTTCCCTGCAAGATATCTCTCAATGTTGAGTGGAATGTTAGAGCAGCTTTTGGGTGCATACCTAGCCCTTCTTTTTCTAGTCATCCTAGCCGGCCACCATAGCTGCAGTGCTACAACTAGCTGTGCTCCCTCTTCTTGTGGTGATATCACTAATATTAGCTACCCTTTTCGATTACAAACCGATCCCAAAAGGTGTGGCCGCAAAGAATATAAGCTTGGTTGTGAAAACAACCGCACAACTGTATACTTGCAGAGGGTAAAATACTATGTTCAGGCAATCGCTTATGACCCTGAATTCACAATTCGAATTGTGGAGGCTGATTTTCAAAAGGATGATTGCCTCTCCATCCCTCGTCATTCGGGTTATCCCTTCGACTACGATCAGTATTATCCGTTTGGCTATATCCATTCCTTTGGAATTACATTAACTTTCATTAGCTGCCCAAGTCGAATACCGAGTCCTCCTTTTAATTTCGTAAATACTTCTTCCTGCAAAAATGGCAGTATTTATTCTCCCAGCTTCCGCCATATGGAAGGTTATTCCTATGTGATGGCTGGTTATAGCTATTGGATGGTTGATCACTATGTGATGTTTGGTGAAATTGCTGAAGTACCGGACTTATGCCGTATAGATTTGATTTATGAACCACCTTTATTTTCTCAACTACAAAATATTACCAATATGTCTTTGATAGAAGTCCATGATATTTTGGGCAATATGTCTTTGATAGAAGTCCATGATATTTTGGCATATGGCTTTGAGCTTTCATGGTTAGAGGCTGCTTGTGATTATGCCAAAGTGAACCACCTCAACTTTGATAACGCCACCACACGCTACTCCTACTGTGACAGTACGTTACTCTCTCTCTTTCTCTGAAATCAGCTCATCTGAATGCATAAGAAGTAAATGTACCGTCGTTTTGGTATTTGAGTAATTAACTGCATTTATATATAATTAAGCACTTCACTTGCTATATATATGGGAATGGGATGGTTACCACTCGCATAAACATCCAACAAATCTCTCCATTACATGTAAGTCACACATCCAAACAAAACTTCACATGAACTAAGTTTTCTGCACGCATGCATGCCGATTAATTATCTCTTTAAAGGATTTCAATTAATTTTATTCATTTGACTCTTTCTTTGTTTCTTTTTTAAAAAAAAAAAATGAACACAGGAAACAGCGCTCCCATCAGAGCTGCAATAGGTAAGCATCTCCTTCGAATCTTTAATTGTTTTTCCAGGTGCACCCACTGTTAGAATGTGTATTCTAGAATATATTAGAGTAGAAGAAATAATACTCTAGAATATAGTATTGGGTATCTTAATACATGTATATAAAGGTAGCACACGGTATGTGTGATATTACAGATATTTTGAGAACAGTGATAAATTTGAAATTTTCATTTCCCTCTCTTTCTTCTATTCTCTATGTTCGTCTTCGTTCTCTTTATTCAAGAACACTCAGCTTCTTCTACTTCTTATCTTTAAATTCCTCTGAATCTCAACATCATCTCATGATTCCAACACCCACTGGATGCAACTTGGTGATTTGAAAAAATTGTGATCAAACTGCTTTCAAAGAAATAACTCTCTAAACTTTTTATTTTCTTATTTGATCCTTTCTTTTGTTAGAAATGCAGGGATAATGATAAGAATTAATGACCATTTCAAATGTTAGAAACAACATATTTTGTTTTCTTTCTCCATGTACAACTTGATGGTGTTTTATTCTCTATAAATATTTCTTCCATTTCATTACAATTCCTCAACTATTTTACTCTACTAGTATTATCATGCAGAATTATTCTATAAGCCCTGGTAAACAGTACCATGAAGGCCACCTGGTCTCTTTAACAGTTGTTTGTTTTTCTTACAGCTTTTCTGGCTAATCATATACTCGCTTACCTTGGTAAGAACACTTCTTCTAGTTACATAAAATGTTAAACAAGAAACCTAAATAAGGTGTAAGACATTGAAGGTATGGATTGGAGATAGATATATCCTTAATTCAAAACTTCACAATTCAGGAATATTACGTAATCTTTCTATCTATAACTTGAGAAATTACATGTAAGACGGTACTAGCTAGGTTGAGTATGAAGTGAGTATATTTATCCACTCTAACCATTTCATTGAGAAAGAAATTAGAGATGTCTACGCACTTCATACTCTAAATGCAAAAGAACAAAAAACAATTATGTTATTTGAATATCAAAAAAGACTTGCGTGCTCTTTCCTTCAGTTAATTTCATGAATCAATAATCTTATAATAATATTCTGAACATTGAAACAACATTTTCTTTTCCTTGAAATGTAGCACAATGGCGGCATACGAGGTATTTACCAGGTGAGGACTATTTTTGATCATGTCTTTTTTATCATGGTTTAATTTTGTAAAAAGAATATATATATGTCTTGAATTTGATACATATACCTTAGGCTTTTCCTTTAATTTTTTATATCATGGCTTGTTCTTTATTCATCACAATTTTAGACGCTGACAATACCTTTTTTTTGTTGTTGAATATAGATGGCTACTGGATACATTATGAGAGCTTCGGTGAGTTTTTATTTTTGGTTAGCCTGAAAGGTGGTAGAACAAATTTATATATATGTGTGTTGTGATATATGAGAACAAAGCCTATATGTCTTAGTATCCTACATCTAGTTCATGCTAGTTTTTTCACTTAATCTATACATACACACATACATATGTATGTATGTATGTATGTATGTATGTATTTATCCTACAATATTTCACATATTTACTTCACTCCTTTTCTGTTAATGTAGGAAAACCACGACTGGAATTCAACTTTTATAAAGGTGAGGATTAGTTTATGCATGCATGTTGTAGTAGACTCACTTTCAATCTTCCACTTACGAGGTTAAAATCTCAATCTTAGTTTCTCTCTTCACATTAGAAATAATTAACAAGTAAAACAAGTTGATGAATTTCTTGAAACTTAAGGCTTATTGTAGAGGAAGAGAGTGTCCAAGGCAACTGTCAAGAACATTGCTCTTACGTAATATTGATTGTGTTTCTATTTGTTCTCATTCTCTTCATGTATTTATTTGGCAGGAAACAAAACTTATACTACCAAGACTATCTCTTCATATTTTCTAAGCATTCTCATAGTTTTGCTCCTTACCCTGCTTGTTCCCATCGGTAAGTTTCTCTAAACTTTATTGTTTGTATCATAGAGGCACATAAAAACTGGCATAAACTAACAAAATCAATTAAATGACTAAAATTGAAAACAATATTGGCAAAAAAACTAGATTTATTTTTTTGTTTTGTTTTTCATTTTCCCTAAAATCAATGAAATCTTAATTAAATTTTATTTGGTGATAAGAATTTCAAATTTGAAGAAACTTTATGCTTTTGAACTAAGAATCATAATTTCATTTATAAAATAAAAAAAATAAATTAAATGGAAATCTAATAGCAAATAATATATTTCCATAATTGATTAATGCTCTTATAATATCTTTATGCAGTGATCTATCATACATTCTTACTCCTTTGTGGACTTCCATGTCTCATAACCTTATTGGTCTATATATGGCGAAGAAGGCATTTATCAATGTATGATAACATTGAAGAATTCTTGCAAAGTGATGATCATAATCTCATGCCTATAAGGTATTCTTACTCAGAGATTAAGAAGATAACCAACGGATTCAGTGACAAGTTAGGTGAGGGAGGTTATGGCTCGGTGTATAAAGGAAAGCTTCGTAGTGGCCGTCTTGCGGCAGTAAAACTTTTGCGCCAAGAAAAAACTAAAGGGCAAGATTTCATCAATGAAGTTGCCACCATTGGAAGAATTCACCATTGCAATGTGGTGCAACTTATAGGCTTTACTGCCGAGGGCTCAAAGCGTGCCCTTGTATATGAGTTCATGCCTAATGGATCTCTTGAAAAGTATATTTTTTCCAGGCAAGGTAGCATCCCGCTAAGCAACCATAAACTATATGAAATTTCTCTTGGGGTGGCCCGTGGTATTAAGTATCTACATCAAGGTTGTGAAATGCAGATTTTGCATTTTGACATTAAGCCTCATAACATTCTTCTCGATGAAAACTTCACTCCAAAAGTTTCAGATTTTGGACTTGCCAAATTATATCCGGCTAATAATAGCATTGTGCCCCTCACTATGGCTAGAGGAACAATCGGATACATGGCTCCTGAATTATTTTACAAGAGCATCGGAGGTGTCTCTTACAAAGCTGATGTCTATAGTTTTGGGATGTTGTTAATGGAAATGGTTGGGAGAAGAAAAAACTTGAATGCATCGGCAGATCATTCAAGCCAAATGTACTTCCCTTCATGGATTTATGACCAAGTTAGTGAAGGAAAGGATATACTAGAAGATGAAGCCACGGAGCAGGAAAAGATAACAACAAAAAAAATGACTATGGTTGCATTATGGTGCATACAATTAAAGCCTATTGATCGTCCCTCAATGCACAAAGTTGTACAGATGCTTGTAGCAGATATTGAATCTCTACAAATGCCTCCTAAGCCTTTTCTCGTTCCACAACAGACATCGAATAATGATAGGATCAATGTGGATGATCCAACAAGTTTAAGAGATCCATCAAACAATTGTAGCATTGATTCTTCATATCAGTTTGGTCGTTGATACAAATGCTCTCATTTGTTTGTTGATTTAAATAATATGTTAATTTTGTATGCCTTAATTCTCTGAAACTTTGATGATAGTTGAAATTATATGGATGTTTGTTAAAACTTGCAATTAACTAGTTTACAAAGCATCCAATATACACTAGTCATGTATCGACCTCGCAATAAAACATGTCTATATTATCTTTTTCTTTCTTTGTTATCTTGATATAATAATTCATTTTAATATTGAAATAGATTTCAAATTCTTGGCCCATACCTTTTATGCTTTAATGATGAATTACAGTGCGTGATTTATTCAATAAATAACATTCATACGATGTTACTTGTGATGATTATCAAGAAACTTTGTGTTGTTGTTTAATTAATCAAATGAGGATCACCAATTAAGAAGTAGTATTCAAAATTGAAAGTCTAATTATAATCAACTAAATATTAAAAGTTAAAAATAAAAATAATATTCAATTAAAAAAATACAAAAAATTAATCAAGTAGACATAAAAGAAAAGAAAAGGGATGCTACCATTAGTGTTTTTAACGAAGCAATCAACATGTAAGGCCAAATGTTGTGCTCTCTAGTGAAAATAACAATTTTCTTGTCGATCCATGACAGATATTCCTTCCATCCCATGATGCAACTTCCCCAAATATCTTTGCATTAGTCAAACAAAATAACTACTACTACTACGTAAGAAACAAGTTATATTGATGTTCATCCCATGATGCAATTTCCATATATTCCTTTTGATTGCCTTAGTCTAAGTAACTTCTATTTCTTTTTCTTAAGTTGAAAAAAATATGTTAAATATTGTTTTTTAACCTAAAAGATAGACCAAGACAAAGGGAATAAATAGCTTCTCATTTACTTTCTTCAAGCTTTTACCTTCATATTTTGTTTCTTTAACATATGATCTCACTTTTTATCTTTTGTCTAACATTAACTTTCTCTCTCCTCTGTTAAATCATAAGGTAAAGTTCTATACTAAAATTGAAATTTCATAAACCGAAGGATCAAAAGAAAAACATCAAAAGTATAAAGACTAAATTGAATCTTTTTATGAAAACTTTCAAGTTGCCACCTGTTTTATTTATTTGTTTCTACTTCGATCTTCCATCTTTCAAATGCTCTTTTTCAACAAATCAAGACTAATTGATCATCAATTCATCCACAAAGAATTTTAATCAATGAGAGAAAAAAGTGGTGATAAAAAAATATATGGCAATCCATAGTCAAATTTTTCTATCAAGCCTAAAAATTGGTTTTTCTTAAAGGAAAATGTTTCAATACTTGGTAATCCCATGATTAATGGAGACCCCAAACAATTAATTATCATCATAGACTATTGGTGATTTTTCTTGGTGTTATCAAGAATTTTTCAACGGCAATAGTGGTGTTATCATCAAAATTTTAGTTTATTTTCAAAGCCTTTTTTCTCTCTCTTCTTGCCTTTTTTTTTTATTGAATTTTATGTCCAATAATTGTTTTAATTTAAAAAAGGTCGCACTTAACACATATAAATCAGGAGTCACAAATATTCTCTAAACTATATCAATATTTTTTTAATCCTAGCAAAGATGGACCCAAGTGATGGGACTATGTTGTTGGTCAGCTTTTGGCCCATGAATCTCATCGATAACATGTCTCTCATTTTCATTAAGAGATCTCACTTTCAATTCATCTCCGTTTAGATTTTATAAATGTTTCAAGATCATTTTGATATGGTATATCAAAAATTAATTTAAAAAATAAAAAATATATATTATTTTAATATATTTCTAAACAGCACTAGAAGTTTATTCGGTATTATAATAGTGGTTGTTTTTTTCTTAAAAATATATTAAAATAACATTTATTATTATTATTGAAATTTATTTTTAAGATCAATATATCAAAATGATCTAAAAATAAAAATAAAAAAATTATAAAAAATGTTCTGAATTTAACTTCTATGTTGTTGTAATTTGAGTTTAATGTTGATAAAATGTTAGACATCATGGTAGGTTGGTATTTAAATATTATGTATTTATGTAAAAAATCTCAAAATTATCTTAAATACTTATCAACTTAAATTGAGAGTATTATGGTCTTAGTAATCATATCTCCTTGATACTAAACTTTGTAGAGTACCTATATATGCCCTCCAAATAAAATTTATTTTAGAATACAAGTTCACGATAGATTTAAAAAAAAAAGATTTATTTATCCAAAACCAAAATCACTTGTTAGAAACCAATGAATCTTAAAATCATATTAGAGCAACATAGAAGTTATGGCTTCACCAGATGTCAATTCTCGTTGGCTATGTGCTGCTAGTAAATCTTTTGGTGGATGTTTCAATATACAAATTGATGAGGTCAAATCAACCAATAATGTAAAGGTGCTGGAAGCTCCTATTGAATAACACAGAATTGCAAAGTGATGTCTGTGTTGTATTATAATTTGAATAATGATTCACACATATGTAACTTAATACAGAGCCCTATATATAGATGTTACATGGGTAATTTAATTCTATACCCGTTACAGATATTCCTAGCCAGAGTGCAGGGATTTGATTTATACTGCATGTGTCACGGCTTGATTTATTTCTGCCGTTGCTCATTGCAGTGTTGCTGATATTGTGCTGCTGTTATTTCTTCATTTAACTCACTTTCCTTAATACGCCCCCTCAAAAATGGGCTTCCATCGGCAAGACCAATTTTGTCTCGTAGAAATGCAGTCCGTTCACGGGAAAGAGGTTTGGTTAGCAAATCTGCCAGTTGATCTTGAGTGTGGACATGACTAACACTGAGTGTCCCTTGCTGAACATGATCACGAACAAAATGTAGGTCAACTTGAATGTGCTTCATGCGAGAGTATTAAACCGGATTGAAGCTCAGATGGGTTGCTCCGATATTGTCACAGAGGAGTGTGGGAGGTTGCTTCAGTGGAAATCCAAGTTCCTGAAGAAGTGCTAGCAACCATAATGTTTCAGATGCTCCAGAAGCCAGAGCTCTATACTCGGCCTCAGTGCTGGACCTAGCCACAGCTTTTTGCTTGTTGGATTTCCATGAGATGGGATTACCTCCCAGGAAGGTGATGTAGGCTGTTGTGGAGGTTCTGTCATCAACATCACCTGCCCAGTCTGCGTCACTGAAGGTTATGAGTGTTGGAGCTGGATTTGCTGTGATGTTGATGCCAAGGAAGATAGTCTTCTTGAGATACTGTAGTAGTCTTTTAGCAGTAGACCAATGGTTGACCGTAGGTTTATGCATGAATTGGGACAACTTATTAACAGCAAAGGAGACATCTGGTCGGGTGAGTGACAAGTATTGCAGGCTACCAATGAGACGTCGATAGAGAGTGCAGTCCATAGCTGCTGAACCATCTACCAATTGGAGAGTTTGAGTTGTTGACAGAGGAGTGGATACGTCTTTGGCATCAATCATGTGCATGCTAGCTAGTAGGTCTCTGATATATTTGTGTTGGGAGAGGAAGATTCCAGTGGATGTTGGCACTACTTCCACACCAAGGAAGAAATGAAGAGAGCCCAGGTCTTTTAATGAAAATTGATTCCCAAGCCGAAGGACCACCTGAGCTATGAACCCTTGATCATTGCCTGTCAAAACCAAGTCATC
The DNA here is from genome assembly GCA_029030765.1 of Salix suchowensis. NCBI lineage: Eukaryota > Viridiplantae > Streptophyta > Magnoliopsida > Malpighiales > Salicaceae > Salix > Salix suchowensis. The sequence goes on along the minus strand of CM054986.1, from coordinate 12,841,729 downwards.
AACATACACAAGCATGTAACATGTAATTGAGTTACGATGATAGATAAAAAGAGAGGGATCGGCCCTTGATGCAGAGAACCCAATTTCAATGATAGACTGTCTTAAGGCCGAGTACCAAGCCCTGGGGGCTTGCTTCAGGCCGTAGATTGTCTTTTGCAATTTGCACACAGAGTTAGGATGGGCAGGATCTTTGAAGCCTGGGGGCTGAATCATATAGACAGTTTCCTGCAAAGAACCATGCAAGAACGCATTGTTTACGTCCATTTGTTTGAGGGGCCATCCATGCATAACAGCAATGCTCAGAACGGTTCGAATTGTGGCCGGTTTCACTACGGGACTGAAGGTTTCCTTGAAGTCGAGTCCAGGGCGTTGATGATAGCCTTTTGCTACCAGACAGGCCTTGAATTTTTCCACTGAGCCATCTGCCTTGCGTTTGACCCTGAAGACCCACTTGCAGCCAATTGGGTTGCAGTCAGTTGGTGGTTGAACCAGACACCATGTGTTATGGCGCATTAGGGCTGTTATCTCGGCAGCCATGGCAGCACGCCACTCGGGTTGAGAGAGTGCTTGACTGACACTGGAGGGTTCTAAGAGAGATGGCAGAGAGTGTTTAGACACAGTGTTGAGTTGCTTGGGTTTGTGGATGTTTAGACCTAGTGGTAGAGTCAGAACAAGGAGAAATAGGAATGGAAGAGGATGATATACCTGGAGATGACGTACCTGAGGGAGATGTTGAAACGGCACCACTGTGTTCCAAACTCTCGGATGGGGCAGACGACGGTGAAGGAGATGGATGAAGAATAGTGTGGGTAGGTGCGTGATTTGAGGTGTGGGTCTGTTTTGTTTGGGTGGATGGATATGTTTTTAACTCATCAAAAATGACGTGCCGTGATATATAAATTCGACCCTTTAAAGGATCTAAGCACATGTAGGCATTCTGTGTTTGAGAGTACCCTATAAAAATGCAAGGAAGAGATTTTTGTTGCATTTTATGAGTATTATGTGGTCGAGTGAGTGGAAAACATAAACAACCGAATTTTTTTAATTTAAGGTAGTTTGGACGTTGACCAAACAGGATCTCAAATGGGGATTTGTTGTGGAGGAGAGGGGTGGGTTGTCTATTAATAAGGTAAGTGGCTGTTTGGAAAGCATGGGGCTAAAAAGATAAAGACAACGAAGCATCAGAAAGTAGAGTAAGACCGGTTTCTACAAGGTGACGGTGGCGCCGCTCGGATACACCATTTTGTTGGGGTGTATATGGAGCTGTGGTGTAATGACTTATACCATGAGAGGAGAGATATGATTTTAGATGTATGAATTCTCCCCCATTATCTGAATATAAACTTCTGATTTTGGATTTAAACCTTGTTTCAACTAACATATGAAATTTTGGAAAAATGCTAGAAACAAGAGATTTTGAAGTCATGGGGTAAAACCATATATACTTGGTATAATGGTCAACAAAAATCAGATAGTAGCGCGCGCCATCGGACCCCATAATAGGAGCGGGTCCCCAAACATCAGTAAAAATAATTTCTAGAGGAGAATGGCTATGAAGACTTGTTGGTCCAAAAGGTTGTTTGTGTGCTTTATTTAAACAACATGAAGTACATGAGGAGGGTTTTTTATTGGCGGTGAGTGGAAGGGAAAATAAATTGACAAGATTTTGAACGATCTTAATTGACGGGTGACCAAGGCGTTTGTGCCAACCTTCAATTGAAGTTCGCTCATGTGCACACGCAACCATTTTTGGAATAGTAGGGACCATCTTAGAGTTTGGAAATACGTAGACGCCATTTTCACATGCTCCCCTTAGTAGAGTCGCCCCCGTGTATATATCCTTCAAAAGAAAATAAAATGGGTGAAGTTCCACATAAACATTATTTCTTTTGGTAAAATGATGGATTGAAATAAGGTTTTTTTTCAATATTTGGAACACAAAGTGTATTTTGTAAAAGAAAGGTTTTGAGTGGTGTGGATAAGGCTAAAGAGCCTATGTGAGTAACCGGCAAACCTTTACCATCTCCAAGAAGGACTTCATCCGTGCCACCATACTCGGAGTGAATTGTCAGATTTTTGATATCACCCGTGATGTTGTGGGAGGCGGCCGAGTCAAGCAACCATTTCTGGGCTGAATTGTTGGATATCTCGGTATTATTGACCGAGATATCTGAAGACTGCAATCTGGGGCAGGCCTTGGCAGTGTGGCCCATATGGTCACAGTATTGGCATTTTGGCTGATTGGGCTGGTAGCGTCTGTGAGGAGCCCGGCCTTGATTGAATGGGCGTCGCTGGTCACGGGGATGGGCTTCAATGCCCTATCGGTGGTCACTGGCTGAACCGTGGGAGTACCTTGGCTGATACTGTTGTCGTCTGTTGCCCTGGTTATTATAGCTGCTTCTGGAATGTTGTGGACCATTGTAAGTGGGTCGATGATGCGTGTAATTGGCAGTGGCCACCAACTGCTGAGTGGTTGTTTCCATTCTTCTCAAATAATTCTCATGCCCAACCAGAAGATCATGGAGTTCTTCGAAGGTGAGAGACTTCTCTCGGGTTCTTATAGGGCCTGCAATATCTCTAAACTCGGGTCCCAACCCGTTGAGTGCATAGAGAGTGGTGTCATCATCAGAAATGGGATGATCAATGAGAGCAATCTCATCAACCAGACCTTTGATGACATGGAGATAATCTGTGATGGAACGATTACCTCGTTGAACCAGTGTCAATTCTTCCTTAAGTTGCATCGCCCTGGTACGCGATTTGCTGGCGTACATAGTGGATAATTTCTTCCATGCTTCAGATGAGGTTTTTGTTGTGGCTATGAGAGGTGTGATTGCTGGAGAGGTAGAAGCAAGGATAGCACTGAGAATCAGTTTGTCTTGTCTGATCCAGTGTTGCTTCTTAATGATGGACGAAGCGGTTCCATCAGCGGTGGGGCAGCTTGATTCCCCATTAACATAGTTCATCAGATCATAGCCTATCAGAAGGGCTTCAAATTGTGCTCGCCACTGGGGGAATGATGAGGGTGTGAGTTTCTCATTAATTTGGGCTGTAATGTTGAACACAATGAGGGGTGTTTCTGATGAAGAAGAAAGCTGATTTGCGGAAGACATTTGGATATGATTCTCGCTAGAGAGACTTGGCTCTGATACCATATTGAATAACACAGAATTGCAAAGTGATGCCTTTGTGTTGTATTATAATTTGAATAATGATTCACACATATGTAACTTAATACAGAGCCCTATATATAGATGTTACATGGGTAATTTAATTCTATACCCGTTACAGATATTCCTAGCCAGAGTGCAGGGATTTGATTTATACAGTGCATGTGTCACGGCTTGATTTATTTCTGCCGTTGCTCATTGCAGTGTTGCTGATATTGTGCTGCTGTTATTTCTTCATTTAACTCACTTTCCTTAATAGCTCCCACATCTTTTGTGTCTGATACCCGTGACATCCCCAAGCCGCCACCTTATCCTACTACAACATCTACAACAACCAGCCATTGTAGAAGGATCTCAGCGAGTTGCTCTGTTCTAAGGGAAACAAAAGATTCATGGGACAGGCTATTCAAGGAAGCATATGGTTCAAATGTCTACATTATCACAGATAGCAACTCGTATATTCCAGCTCACTGCAATGTTTTGGTGAGTTGATTACACTTCCCTGACATATCTATTTACCTGGAAGTATCATTGTTTTCATCAAAGATAACTGCTCGAGTAAAGGGATTTTACTTCATATATAGAAATGTAAAAGATAAAATGTGTTTGCTGTCTTCTTTAAACCTGATGCATTCATTAAGGCGTTTCAATATTGTTGCCTCTAGAATATAAAAGATGTGTTTTTGCAAGTTTTCTTTGATAAATGGAGACAAAGAGGGGCAGCATAATGACAAAATTCATTAATTTTATCTATAACTTTTCCACTTGCAGAGTATTGCATCGCCCGTGCTTGGGAGTATCCTGCAGCAGTCAAAAGTTAAAAATGGAATTAGATACATCAGCATTCTTGGTGTACCTTGTGAAGCTGTCCATGTGTTCATTCGGTTTTTGTACTCATCCTGGTATCTTCAAATATCCTTTTCCATATATTCGTCATCGATAAATTTCTCTGGGACTATTCCACTGATGTAACAGTTAATATAATGCATTCTCTTTAAATGCATCTTGTTATATTTTGTATGAAACAGATTCAAATGGAAATGTTTCCCTTTCTGCTTTTTCACTGTTCCAAGGTACTCTTATTTAAATAAAGATATTCATTCTTGATATTCTAATGCAGCTATGAAGAGGATGAGATGAAAAGGTTTGCTCTCCATTAGTTGGTTTTATCACACTCATACTCTGTCTCATCACTGAAAAGAGTTTGTATAGACTTTCTGGAGCATGATTGTCTGACCAAAGAAAATGTGATAGACGTGCTTCAGGTAGCAAGGAGCTGTGATGCTCCACAACTCTCCTACATTTGTGGTCATATGGTTGTCGAAGCAGATTTGGTAGGTCAATTCCTGATCCTTATATCAAACAATAACGTAGAATATGCAGCAAGTTATTTTAAGCATGTGGAGAATTAAATGCAATTTAAGTTATTTTCATTTGTTTAGATGACAAGCTACAAGCAAGCACATGAAAGGTTTTTTATTCTTTATTTTACGATCCCAATTCAAGGTGAGGAAGTAGCAACTAGTGGATCTTCACATGCCTCATTTAACCATTAATATTGGAATCCTGTCAATTCAGCTTTTTGGGAAACATTGGCACTAGCCACGGTATATATGGTGGATGTGACCTTGAGAAGAAGTGGTCTAAGAAAAAAATTGCTTCAAAGTGGAATAAATCAATCCGATAATTGGATTTTAATATTTGTTAAATCCGACCAAGTCATAGAAAATCAAAAATCCATCAGATGTAATACAAAGAAGCCTACTTATTTCATGTAAAACAGGCATACATATCGAAGGAAAGAAATTATTGAACAATGAGAGAAAGAGAGAGAGAATCGACGAGGTGAGATAGAAAGGAGGAGGAGGGGGAAGATGAAATAGTTGTGCTTACTAGTTTGTCTTTTAAACAACAATTACCAGTGAAATCACCGATGAATAATGAAAAAAAAATTAAACTATTTCCTTAGTGATTTTACTAGTAAAGTCAAATTAAGATTTTGAAATTGCACAAAAAATTTAGAAACTGTTGCAAAAACATTTAGAAAATATTCAGAACCCCTTCTAAAAAATTGAATTATATCTGTAATATTATCAGTAAATAAATCAGCAGTAAATGAGTACAATAATCATAGGTCCCTTGACTTATTGAAAAACACTAACAGAATAAATCTATCAGCAATACCATGTGTGATGTTTATAATGAACAATTATAGGATAAGTGTTGGGAA
>CM054986.1:12741677-12835829 GCA_029030765.1 Salix suchowensis | reverse complement strand
ATTTAATAATATTCACTAACAATTATAAATCATGTAAGTAAATTTATGTTGATATGAAATTGTAATTAAAAGTAAAAAAAAAATTACAAATTATTAAAAAAATACTAAAATTTCTATAGTGGCGAAAATAATTGAAATTATAGTATTAAATTTAGACGTGCTTAAGATATATCTTGAAAAATATACTATCTAATAGGAATTGACTAAAAAATCCTTGGTTATTAAATAATTAATTTTATTAAAATATTTTCTTCTTTAATGTTTCCGTTGTTGGGTGTGTAACAGGTTTCATCAGGTCAAACAAGTAATTGAAAATCCAATCCAATTGGAGCAACAAGCCTACAAGTCAATGTCTAACAAGTCAATTGAACCTAATTGTGAAATTAATGTAAGTTTGGGTATTCATTTTGACATTACCCACTAATTTAATCCAAGTCGCTCCAACATGAACACTCTCAGAAGCTGAAAGCTAACAGTGTCCCTCTCTCGTTCTTCCTTCTACGCATCACTTCTGCAAATCTAATAATTAATTAATTAAAAAAACTTATGGCGCCGGAAACGAACAAGACGAGTGGCAGCGGAGGTGCAACCAAAAACGATGCGCCGGTGAAGGCGCCGCCGTCGAAGAAGAAAGAGGAGAAGAAAGATGACGATTTAGTAGGTTTCATTTACTTTAACTTCTCACTCTAGGGTTTTATTCATTGAAGGTTGAGAGCAACCTTAGTACTTCTTTCTGTGATTTGATGCGGGTTTTTGCTGTGTAGTCAGAGGAGGACTTGGCATTGAAGCAGCAATTGGAGTTGTACGTGGAAAGAGTTCAAGATCCTGAACCTGGAATTCAAAAGCTTGCTCTTGAGAGTTTGAGGTGGTGACTGATTCATTCAAAGCTTGCAACTTTAGAGTTTTTATATAGGAATGCAGTTGGTTTCTTATGGGAATTGCACTGATAGTTTGTCTGTGTTTGTTACCTTTGTAAAAGGGTATGGGATTTCACTTGGAATTTAGGGCCTGATTTTTTGGATTAATATATGTAGACTTCAACATGAAAGTCATTTAGAAGATGAGTCGTGACTGCCAATGTTTATGAGATGGAACTTTGGGAAGGGGTATGTGTGCTCTTGGATTGAGCTCCCCTCAAGTTAGGGGTAACATGATGGATCATGTTGGTTAAATCCAAACCACTGATTTTGAAATCAATAGTTAGGGTTTCATTTCACCAAGTTAGTGGGTGTTTTGAATCCTTTTAAAATTTGTGATTATTTTTTTCTATAGAAAAACCCAAGCCATTGATTTCAAAATTAATAATTTTGTTTTACTTAACTTGAGAGGAGCCAAATCTGTGTACTCTTGGCTACACTTATTGAATGGCTGGATGGCTTATTTTTTGTCGTTAATTATTTTACTGATTAAGACAATGTCTTGACAGCCACTAATGCTATAATGGTTGTGAATATGTTTTTTGGTCTATCATGGTTTTTCAAGAGTGAAAACAAATCTCAGCTGCTTTTTTTGTGTATCAAAATATCGAGAATGTCTTGCATGGCTTCATGTGGTGTTGTGTTAAAAGTGTAATGATTTTACTATCAGAGCAACTTGCAGGAAACAAATTTTGAATAGAGTATGGTTATTGACAATGCATTTTTTTCCTGTTCAGACAGGAAATCCGGAGCTCAACGAGTTCAATGACTTCAGTTCCAAAGCCATTGAAGTTCCTTCGACCACATTATGGAACCTTAAAAGCACATTATGAAAAAATGGCTGAAGCTGATCTAAAGGTATATTGTGAAGTTGGATGTTGTTCCTTGATATCAATCACAGTAGTTCAGGCTTTAATTGGTTTTTTTATGCAGAAATTCATGGCAGATATACTCTCAGTTTTGGCGCTGACCATGTCTGCAGAGGGAGAACGGGTATGCCTACATGTTTTATTTAAGTTTGTTCTATCTTATTTTCCAGTGACTGGCATGCTATGCAAGGGCGCTCTTAGTCTGCATCTTTGCTCATGCCACCCCTTTATCTCCCCCTTCTTGCCTATCAATGTTTGTTTTATTTATCACATATTTTCTCTTGCATATATACCCGGTGCATGATTCTGAATGTTTATATTTATTCTGCACATGTTAATCTGAAGCTCTAGTAGTTCCTTCACCTGCACGTGTTTTTCATTTGATGACTCTTTCAGGAAAGCTTAAAATACAGATTGTTGGGTTCAGAGGGTGATATTGGTTCATGGGGCCATGAGTATGTAAGGTGAGATCATCTCATTGAGAACATGTTTCATACAAGTAGGATACAGAATGGAGCTGAACAGGCTTTTTATTGTGATGAAGGCTTGGATTATGTGCTGGCTATGTGTTGCTGTGGTTTTGTTTTGCCCCGGGCTTGCAAGTTTAAGTTCTTCTAATCACAATATATCTGAAAAAAAGGTCACTACTACACAGAGCAATTTTTTGGCTGCAATGTATTGAGCGCAGCTGTGAGTGCTTTATAACAAGTTAGTTGTGATAAGTTTCTAGAATTGGGATGTTCTCTCATTTTAAGAGGATGTCTTGTTCTGTTTGTTGCAGTCAATCATTTTATCCCTTCAATAAAATTTCTTCCTTGATCATTAAAATAACAAGCTCTACATTTTGACCAGCCTTTTCTCTTTTTCTACAGCTTTAAAAATTTGTGAATGCATTTTGTGTCGCGTTAGGTTCTTAGGACTTGGTTGCTTGATTATCTTTTCTGTGATGTATTGTTGATTGAATGAATTTTGCATTTCTGTTTTTTAATTGATTCGGAACCTATTGGAGTAACTGGGCAGAGAGGTTCGTTTAGCATTTAATACTTATAAGGAGACACTCTCACATGCACATACATATATTTATGTGTATGAGTCAATCTTAACATCGTGATTGTTTTATCGGCAGGAATTTGGCTGGAGAAATTGCTCAAGAGTATACAAAGAGACGGGTTAGAAATTTATCCTTTAGTAATACTATTGAAGATTGAAATGACCTGACTAGTTTTGAAATGACCTGACAAGTTTTGAAATGACCTGTTAAGCAAACTTGTCCGGCAATGAAAATGTTCTTCTATCCGATATGTACTTTCAGTTTAAAGTATCCATCAAAAGTGTGTTTACAGTTTAAAGCATCACTTTGCTATCTGGAGAATTGCATTCAAACAGCCAAATATTTCTGTGTAATTTTTAATTAATACTCACTTATTCTTGTGTTTGTTCTGCTAGCATCAAGCTTTTCATTGCTTCCACTTTGACTGTTGTGTTTATAGATTGGTGCCTGGGATCATGATGCTCAGTGGTGTTTTGTATTGAACTGTGAAAAATCTGTCATGAACTCTCATATATGTTCCCTGTGTTCTTAATTCCGATTATTTCTGTGCTGCTTACAGAGTGAAGAGGCCTCAATTGATGATTTGATTGAGCTTGTACAACAGATTGTTGCATTTCACATGAAGGTATGCCTTGAAATTAGATTTTGAGATAAGTTCCCTTAAATGGATGCAGGATTGAGTCTTGATGTACACCAGAAGTACCAATCTAGTTCTGCAAATATGCAAATGCTGTGTACCGTATCCCCATACCAATAACTGTGCTTTTTATATCTAATCATTTTTATGGTTTCGCAGCACAATGCTGAACCTGAAGCTGTGGACCTTTTAATGGAGGTAAAGTGCAATATGATTTCTTCAATCTTCTTAGTATTCTTTATCAATTTTCTTTTCTTCCTCTGAACTTTGAATATTTTGTTCTGACTAAATCCAGGTTGAAGACCTTGATATTTTAAGTAAGTATGTGGACAAAACAAATTTCAAGAGGACTTGTCTCTACCTCACCAGCGCAGCAAAGTGAGTGTACTACAATCATGATTTACTAGGATTTAGTGATCAATAGATTTCAAAGAATAAACCTTTCAACATTTATGCTTTTATAAAATCTTACAACATAACACGTCTTATAGTTGCTTATCATTACTTAATTGCTCAAATCTTCAACATAAATGCCATCTATGCACTGTATAACTACCAATTTTTTTATCAAGTAACAACTTTAGACTATTTATCATAGTGAATGATGAAGAATTAACTCAATTAAGTAAGAGAATTCCTCTTGTGGAACAAAATTTTGTAGAAGTCTTCCAATAATTCTTCTTGAGTGAAAGAGAAAAGGAAGATTATCATGCATGCATGCATACATACATTATAAAATGGTGTTCAAAGGACAATGTCTTCAGCCCTGCTCCATGTTGAATTGTAGATCATGTGTGTATGGTGTTGACATTTCAAATTGCAATATTTTGCAGATACCTTCCTGGACCAGATGATTTGGTAGTTCTTAAAATAGCATATGAGATATATATCAAATTTATGGAGTATGCAAGTGCACTTCAAATTGCATTATTCCTCGATGACTTGCAGGTTTGCTTCTTGTTTGATTTCATTGACTTCAGTAACCTTATGTGTGAGTGATTTGTGTCTGATGCAAATAAATTGAATCTATTATGCATAAAAAGTAACTGTGGTTTAATTCCTGACAATATTATATGATGGCAGTATATCAAGCAGGTTTATACTTCTTGTGATGATGTGCTGCAAAAGAAACAATTTTCTTACATCATTGCTCGGCATGTAAGTTTTATAAATGTGTATTGTATTAGTTTTGTTGCAATTATTGATACGTTCGTGCTCAGTGGTCAACTGTTATTTCATTTTTTTCAGGGTACTGCTTTTCAAGTTGATGATGATATTGCTTCAGATGATATAGTCAGAGAAGTATTGGAGGAAATAATCAACAACACCAAATTAAGTGAGGGTTACCTTACCCTTGCTCGTGATATTGAGGTCATGGAGCCCAAATCCCCTGAAGATATCTACAAGGTTTGAACTTTTGATTCTATATGATGCTGGAGTGAGATTTACTATCCGAATGTTTTATATTTCAATACAAGTATATAATTCAATCATATTTGTCTTTTTTATGCCAACTTCATGGTTTTGTTCCTTTTTTTTGTTAGGCACACTTGCTTGATGGCCGGGCTAGTGCTGGTGCTAGTGTTGATTCAGCCAGACAGAATTTGGCTGCTACATTTGTTAATGCATTTGTAAATGCAGGTTTTGGACAGGTTAATATTTTTATTTTTATTTTTGCATGCAAATGCTGGAAGTTGGTTATACTGACATTTGTTACTTATGTTTGTAACAGGATAAGCTAATGACACCTCCAACAGACTCTTCAAGTGGTGGTTCAGGAAATTGGCTTTTCAAGAATAAAGAACATGGGAAGACCAGTGCTGCAGCAAGCCTGGTATGCTTTTGTTCCTTACATGATTTACTGTGAATTTCAACCTGCCTGCAAAAGTCTCACTGATGTTACCTGTAATTTACAGGGTATGATTTTAATGTGGGATGTTGACTCTGGGCTTGCTCAGCTTGATAAGTATTTCCATAGCAATGACAACCATGTGATTTCTGGTGCCCTACTAGGGGTTGGAATTGTCAATTGTGGTATCAGAAATGACTGTGATCCTGTGAGTTCTTTTAATTTTTGTGCCAGAGTAACATAATTTGTTACCAATAAATTACAAATTATCTATTTCTCTCTGACTTGATTTCTTTTCTCAGGCCTTGGCACTACTAGATGATTTCGTTGATAAAGAAGACCCATCTATCCGAATTGGTGCAATTATGGGGCTAGGAATTGCATATGCTGGTACTCAGAATGAGCAGGTGAGCTTTCTTTTCCTGATAAATTTGTAGCCCGTGGCAATTATTATCTCAGTAGATAAACAGTTTTCCCTTTAATCTTTGTGTGCTGTAGAAATTTCAACCCTTGATGTTGTCTATGTTTTTATTAGTCATCTTTTACTCAGTTTACTGATCCAACTGTTCACTAAATTATCATCCCTGTTAGTGATGTTTAAAATATTTGTTTAGTTAAATGTATACTGGAGTTTGAGAAGTTATTATTAGAGGGAAAGATTGTGATGTTATATGATAAGAGGCGTACAAGTGTGTTGTCATTTGATTTCTTGTATTTTTTTTGTGATTGACAGATATGCAAGAAATTGTCCCTGGTACTTAATGATGCAAAAGCTCCACTTGATGTAATAGCATTTGCTGCAATCTCATTGGGCTTGGTTTGTGTGGGTTCCTGCAATGAAGTGGTTGCACAGGCTATTATACTGTCGTTGATGGAGAGGAGCGAGTCAGACTTGCAGGATCCCCTTACTCGATTTTTGCCACTTGGCCTTGGTCTTCTATATCTTGGGAAGCAGGTAATGACAAGTTGAGGAGGCTATTATGGAATCAAATATTTAGTTTGTATTCCATGTATTGTTATGTCAAGTATTGTTGCAACATTGTGCATGGGGTTCATTTATTGTGCACTAATGTTTTTGTCAAATGAATCTGGAACACTTGTAATTTTTTGATTATGATTTTTTTATTCGTGTTCAATAGGAAAGTGTGGAGGCCACAGCAGAAGTGTCAAAGACATTTAATGAGAAAATAAGAAAGTATTGTGATATGACACTGCTTTCCTGTGCCTATGCAGGCACTGGGAATGTTCTCAAGGTAATCTATTTGATTCATTTAATGCTACTGATATATTAAGTCATTTTTCTTAGTAGCTAGCTCCTTTTCTCATAGGTTCAAAACCTTCTTGGTCATTGTGCTGAAATCCTTGAGAAAGGCGAAACTCACCAGGGACCAGCTGTGCTTGGGATTGCTATGATAGCAATGGCTGAGGAGTTGGGCCTTGAAATGGCAATTCGCTCATTGGAACATCTGTTACAATATGGACAGCAGAATATCCGTAGAGCAGTTCCTTTGGCCCTTGGACTCCTCTGTATATCAAACCCTAAGGTATAAAAAGTCTTTTTGTAGTCATTTAAAAGTTTGCCTATTTTGCACAACACTATGATGATTTTAACTGACTGTTGAATAATTACCAGGGCTGTGTAAGCAAACTAAGTAAATTCTTTTATAATTCCAGTTATGAATGGAGAAATTCTTGCAATCAATCTAAATAGATGAAGAAACAATGAAAGTGAGATAATAATCAATTAATTGCTTTTTTCCTTTTCACTTGTTCATTTGGCTTTCAGTCTATTTGTCCATAGATTGAGGGAAACAAAACACTTAACATGGTTTTTATTGTGGTTCTTTCTTTTCTTTTCCTTTTCTCTTTTCTTTTTTCAAATAGTTTTTCTTGTGATTATTTGTCTAAATTTCTACTCTTTAAATTGTTTCTGAAAATTCAAAACAAGTGTTGTTTGCTGATGGTTTTTATTTAATTTCACTTGTCTATATATGTGCCAGGTTAATGTTATGGACACATTAAGTAGACTTAGCCATGATACAGATTCAGAAGTTGCAATGGTAAGATCACACTTTGTTTCATGGTTTAAATTTTATTCTGTTGCTTACCCTCTAAAAGTCGCTTTGTTTTTTTCAAATGCTGCAGGCTGCGGTTATTTCCTTAGGTTTGATAGGTGCCGGAACTAACAATGCTCGCATAGCCGGAATGCTCCGCAATCTTTCCAGCTATTATTACAAAGAAACCAGCCTTCATTTCTGTGTAATGCTTATTCTAAATGTGTCTTTAGCTTTCTAATTGTGCTGCTGGGTTTCATCAAAGATTAGTCGACTGATTTCACTTGGCCCATGTAGGTGCGAATTGCCCAAGGTCTGGTACACTTGGGGAAGGGCTTATTGACCCTCAATCCATATCATTCTGATCGCTTCTTACTATCACCGTAAGAAATCTCCTTCAGTGGAAATTGGCTTTCCTGGAATCATTTGATGGGACTGACTACGAGTGTTCTTTTGTTTTTTGAATTATTATTTTATTTTCTCTCTACAGGACTGCACTTGCTGGTCTAATAACAATGCTACATGCCTGTCTTGATATGAAAGAGATTATTTTGAGGAAATATCACTATGTCCTCTACTTCCTTGTTCTAGCGATGCAGGTTTGTTAGAATTTGGACACATCAACCTAAATTATCTGTTTCCTTTTTACGTCGTGAATCATTGGCTTCTCACTGCCAATTTGTTTTTCTCTGTGGCCACAGCCAAGAATGTTGTTGACAGTGGACGAGAATCTGAAGCCTTTACCTGTACCTGTTCGAGTGGGACAGGCAGTTGATGTTGTTGGTCAAGCAGGAAGACCCAAGACCATCACTGGTTTCCAGACCCACTCAACCCCGGTTCTTCTAGCTGCTGGTGATCGGGCTGAACTGGCAACTGAGAAGTGAGATTTTTTCTCCAAAGTTACCATTAACTTCTCTATTATTGGATGATAGTACTCTTAACAATTACTTCTTCTGCAGGTATATTCCTCTTACGCCCATTCTTGAAGGGTTTGTCATATTGAAGGAGAACCCAGATTACAGAGAAGACCAGTAGTTGCTCACAGAGACTTCTACGGAGCTTACTCAATCAAATACAAAATTGTGCTAGACCTGCAATTTCTCCCAACCTTGTTACCATACATGGATAATGATGATATTGTAGCGATTTACTCGTCTGGGAGAATATATTGTAGTTTCCCTGTTGTTTTTGCAGTGCTTTTCAATGAGGTTTGTTGCAAGTTCCAAATGCTTGTATTAGAAAAGTGTGTTCTTCACTTTAGATGGTTCAGAGAAAGAACCGAGTCCCTGAGTCGGGTTTGGATCGGGTTAAATTTTACCACATATTTAGCACTTCATTTTTTATTTTATATAGAAATGAACTGCATAAACTCTATACTGAAGTGAGATCTACCATTTTAGTTTCTCAAAAACCATTCAACAATGTTATTATTATTGAAAGAAATAAATCACAAAAAATTCATTCATTGACTGGATGGTGGAAAGGTACAAGCCCATGTTGACCCATCATCAAAATCATTGAATTATGGGCTTGACACATATTTAATAGTGGGCTACTTTAATAAGCCCGTTCGTATTTAAGGCCCACATACTTTATTTTTTTCCCTCTCCCTTTCCTCCTGTAGGGTTTAAGCTAAAACCACTCAGTCCCTCCCCTTCTCTCTCTCGGGTTTTATCTCGCTCCAACGACAAACTGAGCCAGATCTCTCCCTTTTTTCTATCAATAATTTTGAACTTGTAAAACTTTTTTAAAATGAAAGTGAAAGTAATTTCACGTTCTACTGATGAATTCACTCGAGAACGTGGCCAGGATCTTCAAGTAAGATTTTTCTCTCTAAAAATCTCCAATTTTTGTATCAACATATTAAATTTAGCAGAACGAACCTCTTAAATATCGCTAATTTTGTATTAATTGACCTCTTGAAAAGTGACCCTTCATTTTTCTGTCTGGAATTTTACCTATTGAATATTAAATGTAGCTCCTTTCTTCGTTTTTCCTTTTCTTTTCTGCTTATTTTTTGTGCTAATTTGGATTAGAGAGTGTTTCACAATTTCGATCCAAACTTAAGAACACAAGAGAAAGCAGTGGAGTATCAGAGGGCACTTAATGCTGCCAAATTGGATAAGGTATTTTTTTTAATTGACTTGAGTTATTTTGTTGTCTATTTTTGGCGTTTTTGTTGTTTAAAATGGTTGATTGGGATTATAATTGCTATTGAAGATATTTGCAAGGCCGTTTATTGGCGCAATGGATGGGCATATTGATGCAGTTTCGTGTATGGCTAAAAACCCAAATTACTTAAAAGGGATTTTTTCTGGTTCAATGGATGGAGGTATGTTGATTTTTTTCAACATTTCTCAGTTGATTATGTGATTGAGTTTAGCATTTAAGTTTGTTGCTTAGTATATCTTTTTTTAACATTTCATTTTTTTGCTTTAAATTAGTTTAATATTTCTGATTTTTCATTGTTTTTGTGATGTTTACAGATATTCGCCTTTGGGATATAGCTAACAGGTAATCTCATGCTGCATTCTTCAGTTTTAAGTTTATACTTCTCAGATCAATTACAAGCTGTGTTTAAGTTTCTTTAATGTTGGATATTACATGCATATATTGAGGTCAGCACAGGAAGAGAAAGAACTGGTGGTACTAGTGAGAGTGTTATAGCTTTTTTTTTCTTCTTGTCTTGTTTCCGTATGTATTGTAAGCCATTACGTGTAACAGTTATAGAATAGAAGTGATCTGTCGAAGCAATAACTATGCAGATTAGCTTTTTAAGATGAGTAGGATACTACCATTTTGATGTTTATCTACTTGTGACCACTTTTGTGGGGTTTGGAAATGTAATAGAAGTGACCAGGTTAGGGCCACAGGTGAATTTGTTGTGCTTATCAATCGTTTGATCATGATGCTAGGATACATTTTAAAGATCCCAGGACCAAGAAAATGTATTTAAAAAAAAGAAAAAGAAAATTCCTAGATCAGGTCTTGCATTTTTTTTACGTGTATTTTCAGTGGATCGTATTTTGATTGGTTGTAGTTCTGTGTGTGTGATGGTGTTTGACTTATGGGATCTGAATCAACAGGAGAACAGTTTGTCGATTTCCTGGTCACCAAGGTGCTGTAAAAGGTTTGACTGCCTCTACAGATGGGAGAACTCTTGTATCTTGCGGAACTGATTGCACGTAAGACAATTTATTTCATTAAGATGGGAAATGAGCTTTTGAAGCTGAATGCTTTGTGGTATCTTGATGTATCTTTCATTTCAACCTAGAATTTAGTTCACGTTTCACTAATCTGTGAGCTTGTTGCTTCAGTGTCAGGCTTTGGAATGTTCCTGTAGCTACTATAATGGAATCAGGCAATTTGTCTGATTGTTCGTCCGAGGCAATGCTTTCTCGATATAGCTGTTAATTGTATGTTGATTAAGTTCTCTCTTCACATTCAAAAGTTCTTGTCTTTTCAGCCACAGGCAGTTTATATGGGGGAAAATGCATATTGGTAAGATATCAATTCTTCTCAGTGCTCTCAGGGAATATGTTTTGATGTATATCTAGTGTAGGCGTGTTTTTGAACATCCCTCTTATTTGGAACCCCACCTTGCTGTTTCCAGGGCTGTTGACCATCAATGGAGTGGTGATCTCTTTGCCACTGCTGGTGCCCAAGTAGATATTTGGAATCATAATAGGTTTGATCTCATCTCATCTCATTACTTCTACAAAGAGTTCAAGCTATTTAAACTTACTCTCTAATACACCAGCCATAATAATTAGGTCTCAGCCCGTGAGCAGTTTTAAGTGGGGAACGGACTCAGTTATCTCTGTCCGATTTAATCCAGGGGAACCGAACCTCTTGGCTACATCAGCAAGGTAGGCGTGCATATATAAAGTTAGGTCTGCTATTTTGAGCTTGATGACATGGATAATTTACTTAGAGCTTGTTTTCATTCTCTGTCATGTATATTAAGATATTGAATGCCTAAACTGCTATGAATACATGAATTTTAACACGTACTTAGATTAAGATTTAAGAGTTAAAAGTAATTAGAGTAAGAGTCTTAAGATGATAACTAGCTCAGCCTCAAGCTCATCTTTCCACTTCCCTAATTTGAAGAGGACCTTGATTTTCTCAAGTATTTGTGACCAGGTCTGTTGTTTCAGTTGCATGAGTTCTGCCACAGGTAGATTCTTATGTACCTTGTTAAGTTTGGGAAACAGAAATGTTAGATTTCTTAGAGCCTTTTGCACTTGAAAAAGAATGGTGTTATCCATGTCCAGCTATTTGGCATTAGACGTAGCATTTTGGAGCATGGAGAGTCAGCTTCCTCTATTGATGCAAGACAAATCAGCACTTGCATCTTAAGGATTCCCTTGGATATTATTTCTTTTCATGATTATGTTTTCAGCTTGTCCTGCAACAAATACAACCTGACATCTTATCAGAGCCAACAGATTTATGCTTGCTTAAGAAGATATTGCATACATTGTTCAATTTTTGGATCAGACTCCGAGTGGTTAGGGCCAAAGTCTTGATACGATATTCTTCTGTTTGTGCATGCAATGCTTGTTTGTTGGGGCTTTTCATTTTCTTCTCATGTTAGTGACATCACATATTCAAGGACATTGAGGGCTGGGTAGCAGATCCTTTTTTATACTTACAAGATGTGGATTATTTATGGATGCTCTCCATTTATTTACCTATGGGTTTTTCAGTCATGCATGTAGACACAAACTGCATGCATGCTCAAAGACATCAAACTAAACACGTCCTTATTTGAAGTGTATTTTTGCTTTTGCAGTGATCGCAGCATAATGTTGTACGACTTACGCGTGTCATCTCCAGCAAGGAAACTTATTATGAGGGTAAGTCTGACTATTTATCAGCTTAAAGTTAAATGCATGGTTATGATCTTAGATCTCCTTTTTAACTTTTTTTGATGATCTGCATTAAATTTTTATTGTCTGAGTAAAGTAAACTGGAATATGACAAGTGAGATCCACCCCCTCATGCAAAGAAATAAACCCATCAATGTTCATTGAGGTGCATTCTTGTTAATTCTTAATCCACCATCTCATAGGCAGTTCTGAAAAGTTATGATAACATAGATTCCAGTCAAGCTGTAATCCAGGGAGTAGTGACCAAGTTCTGGTTAGTGAAATAGCATACAATTGGTTCAAAAGCCAAAGACATGGTTCTATCAAGTTATTCACCAACACCGTTGTTGTTGTTGGAGATAGTTTTTTGACTTTGTAGGGGTTGCTAGATAATTTTGAGCCTTTAAAATATAATTGTGGTATCTTTTTACTCTAAATTTCATCCAGATAAAAGGGGGGGAGGGGGACACGAGTGGGTGGGTGTTTCTATGTAATAGACAATGTTATATTGACATTATTTAAACTGTCAAATTTGCTAATCTTTTTAGTATATGCTTTTTTATTATAAAGTGTTCTGTTGCTAATGTGGCTTCTCAGATATTATATGTGCCTTGAATGCTTTTAAACATATCCTGCCCTTATTTCCAGATTCATAGGACTGTGCCTTTTATTTGCTAACGTGAACACTCTTTTTTCTTGCTGCAGACAAAAACTAATTGTATTTCTTGGAACCCAATGGAGCCCATGAACTTCACAGCTGTAAGCACATGAGCTGATGAATTCCTTAAAACTTACGTTTAATTTCAGAGTATTTAGGAATCATTGCCTGGATTGTAGGAAAATGCACTTTGATTTTTTAACAAATTGCAATATGATAATAATTTGATTAAAAACCTTATTGATATGTTGATTTGATCTACTGTGTAGAGCTGATATATTACATTCTGTGAAGATTTACTAGTTATATTGCATAATGCTTCAGGCAAATGAGGATTGCAACTGCTATAGCTATGATGCGAGAAAACTTGACGAAGCCAAGTGTGTACACAAAGATCATGTTTCTGCAGTGTAAGATAACTGGTGTTTGAACTTGGTATTAGTAACCCTTGCATTTCTTAGGTGTTCTGTCAATTTAACCAATGCCAAGGAGATGATGCTAACACCAACTATTCATTTGCAGGATGGATATTGATTTCTCACCAACAGGTCGGGAATTTGTTACTGGATCTTATGATAGAACAGTGAGTTAAATTTAAGCAAATGCTGCCGCATTTAGTTAGCTTAGTTATAAAGATGGATTTTATGTTTAATCAAACTTCTTCCTATTCAGGTTAGAATTTTCCAGTATAATGGAGGTCACAGCCGAGAAATCTATCACACAAAGAGAATGCAAAGGTTCTTGGATTAAATTCTCATTGATGTTTGTTTGAGGTCTTGTACCTTGTTGATTGATCATAGGATTTTGTTGGGAGTTAAAGCCCCAAATTGTCTCTGTACTATAGTGATTTGGGTTAGTGTGTCCTTGTATTATCAATTTGTTTTATTACATCCCTCTACTATATTTTCTCGGTTCAATATGTCATTGGGCTAAACTGAGTACAAATTATGGTTAGTTTAGGACAAGTGGGGTGATAAAAGGTACCGGGTCCAAAATTGAATTTTGAGGCATTTTTTAATCTGCTATCTGTAATTTTAGAAGAAAAAAAGTCTCAATTTATTTATACTGTAATTTTTCAAAAATAAAAAAGTACCTCGAAATTCAGTTTTGGACACATGGCACCTTTTAATCATGCCACGTAGTTGAAACTAACCATGGTTTGTACCCTGCTTAACCCAAGGAATAATGAACCAAGAAAATGTACAATCGATATAGTGCAAGAACTATCTGGGGCTTTAACTTGTTTTGTTGGTGTCTTGTTGTATCTTTTCACTTCAGAAAATGAGGTCTTTGTGCTAAAGCCAACACTTTTGTGAGTTGTCTAAATGAAGATTCAATCTTCACTAATATGTGTCTGCTTTCTGACTGGATTATGCAGGGTATTCTGTGTCAAGTTCAGCTGTGATGCCAGCTATGTTATTTCAGGAAGTGATGATACAAATCTGAGGTTATGGAAAGCTAAAGCGTCTGAACAATTGGGAGTTGTAAGTTTTTTATTTGTCCACACAAATTCAATACATGCATATGATTTCGGCGGTGCTACTGAATTTTCAGCACTGTCATGTCTATATTGTACTTTGTGAGTTGTGATACTAACTGAACTACTGAAGCTGCCCAAGATTGTGGTGCGCTGAACCTTTGAATTTTTTTATGATTTTATTTTGAGCACTGATATTAATACTTAGTTCTATTATTTCATTTCATCTTAGCTACATTGTTGCATTAAAATCTAGCGTAACAACAGCATCTCATTAGTAAATAACAACCATCCCTTTTCTATTGTGTAGCTACTGCCAAGGGAACAGAGAAGGCATGAATATAACGAGGCTCTAAAGAAGCGCTACAAGCACCTTCCTGAGGTCAAGCGCATTGTGAGGTGAGAGAATTTTAGCTCTTAAATATACTGGATTTGGCTGGAAAACTCTTGCGATTGGCACTAGCCCTGGAAAACTTTATTGGCTCGGTATTCACGGAATCATTATTACAGCATTAACAAGTCTTGGCTACTCACTTTATTTGTTATGACTGCAGGCATAGGCACTTGCCCAAACCTATATACAAGGCTGGCGTCCTTAGACGTGTAATGATTGAATCTGAAAGGAGAAAAGATCATAGGAGGAAAGCTCACAGTGCCCCGGGCAGCATTGTATCTGAACCAATGCGAAAAAGAAGAATTATTAAAGAAGTTGAGTGAGTTTTATACGCTGGCTGCAGTATCTACAATCGGATCTTCTGAAGCTAGCACCTTAAAGTATGTGCTAGGCGATCCCAAATTTTGCCATTCTGCAAAGAGAAAAAATCATGTGAGGTTGAGGTTGAGGGTCATCATATGAGCTCTGCGTGAACAATTGTTCCTATAGAGAGACAGTTCTGGTGATGCATTATAGTGTTAAATTTCATGATCAAGTTTTATTAAATGTTATGAGCAATTGTTCTTATAGAGAGACAGTTCTGTTGACCATGTTGGCTCGCTTCAATTACTGCTATGAATTCTTGCCTTTCATCCCATCCTTAAAAAGTAGATGAAATAAAGAAATTCACGCAAGATGGATAGAATGATCGGTTTTCTGAATATTAACCCCAACAAAATTTGATCCTTTGAAAGCATTGTCATCATTGCAAAGTTCTACCATTACATAAACTTCAGTGTAAAATACATCAATAAGAACTGATTAAGGTCGTTGCTGTCTGTCATCTTCCTCTTCATCATCAGAGTTGGCGCTTTCACGAAATCGTGGATTCTTCTCCTGCGACATCAAGCAACAAAGGATTATACAACAGAAAAGAAATAATTTCAAGAGCATAAGAAAGCAGTGAGCATGTGAGAATTCCGTGTTCTTTATACCCATCAATGCCATCAGTAAAAATCAGATAAACAGAGGCTGGAAATCAGACCTCCCTTGTCTAGTGCGAAAACATAAACCCCTTGACATGCAAGGCTGGTATACTGTGGTAACATGTTGCCAATTTTAAAGAATGCTCACAGGTACACAAGACTATTGTGCATTTAAAGATTACCAGTCGTGAGTCGGGATCAAAGTTCCTCCTGGATTCAGGATCTGAGGTTCTCTTTGAAGACTCGCGTGGTTGTCGGTCATCCTCTCTGTTCCGCTTGCGCTGGTAATCTGCTTCTTCAGAAAGACAATCAGAAAGTTTATTATGACAACATCAAGAAGAATCAAATAAAGGCCAGGCCCACTCTTGAACAACATAAAAATTTATACTGAATAAAAGGAATGTTAGAATAAAGGGATACTTCATGCAATCAATGGGTGCATAAAAAGGAAAAAAATACCTCTACCCTGGCGATTGGAACCACCATAATTTTGGCCTCCACCACGTCTGCCATCTGCAGAGACAAAGATGTCAGAGGATGTTGAAAGATAAATCTTCATGCATTGTGTAAGGTCAAAAAAAATATTTGGGTGTAATGGCATAGATACAACAGCCTAATGTTAACAAAATGTTTGAAATATTCAATAAACATATAAGAGAAAAGAAGCAACAGAATCCATCAGATGAGCAACAATATGAAAAAGTGGTGGGTTTGATCATGATGGATATTCCTGCAACAATTATTCACATTTTGGTAGGCAAAGAAGGGTTTTACTTTAGA
This sequence comes from Salix suchowensis, assembly GCA_029030765.1. Lineage (NCBI taxonomy): Eukaryota > Viridiplantae > Streptophyta > Magnoliopsida > Malpighiales > Salicaceae > Salix > Salix suchowensis. Next base: position 12,819,304 of record CM054986.1, on the reverse strand, counting down.
TGTGAGCTGTGAACTCTGGACAGCGGGACGCAAGCCAATAACTGCCATGATGATCATGCATCATCCAAGATGATATATAGAAATGAACATTAAGTTTTAAATAAGGAAGATATTGTCCTCTATTTCATTTTCCCATTATATTGTGTAGCTTGTACATATTCCACTACACTACAGCTTTCAAAAGATGGCAATTTTTCTTTTTCTTTTTTTAAAAAAACAGAGAAAATGAACGGAAGTATAAATAACAAAACAAAACAAAATCACTAAATTAGCAAGGCATGCTTAGCAGACAGCATTTTCCTTCCATGCTCAAGCAAATGACCATGATCAGTTAGCAATTTACATGCATCAAGCAATCAGTAAAATATTACTAGATATCAATCTCATAATTCAAGGTGGCATCATTGCTAGTAAAAACAGTTTCTGCTGCATTTTCCGAAGACTGATTCTTTAATCATTCACAATGAATCATGGCATGTATGCAAGTTTTTAATTAAACTGTACTCCAAAATCTAAATTCAGCTGGGTTAGAGGCTGCCCCAGAACGAGCTTATTTCAATGTTTTGCTAATAAATCTCTGGTCTTCCACTCCAATTAAAAGCTCAAAAGCATATAAACAAACACAGGAATCATTCTAGAAAGGAAAAGGAAAAAAAAAACAGAATTACAGATACAGTTTAATTAAAAAGATTTGTACATAAAATAACTCTAAGCAACTTACAATGAGGTGGCGGCATAACAGGAGGGAAAGAACCCAACGACCCAGCACCATAATCTACAAGCTGTCTTTGTACTTCTAACTCTTGCTGGACTAATTTTCCATAACCACCTCTGCGTACCACAAGTCAAGGAAACTAAAAGGTGCCTTGCTATTTCAATAATGATAAATTAGGAGAGGAAAAAAACCAGTTGATTAGCATGTTGCAGTACTTGTCCCTTTTTAGAAGACAGGCCATTTAAATATGCACCCATTTGATTCATGATTCACCACATATGCATGCACATACACACAAACACAAAGCTAAAGGATATCAGGATCATAGTCTGTCCGATATTCATCTCGCACCTGTAAAAAACAAAACAAACCAAAAAAATCAACACCAATTGAAGGATAAGCTTTTAGCAAAATGCTGGCCAATGCAGCTGCTCACCTGTCCACCACTTCGACCACGACCCCATTGCCTTCCTTCCTGAAAACCCCAATCAAAATCCACTCGAATTGGACGATCATCAAGAATGGTTCCACTTATAAACTTCACTGCATCCTCAGTGTCTTCTCTGGAGTAATATCTAATAATACAAATGTGCAAAAAATGAACTGCAATCTATACTTGTTACAAATAACTACTCGCATAAGTTCTAAACCTAAAGCCATTTATCATAAGAACACAAAAAAAGAACAACGAAAAAAATTTCCTAGGCAAAAACGGTTCTTCAAAACTCATACTTCCTCATAGAGGAAACACAATAAAACAAAAGCCACTTGGGGGCATTCTTATTTTCCTATTTTTCACAATAACAACAGCAATTCAAAATCAAATTCCTTGTGAAGGATTCATGAGATACCCTCAAACAAAATGAAAGGCACAAGGGGATTTTGTGCTCTTGTCTAAAACAGCAATCATCTCCCTAATTTCCTAATTTCATCAACAAACATAGTTCTTCAAGATTCAAACTTTGCAATGAGCAGAGCCAAGCCCACTGTCTTAATTTATTAGTATAAACCCGCAATCATTTTCTCTATCCCATAAATATTGTAATTATAGATCGAAATTTAGTTCAAGAAACAAAATAGAAACTTAAAAGACAAAACAAAACCCACATGGGATTTTAATCTTCTAGTCTAAACCCACAATTAGCTTCTCAAGTCCATAAACATAGTAATTAAAGATTAAAACTTTGTGCAAGAAACAAAACAGATACTTACAGTACAAAACAAAACCCACATGGGGTTTTACTATTCTTGTCCAAACCCATGATAATCTTCTTAATCTCTCCAGCTCGAGTGAAAAGCTCATAAACTTGCTCTTCAGTAGTATAGAAAGACATGTTACCAATGTAGACAGTTGTTGAGGTTTGAAGTGCATGTTCAAACTCTTCTTGATTACCAGGAAACCTCCTGTCTCTATAAGCTGACAGCTTTGTTAGATCCTGAAATTAAAAGAACAAAACAAAAGGCGTGGTTATTCATCAGAAAAAAAGTTCAAAGATTGAAACTTTTTTTTCTGTGTGTTACAGTGAGTCTACCTTGAAGAGAGAAGCCATTGTTTCTGTTCTGTTGAATTGAAGAAGTGAAAACTGGAACTTGAGACACTTTAATTTAGGGGTTTTTGTTCGATAGGGATTCTTTTGTGGGTGTTTGGTAAGTGGTGGTGTTGTTTTCGTAATTTTACAAATTTGAACCGCCCGTTTTACAAATGGGTCTATGGTTTATTTGTGGTTTTGGCCATTTGAAGAGTTATTAAGCAATCAATTTTGATGATCAATTTATTTAGTTTTAAAATGAATATGAATACAAATTAACTTGATAAAATTCAACCAATCAAATAATTAAAACTAACTAGATTAAAAACTCAAATGAATTCTACTTTAACTCTTAAAAAGTTTTTTAAAATATTATTTTATTTGTTAAATATAAAAAAATAAATATTATTTCAAATTGATTAAGTTAACTCGGAAAATATAAATAACATCCCTCGTGGATAATTTGTATAAACAAGATCGCCTATGAGCTTAAAAAAAGAGTAATGAAATTAGTTGAGTTTCAACTTTCAACAATCAAATCCAAAACTACTCTATAAATAAGAGTAAAGTCTTACTTTATCTGGCCCCATTCCTTTACTCTCCTTTCAATTTCGATACAGAGAGAAGATCACTTTTGTGAATAAATAAATAAAATAAAAAACAGAAAATGGCAAGCTTGTCATAGTGCATATCACACACTAACATCTACACCCAAACATTCCTAAACTCCCAAAGGGTTTAAGCTTTCTTATTCACAAACCCCTGCCAAAAATCTCAACCTTCTAAAATTTCCAATCTTTCTCTAATCTTTATAATCACCAGAAAAATGGCCTCATTTACAGCCGCCAGATCCATTTTCCGGTCATCCGCCGCCCGTAATGCGGCGGCCCGCCTTGCTTCACAATCCAAATCCAAACCTAAAGCCTCCACCTTTGGCCTCAACTCCACTGCCAACAAGCCCTTTCTCAGGTCCCATTACTCCTCCTTGTGTGTGTGTGTGTGTGTGTATTGACTTGTTCTAGTTTAGAAAGACTAAAACTTTACTGGGCTGTTTTGTTTTGATTGATAGAAAGTTTTAATGGGGTGTTTTGTTTTCCGTTGTTTTGGTTAATGAAGGAGGAGTCCAGTGGAAATGAGCTTTGCTGTTGAATCAATGATGCCTTACCACACAGTGACTGCTTCTGCTTTGATGACTTCAATGCTTTCCATTTCTCGCTGCGGTTATGGCTGGCTTCCTGAAGGTATAGAAAAGATTTGTTCTTTTCTTTTCTTAAATGTTTCTGTTTAATGATTGATTGCTTCCTTGGTTGATTGAGTTATTGAGTGTTATGTTTCCAAATTGATGATTATGTTATTTTTGGGGTAATTCTGTGTTGATGTTTTGAGAAACCGATGTAGAAATTAGAATTGTGGTATAAAGTAATAAAAAAATGTGATGGCTCAAGGCAATCAACAAATGGGGTAATGGTGACTTTGATATATCTGTAATATGTGGTCATCCTGTTTTCTTGTGTTCATTGAGGAGTAGTTTTGGTGTAGGTTGTCTAACCAGGGAGTTTTATTCTTGAATTAGGTATCTAACAACGTTTGTAATCCCCTTGTTGTTCTTTTTCTTCCTTTTAATTTTCTGGTAAGTGAGTGTTTGCTGGATTAGGCTATTAGTGGATGTGAGGCCATGTGATTAAGATAAATGGCATATGTTCATTTGCTAAGCCCTCTCAATTAGAGTGCATTATCACTTTGAAATAACTAAGAAGAAGATAAAAGCCTTTCTTTGTTTTGATAAAGAGGTGCAAACTCCTCTCTTTTCATGTTGTAGGACGAGTCAAGACTAGATGAAGATTGAGAAGAAAAGATGGATTACTTGGATTTGTTTTTATTTTGAAGCTTTAAACTAGTATGGTTGGCATCAAATCTAGACTCGACAGAACAGTTATCTTATCAGAAAAATGTTGAAGCATGATGTAAAATGACAGCAATTTAAGATAAGGATGCTGTTGCAAGAATTTTTACCCTGAGAATTTTCTGTTGCATCAGTGCCATTTTCTCTATTTATTAAAAGTCCATTAAATGTTAGTTACAATTTTTCTTGTTGATAATCCAGTGTCTTCATAATATATTGAATGAGCTTCAGAGCCAAAATACAGATAATTTGTGCAAATTAAGAATTTCCATGAATAACATAACAATCACATGGTGCAGGAGCATAATGGTAGCTTGAACTAGATTCAGCCTATAGGGGCAAACACGGTGGATGTATTACATGGATGTTCTGACAACTTTGCATTGGTTTTTGTTGGACAAATTAACAAATGGATGGTTTGGCAGCTACTACGGAGGTCTGGTTGTTTCATGTAGTATGATTTTTCAAAAAAATAAAAAACCCTCTGAATTATTGTTCTTTAGGAGTTATATTGACAATTTTTTGAGAGAAATTTAACTTGCTAAATTGTATTATCAGTGTCAGATTGAATGATTGAGCTGGGATTGGTGGTTAGTGGCAAGAAGATGGATGTGAAACACTGTTGTTTCCAGACCATATATTGTCCGTCTCTTAGAACTATTGCGTATAAAGAATCCTTTTGATAATTTGAGTTGTGATGACATATATGTAGTTATTAATGCACTTCTTGTGAGTTTTAAGTTGTTGGATTTTCTGAGCTTCTAAAACCTAGCTGGATTAGTAGACTCTCACCCTTCTATAACCCTAATAAGCTACTTGCTTGTCTGATTTGTTTTCGATGTGCATAAGATGTAGCTCTCAGCTCATTAATTTGATCAATGCATAGCAGATTCATTCAGTTACAGTTTTCACTTTGTTTTCTTTCTGAAGCTCCTGTGCTGTTGGTGTTAATTAGGTGATTTTATGCACCCTACTAATTTGTTGCATCTAATCAGCTTGCAATGACGATGTATGATGAATGTGCAACGGGTTCAGGAGAAGTTTTGTTCAAAAGTTCTTTCATCTAAGAGAATGATGCCTGCTAGAATAGAAGTGTTGAATAATCTGCCACACGTAAAGTTCACTCTGATTCCCCCCTTCTCCTTTCATGTTTCTTCTAAGCCCCAAACTAAAAGTATTAGTGTGTAAGAAACTCTGGGACTGCACCCTTTTCATTAGTGTCATGTAGCCTATAATAGCTGCTTTATATACTTCAATGGACATGAACAAAAGTGAAGATGTTTCAAATATTTGGATTTGTGTACATTGATGTTCATCTGTTTCCATTTGTTATATTACATGTGTGACAACTATGAGCTGTTCCTTTACGTCTTATAAATCAAAGCAAGTGGACAGTGCAACAACTCCTTGTTGATCTTGTGATGCTTTTATCCAATCCTGAATCCTTGTCTTACCATTTCAGGCTGTTAGGATAGTGTGTTGCTTGAGATAATTTTAGCTCATATCAAACCCTAAGGCACGCCTCATCTTAATTTCATAAAATCTATGCATGTTAAACTGGTGAGTCATTCATTCTTAGTGAATGCTAAATGTTTTTTGCGTGTTTTTTTTCTTTTCCTGCTGGTAGTTGCCTTTTTACCCGGCGCAAGTCAAAAGAAATTAAATCATTTATTATCAGCTAGATTGTGCACCTCATAGCAGCAAATCACTTGATTCGTTACATATTAACAAATCTAGATAACATGGTACACTCGCCCTTGTCGTTTAGATTCATATGCATTTTGACTGCTGTTATCTCACAGATTTCAAGTTTAATTTTACGGTCATGGTATTGTCACCAAAGAGACTGAACCCTGTCGAGCACGATACCAAAAGCTTGCAGGGGAGAATGTCAACATTAAAAAGATAAAAAAACAGGAGGAAAATAAAATGAAAGAAAAAGGCCGGATTGGCTAATCACATTCAACCAGCATTCCATTCCCAATCTGATAATTGTTGCAGTTAACAATAAAGCTTGCAACTTTTCATCAAAACTTTGTACCATATTCAAAGCAGAATCGTAGTCTTATGTGGTGTTCACAACCAGGAAACAATAATCAAGTTTTTACTAAATATGAAATATTCACTTCCAAGTTCCAACAGAGATGGTAATCATGCTTGAACAGTAACCAATTCATACTCAACCAGAGAAAGATTGTTATTCTCTTTAACTGCAAAGTTCGCAGGTTCAGCAACTTCAACACGTCCCCACTTGTCTACTGCAAGCCTCATAGACCCCTTGAACATGTCAATCTTTGCGTTACGCAGGATGATAGTGGCGCCAGGATTCATCATCTCAACTGCACAGGACCAAATTCACTGTTAGAATACTTGAAAAAAATCAAACAATACTAATAGTACAAAAAATGCAAGCTAAAATCATTCATTAATCAAGGAAAGCTGCAGCCAGTGTATTATACAGGCAACATGTCTTCCAGCATGCAGTGTTAGAGGCAGCATATGTTTTCCCCGCTGTTACTAGCCACAAATACAGATGATAACTCACTCCAGAGATGAAGCGTGTCAAATAAAACAAAGGTAATCTTCCACCCATGGTTTGCCCATGATGATGATCAACCATCCGTCCAGAAGATGAATAACCACCACATCCAAATGAGAACAAAATGAATTCTATTCACCCATACTTGCACATGCTAGTTACCGGCACAGAATTATAGTTTTTCCTATCAGATTATATCTATGAATCAAGGATAAACAATTACAGAGAATTATGAATTCTGATCTCCAAGGCCTACCATTTTTCTTTTAATATTCTACAATCTCAAAACCCATTCTCACCCTTGCAGAACTTTGCTTCCCAAACACAAACCTTAAAATATAAACCTCCATTTCGGGTTCTAAAACACACACAAAAACTCAACAGACTAGTTTGCTTTGAACTGAAACCCCCAAAGGCTCAGCTTTGCCAAACATAACAAACCATGGCAACTGCAATAACCTTAACAACACAACCTTAAATTACCCAAACCTCATAAAACCAAAAAAATCCAAATTCTAATTCTCTAAACCCTAAACCCAGCAACCATTGAAGCAAGAACATCAAAACCCGACACACGAAAAACATCAGAGCAGCCACCTTTATTGCGTCTCAATAATCAGAACCCATACGCCAGATGCCATTTCAAACAAAAACCAAAACCCAGAAACAATTTCAAACAAAATGATCAAACCCCCCAAAAAAACACATTCTATATCCATAAAGATGAGCGAATCTATATTACCTTGTTCATTTCTTGCAGTGAAAACAATACACCCAGTTTCATCACCAACAAGACATTCATTAATACGAGCAGGGCGTTGGGAGAGAGACATAGGAGCATGACGTGGCTTAGGAACAGGGACTGGTTTAGAGTCAAGAATTTTGACTGTCAGATTGTGACCATTAGTTCCTGGCTTTAGTTCTTCTACTTTGATGAACACTGGCTTTCGTTTCTCTGCTGCTGCTGCTGTTGCCATTTCGATCGGAAGATCTATTGATTTGACAGAGAGAAAGAAACACTGGTGGTGGTTTATAAATTGAAGGGAGAGGAGAAAGGAGAGAAACGGGAAATAGGGTTTTTGATTTGGGTTTGGACTTCTGGGAGAAGTTGATGTGGGGTTTATGCACGTGTGCTGTTTTTATTGGTTGTTGTTGTGTTGAAGTCAAATGTCTTGCATGTGTGATACGACATGTAGCTTTTTTGTAGTTTGACGCTAACGACGTGTCTAGACTTTTTTGGTTACTATTTGATGGTTAAGAATAGAATAATATTATCGTAGATAATTTTTTTTAAAAAAATTATTAGTGTTTTTTGAAAAACAATTATAAATTATTTTATCTTTTTTATTTTAATTAATTTTTAGTGTTTTTATATTATTATGATGTAATGATGTTAAAAATAAATTTTAAAAAATATAAAAATATTATTTTTTTAAACAACAAAAATATTTAAAAAATCAAACTTTTTACATTCTCAAACACTGTTATAACTGACATTATGAGCTCTTTTGATTAATAATATTTGGTTAGTTTTCTAGAACAAAAACATAATTATGAAAAGATAAAAATATATTTGTTTGAATTAATAAGAAAAACATATAAACAAATTTATATCCTAAACAATTTTGAGAAATAACGGGATATGATCCCCCCCATATGTCTCTCTCTTTTTTATATTCCGACACAACCAAACAACAACTCATATCTGGTTGCAATGCCCTTCTATTTTTGGTCACTAATCATTCTTTATTTTCATTTATGGGGTAGCGAGGAACATGATCAAAATATTAAAAGAAAAGCACTCAAAGCAGAAGAAAAAAATACAATATCTTTTTATTTGTACATACTAAAATGGAGTGGATCGTTTTTTGTTCACAGTAACTGTTAGTTTTTTGGAGTAGAGATGCTGGAATTGCAGATTCATTGTTGGCAGATATGGCAAAGATGCAAGCAAGCTACTGTTTCTAAGTAGTCATCACTCCTTCTGCAACCACCAATGCCTGTTGTTGCTCTCTTTCTGTTTCCCCTTCTACCTGCTGTGTTGGAAGTGTCTCCCCATCTACCTGCTTTGGCATTAGATGTTGCCGGCAGCATCGTAGTATCACCAAGGATATAAATGCTGCCAATAAAATCAAATCTAACTTAATAATGACATCCTAGCAAAGATGCTTGTATGTAATTTTCAAAGCCAATACAATCTTGTGACAGCTTAAATACTGAAATTTTTTGCCCAATTACCAGTAAAAATACGGGTTTTGACACTTGACAGATTCCAGAAGGCTGACACTGCTGATGCTGCCACGATCTTTTTATGAGAACAAGCTCCCCAAGCTTCAAATATCCGGTTTTTCATTTGCTCAGCTGCAGTACTCCAAAAAATCTCACTTTTAATAAACCATGAATGGCAAGACAGACTAACAGCAATCCAATTACATGGGAGGTTTTGTATACCTCTCTGGTTTATCTGACTGGAATAGCAAGCATATAGTTTTGGTATGGTGAAGCTGATGAAAAACCCTGCTCAAATTCACCACGAAACAACCAGGACATTCCGCCAATTAAGAACTGAATTATCATCAAAACATTGATCTCGAGGATATTACTATTCTAGTTCACATACCAATAGCACAAAGCCTCCTCAAAGTTACAAGATGACCATACTCAGCACCAAGAAGCAAGAACGGAATTACCTGGAACCAAGAAACAAAAGGCTCTTTAAGGTACCTGCTTGAGCAGATGGGAAACATTTTTCAGAGTGATATGCATTGAGATTTGATAGTTACTTTTAGGGTCATGGATGGTTCTCCTGAGAAAAGCTCTCTTGTCTTTGAAATTGCAAGATTTGCAGCTGGGAGTATCAATGTACCCACTCTCAGAACGTCCTCTTCTGTCAGCTTAAATTTTCGTGTCTTTTCAACATTGTTTCTGTGATTACATTATAAAATTCCAAAACTCAGAAAACATGATTTTTATGAACTGGAACATGAACATATTTTTGTGCAGAAACAATGGAGGCATGTACCTTTGGCATATCGAATTCGAGCAGAAAGATGCACCCAGAACCAGAAGTCCCAGTTGCGAAATAGCAGAGAAAATGCTTTAAGAACATAAAAAAGAAGACGTTTAGATACCTTAACGAAACCACAAAATGAATATTCGAAACACAAGGAGTAAAAACAAGAGATACACACCTAAAGGTCATCCCCTTAGCAAAGCAAGAAGATAGGAAACACAGAGATCCAAGACCAAACCAAAGGCTTGATTTTGCCACATCTTTCCACATTATCAAATCATAAACAACCATCCCAATCCTATCCAAATTGCTTCCATCAACTTCATCAACTTCTAAACCCCCACAAATCACCATAAAATAAGAACAAATCAATTAAAAAAACGATCCCAAATTTAAAGTAGTAAACAGCACAAAATGAAAAGGAGAAACATGTATGATTTATACATACTTTGAGTGGAATTGGAAGGAGGCAATGAAGGGACTAAAGATAACTTCTCTTTATCCTTCTTAGACCTGCCGCTATGTCTTCTTTTTCTCACTTTGCCAACCTCATCTACCAAACCAATCAAATCCCTCTCTTCCCTACTCTCCACCTCCAATCTTCTCCTTAACCTTCTATTACTCCTCGGTGAAGCACAACCTAAGGACCCAGTCAGAGATCCTCTGCTTTTGCATCTCCTTCTAGACCCATTTTGCTCAAAACCACCCTCCTCTGGCATCTCATCCCGGTCTGCGAGACGAGTTCTAGATTTTCTTGAAGGAGATGGTGAGAGAAGGAGAAGTTCTCGGAGAGGGAGAAGACTGGTCGAGGACTTACGTGAAAGACTCGATGGGGTTGATGGGTTTTCCTTCGGTGATGAAGGGATAAGGTCTAGAGATAGCTGAGGAGGCTGTGAATCTGGGTCGATAGAGTACGTGATTCTTGATAAACGTGAGGCTGATTTTGCTTGAGAGTTGGGGTTTGATCTATGAGAAGGTGGTGTTGTATCCATTTTCTTAGTTTTTTAATGGCAGACTTTAAGTGGGATTTCAGAGAGAAGAATCAAAGCTTGTTAAATGTGGAGATTTCTTGAGGTTTATGATTGAGAAAGAAAGGGTTTTTGTTGAGATGGAAGTAGCCGTTGAGGAGACGGGTTTTGTCACTTTTCGATTTTTTGAGGTGGGGATTGTGGGTCAATGAGGTCAGATGAGGTGCAACGGTAAGAAAGTATGGGCCTATCTACTACTTTGTGCCGTTTGTGGCTTTTTCATGGTGGGATTGCATTCTTCGTTGAAAGTTTTGACTATGGGTCAGCGTTTATCAGAATTCAGAATTGTTTATCTGGTGACATGGGCTTCATGTCACATGATAATAGCAGGATATAGTTTTCACGGCTGATTTGGAAAATAGTTGAGATCTAGATCGCTCATGATTTTTTTTTAAAAATAATTTCAATTTATTGTTTTTTATATGATATGAATATAATTGAATTTAGCTTGGATTAATTTGAATTGATTAATGTGTTGCCACGATTAACTAAAAAGACAATTTGATAGGGACACTAGACCCGCACTGCAAACTATATGAGTATATGGTCGAAAACAACGTAAAATGACCTAGCCTGTCACGCCTTGGTTGGGAGACTAAGCCTATTTTGGCCGATCTCATTGTTATTTTATTTATTTAAATTTATTTATTTTAAATATTTTTATTTGATGCGCCGAACCCAATAACGATATGTTTTGAGGTTAACTATATATATGTTCTTCTATCATTTTGGAAGACAATTTTTGATAAATATTGATAAATTTTGCGGACTTTACAATTCTCCAATCCCCTTTTCTCTCTTCTTTTGCTTCTTTTTTTTCTCTAAACTTCTTTCTTTTCTTGCTTAATTCGTATTATTTTCTTGTTCCGCATCACGATTAGAGTAATATTTTAAGATATAAATTTCTCATAACTATAACCCTTGATGATGCTAAATTTAACAACTATATGTATGCATCAATTATCGAATCATTGATCTTTATAATCGAACTCGAAACATATCTACTACCCTAGCTAATATTCCAAGGCTCATAGAGTCCCTTGTTTGCCTTCTATATGAGATTCATAAGCAACACTAACCAATTTCTTCCTCAAGTTACCTTCAGCTCCAATAGCAATTATGCCCTTCTACCCCAGCAATCCATCCACTAAGCTAAATTCAGGCCAGCTGTGAATATTAACCATTTTTCTAGTTATAACCTTTTGTAGCAGAGGATCATGTTTGTAGGTATCGAAAACCTGTTGAGACCATGATGACAGAGCTACCGATATAGAATTGAAATTTCTTGGACTAGTCATAGTTGTGTCTTCAGCAGTTGATACTCTTCTTAATAATGCATCCAGAACCTTGCTATCCTAAGTTTGAAATCAATTTTATAAGATAAAGATAGTTTTTATTAGTTTAATCAAACACTCATCTAACAAAATTGGAGAAACCAAGTTTGTACAGCACATTGTGAAAACAACAGAACTTTTCATCCTAACATTCATCACATCCTTCAATGTTCCATCAACCTCCTTGAAGAGGAAAGACAAGGGCTCATTGCTCACATTTGTGGGTGGAAAAAGCTACCCCTTCAGCTTAATCCACCCATAACCATCTACTTTGATTCATCAGAACCTAAAATAAATGCTCATATAAGAAGTCACTTGCCTTTGTTACAGTAATATTGTAAATATGTTCATTTCAATTTCTCAACACCATGAGCAAGGTTTAATGTTCCAACATGAATTTGCTGATCTACTGCTGTTGATCCTGTTAAAGTATATTTCTTGGCATGTCTCTGGCAGAAGGACTCTAACCTTCCCAGACCATCTTCAAGAGATGAGTACTCAACTGCAAATGTCATGCAGAGCCAGTTCTTCAGCCCCACCGTCACCCCTGCATGGAAATTTGTTCTATTATAGCATCTCTGTGGTAACCTTCAATCAACCCTCTAGAGTCTAGTCCTTAATCGTATAGGTTATCAAAACTAATTACTAGCAGAAGTAACAGACAGGAAGCAGATATTTCTAGCTTCGCGATCACCTGGTAAAATAATGAGAGATTCCTCTTTAGCTAGCTTGAGACAGAAATCCATGTCATCTTCAATATCTTCAAGCAGCAACAAGTTAAGCTTAACCTGCAAGCACTAATAGTGGTCAACAACTAACAAACTAATAGCTCAAAAGAAGCTCTTGGTTTATGTCTTTACCATAGCAAAAAATGCTCCTTCAGGCTTTTGTGGGATCATCATGCATGGGATCTCCTTCAGTTTATCATAACAAATTTCCAAATTTTTCCTAAGGATGTTGATAGTTTTTGAGAAGAAATCCTGTGTTGTTTTCTCTAGGATTTGAGGAATAGCACCCTGATGCCGAGACAACATCAAAAGTCACTGATATGTATTGGAGCAGGCAAACGGGAAAAAAATTCACACTATCATAATTCAATTTAAAATGTGAATAAGTTGACAGTAATGAGTATTGCAGTAAAGATCCACAGATAAACTTGTCCATTATGTTCATGAAGGTCAAAATCTGCAAACCTGAATTAAGGTTGGTGGGAAAGGGGAGTAGACAAGAAGTTTGTTAATGGACTCAGCAATCTGAGAATAAACAAGTGAAGAATAGTTTCACATCATATGTCAAGCAGTAGTTTCTGTAAGGTGTCAGATTAGAAGTCATGTTATCAACTTTGATTAAGCCTTTACCTCGTCCTTTCGAAGCAATCCACTTGGATCACAAGTCACTAGCCAACCAAGCCCTCAACCGGGAATCATCTATCTTTTTGATACAGATCCAAGAGTAATAACAGGTACAGTTGTGGCAAACAAACTCATAGGCACAAATGGATTGCTCCCATAAACAAGATGGCCATAAACTTCATCAGCAATCACAACAATCCCAAGCTTTCTTGCAGTTTCCGCAATCTACCATATAACAAGATCAATTACGAGCTAAGCATAAAAAGATGGTCTTTGTTTCAGGATTCAGATCCCATATTATTAATGATTAGTTCACCTTATTCAAATGATTGTATGTATAAACACATCCAGAAGGATTTCCAGGATTGATTATAACCATAGCAACAGTGCCCAAAGAAATTCATGATCTAGCCAACACCTACCTCCTTGCAGGAAGAATACCGCCAGTAGGAGCATAAGAATTGAATTTAGCAGAACGAACAGCTTCAACTATGGCCTCTTCAGCTATAGGAGTGGTCCTGAAGCACTCGAAACAGGAGGGATCGCCAAAACCAAAAGAAATTGAAGGCCTGTGATCACCTACAGTGAGATTTTCCTTTAAAAAGTACACAGCATCATCAATGCTGGTTGGTGTTTCTGTTTTGAGCACATTTGTGCCCATGACCTTCTTCTTTTGGTGAAGCTAAATTTCAAGGGATAGGAACCGATTCTAAACAATTTCTTGCTCATCTTTCATCTTTCACTCGAAACAGGAGGGATCGCCAAAACCAAACGAAAATATTTTTGTTACTATCATTATTATTATTATTATTATCATTATTAATTATTATTCCCCCAACCCCAAGCACTCCACATCAACCCCCACCACACTCACACACACAGCCCGCCAAAACACACGCTGGAACCTATCTGGTTTCGACTGGTTCGATTTCAATCTAATATATATTTAAATTGTACGAGATAAATATGTATTATTAGAATTTAATATTTATTTTAAATATATTAATATTTCCTGTATACTTTTTTTATAAAAAAAAAAATTATGGAGAAATCCACACAATATTAGATCACTTCCCACAACAAATTTTAGTCAAGGTTATTAATATCTTTCGTTTCGACTGAAATATTTAATATCAATAAAAAAAATAAGAAAAAATAATATTATTTTTGTCTGTATTTAAATTCTGGTCGATACCCCAGAGATTTCGGTCAAATATCATCCGAAACACGATAATTTTTTTGTTTTTTAAGTTTTTTCATATATATATATATATATATATATATATATATATATATATATATAATTAATTAATTTATTATATATAAACAATATAACCTCGAAACAACATGTCAAAATATTCCAAAACTGAAAAGTTTTGTACTAGTAAAAAAACAAAACAGTAACCAAAATAATATTGACAGCCCTGATTTCAGTGACTATTTGATCACATGCGTGAGTAATATGGCTAGTGTTAGTGTGGTTAAAAATAAGATAGAAATACATATTGTAAAAAATATTTTATTTCGAGATTAAGATGGTATGATAAAAATTGTCATTTAATCTAATATCTTCATACAGATATTCTTCAGACAACACCGTTAGAACACAACTGGTGTAGTTGAAATCAAACCGGTCAAAACCAGATAGGTTATTAGGTGGAACCCGTCTGGTTTCGACTGGTTAGATTTCAACTACACCGGTTATGCTCTGATGGTGTTGCCTGAAGAATCGGTATGCAAATATTAGATTAAATGACAATTTTATCATAAGAAATAAAGTAATTTCTTCAATATATATTTCTATCTAATTTTTAACCATATTAAGTGCTCGTTTAGGGCTGCGTTTCAATCCCCGTTTTTAAAAAAATAATTTTTTTTGTTTTGAAATTATTTTGATGTGCTGATGTCAAAAATAATTTTTAAAAAATAAAAAAAATATCATTTGAATGTATTTCTAAATGAAAAACACTTTCAAAAACAACTATAACAACCCTTCCAAACAGACTCTAACACCGGTCATAACTCACACACGTTATCAAAGAGTTACTAAAATTTGTTTTGGAAGTGTTCAAATGCTGTGTTGATTTCTATATAATTTTTTTTATAAAAAAAATATATAGGAAAAACTAATGTATTTAAAATAAATATTGAATTTTAATAATACATATTATAAAAAAAATATATAGGAAAAACTAATGTATTTAAAATAAATATTGAATTTTAATAATACATATTTATCTCGTATAATTTTAATTAATATTAAAATTAAAAGTAGTCTGGCTTTCTTAACGAATAGCGGAAGGCAAGATATGGTATGCCCTCCCTTGGTTCCATCGGTTTCAAACCAGGGCTTTGATTGGGAAGACATGTCTATTCTGCACTTCAAGGCGAGGCGGGTCGCTCATCCTTCGAGCCTGTTTGACTGCAAAACCGACTGAAATTCAATTTATTTATTTTTTATTTTAAATAAATACATTTTGATATTTTAAGATCATTTTAATGTGCTGATATTAACAATAATTTATAAAAAATAAAAAATATTATTTTGATGTATTTCAGCACGAAAAACATTTTGAAAAACTACTACAACCACTCTCCCAAACAGGTCGTTCATCTCTCAATCCTAGGTGTTACCGCCAATTATGAATAATTAAAAATTTTAATTATGGATTTTCGAGTAATCCACTATCTTCAGAGACTAATTTTAGGAAAATTGTTTAGTATATCTGATAGCTTAAATTACTATTACTATTACTATTACTATTACTAAAGAAACTAAAGTAGATCGGTGATTTATTATTTATTACTGTTCACGCACACCCAAATCCATTGTGGACTGGGGTGCGTGATCTGCTGTTTTATTGCATTTAATTGTGATGACCTGCCGCTCCTCTTTTCCCTTCTATTCTCTGTATAATTGATTAAAAAAAATATAGTGCCCGCAACGGGGGCGAGGGGCATTGGCTACTGTCTTATAAAAATGAGGACAATGGTCAACATTGATGGGCTGATGGCATATCTGTCAAGCACCTCTCTAATTCCAAGCCAGGTTTAAAAAAAAATGAAAAGAAAAACAAAATAAAAGGGTTCCAAGTTCATGGGAATTATATCCAACTCCTTTTTCCATCTCCTACTTGGTTTGTATCATGCCATGACCAGAACCTATCACGGCATGATTCAGGATCTTGAGATTTTTGTCCGTGTCACGGTTGATAAAATATTAGAAATTCTTCCGTTTGCTTTAGATTTCAAGAAATGTAGGCAAACATATATAAACAACTATGCGAATATAAGCTTCAGTTTGCATTACTACAAAAACTGTACATGAATCCTTCATGCCTAGCAACACATTAGTATATAGCTAAAACAAAACAGCCCGGTGAACAGTGTTTCGCACTGTTCACCTAGACTCAAATGCACTGTGAACTAAAACAGTTAAAATATATAATTATATTATTATTATTTGTATCTAAGAACTGAACAAAGGAGTCGTTTGGGCGAGTGGTTAGAGCGTCGTGTCCAAGCGGCGCGTGGGAGTTCGAATCTCCCTAGCTACGAATTTTTGGAACAGTTAAATTATATAATCATATAATTATTATTTTTATCCAAGAACTAAACAAAGAAGTCGTTTGGGCGAGTGGTTACAGCGGTGTGAAAAAGCGGCGGGACGCGGGAGTTCGAATCTCTCTAGCAATGAAAATGATTATTGGAACAGTTAAATTACATAATATTATTATTATTATTATTTGTTTGCTAGAACTTCACAAAGAAGTCGCTTGGCCCAGTGGTTACAACATGCAAAGCGGGGCGTTGGAGTTCGAATCTCTCTAGCAACAAAAATGATTTTGGATTAATGAACAGTGAATTAATGTCTGAATTTTTTTTTCCCGGGCTTCTTCCTTTTTTTTAATAATCAGGGTGTTCGGGTCAGCTTACATGCATCACGATAAATCTCTGAACTTATTTTTTTTTACAATTTTCACTGTTCATTACTGTTTGAAAATGTGCTTTCTCCTCTTTTTTTTATTTGCTTGCTGTTCGGGTTAGTTTATGTGCACCACGATTTTTTTCTCATTACTATTTAAAAAGGTGTTTTCCCCTTGCACTTTTTTTTATAACCAGACTTACATTTTTTATATACACGGGGTGTCTAGGACAGCTTACACGCACCACGACTAATCTGCGGACCCACTTTTTTTGTAACATTTTTTCCTTTTTTTTGCCACCTATACATTTTTTTTGATTTTTTTTATAATTGGTGTGTCCAGATCAGTTTTTTTTTAACTGGGCTTCTTTTTTTGTTTTTTTAACCCGGGTGTTCGGGGCAGCTCACATGCACAACGACTAATCTCTGGATCCACTTTTTTTTAACATTTTCTTTCCCGTTTTTTTTTGCCACTTATACTTTTTTTTTTCATGACCGGGTATCCGGGTCAGTTTACGCTCACCACAATTTTTTTTCTCATTACTGTTTAAAAATATGCTTTCCCCTTGCATTTTTTTTTTATAACCAAGCTTCCTTTTTTGTTTTGTTTTTTATAAATGGGGTACCCGGGACAGCTTACGAGCACCACGATTAATTTCCGGACCCATCTTTTTTTAACATTCCTCCCCTGTTTTTTCATATCTCATATAACGAAAAAAATTATACGAAACCACACGTAGACAAGACATGTAAAAAAATTGTGCCAAATTATCTACAACAATAAAATAAAAATTGCCCTGGATTTCGCCGCAGTCGACACCAATTTTTTTAACATTTAACAAAATTGTTAATGGTCTTAAATTTTTATATATATTATTTTTTGGGATTTTTTCCTGCAAAAATAGGAGAGACTAATTATATATTGTGATATTTTTTCATATTAACGTCTTAAAATATATCAAAAAAACTTGAACTGACTTTTCTTTAAAAATTTAACATTGATTTAATCTCAGTGCTCTAAATTTTTTTAATATAATAATATGAAGAAAAAATCTGAAAAAATAATCTTTGATAAATTTTAGTTGTTGCATTTTTGCTACCTGTCAAATAAATTATTCGGTATATAGTAAAAACATGTCCAACAAACCATTAGTATGTTGCAGACAACAAATAATATATTTTTAGTCAATTTAACCAATTGTGGTTTTACTATCTACCAATTAAATTATTACCAAAGTACTTAAAACAAAACCATCAATCAAATTGTTTACTACATAAAACAAATCACTCATCTGTGCTACAATTCAACAATTATAATTTTACTATTTGCTAATGAAAGAATTCATGAAACAAATAAAAAATGTACAACAATCAATCAGTATGTTACACGGAGCACGTGTCTCATTTTAACAGATTTTTTCATTTTAGTCCTTATACTTTTAATCTTGGATTTTATTTGGTCATTTCAAAAATGATATTTTCTATTTTTTTCTTTTTTTTATTCTTCAATTAATAGTTTTAGCAGTAGAAACATTCAATCGTTTTTTGGCAGGAAAAAAACCCGTTTTTAACAGATTTTATCAATTATAATTTTACTAATTAAATATTAAAATAAAAAATTACAACACGCATAAAATCAATCAATTTTCTACATAAATAAAAAAAACCCAGCGCATCGCACATTTACTTACGTTATCTGCAATTAAAAAATATGCGAGTCGGTTCCCGTTTTGATTACACTGTTCCTTTTTGGCAGAGAAAAAATATTACCTACGTTATCTACAATTACAAAATATACAAACCACTTTCCATTCCGATTATACAGATTTTATCAAATATAATTTTACTAATTAAATATTAAAATAACAAAACACAATACATGTAAAAACATATTTTTATATGTTCTAATATTTATTGAATATTATCGCATGAGAATATATATAGGGAGAAGAAAACATGACCTAGAATTTTTTTAATAAAAAAATTAATATCAGTATTCTTAAATACATTTTATATAATAATATAATGAATTAATCAGATAACAACAAAAAAAAAATTTGTCTTCGAATTTTAATTTTGTACTTAACACAATAATAATAATAATAATAATAATAATAATAATTTAATTATTTTTCTTGCTTACTCTTTTGTTAATGTTTTTTTCTCTTCGTATAATTTAATAATTTTTATTGTTTTGACAGTGATGGCAATGATATTTTTTTTTTAATTTTGTTAAAGTTGCTAGCATATTTTTAGTCTTTCATTAATTATATGTTCTAATATTTATTGGATATTATCTCATAGTAATATATGTAGGGAGAAAAAAACATGACCTAGGATTTTTTGAGTAAAAAAAATTAATATCATTTTAAAATTAATATTGAAATTTGGTACTCTTTTGTTTAAGTTTATTTCTTAAAAACAAATTTACAATATTTTCATTTTTAATATTTTAAATATAATATTGCCAGAGAAGAAATTAAACTAAAAAAAAATACAAATTTACTTAGGTTATCTACAATTAAAAAATATACGGGTCACTTTTCATTTTGATTACGTAGATTTTATCAATTATAATTATACTAACTAAATATTAAAATAATAAAATACAATATATATAAAAGCAATAAATTTTCTACATAGATAAAAAAAAGCCGCCGCATCGCTGCGGGTATACCGCTTCGTACTAACTAAAAGCAACACTTCCCATTTGAATGAAATACCACTAAGCTAATCCTTATTTGTTATTAAGCCCGACACGTGGCTCTGTAATTTAAGTATAACTAAAAGACTAACCAAAACTAAAGACAATAGCTATAGTAACCAGATTGAGTAACCAAATAGTGACCCAACCGAACCGGATCAACCTAACCGGCTTAGCTGGCATTTACCATTGTAGATTTGGCTGAGACCGACTGACTGTCTGACCGACGAGGCCATCCCCGCAAATGACAAGACCCGGCACGTGGGCACGCGACAGAGGGCAAAGGCTGGGCAATCTTCGATATCCGGGTAAGCCCGGACAGTCACATTGCGGAATCAATCTTCACGTATCTGTTAAAATCCCGACCTTACGGAAAGGGACAGGGATTATTTTGGAAGTTACCTCTTTCTATTTAAGTAATTATAGCAGTCATGAATTGCTTGTTCTTTAAAATTTTATTTTTTTTCAAGGGGGTCCAAGTACATTCAAATGCATAAGAATAAGTACATCCAAATTATTATACAATAAAAAAAAATTATTATACAATAAACTAAAAGAGGTCAGGAAAACACTGTATCTTGTGAGTTAAAACAGATTTCAATAGTTTTTTTTTTTTCGGTTGGTTCGCTATTTTCATCCTATTTATATATTTTATTACAAGAAGAGACAAAAAAAGGTTTGTAATTCACTGGCAACCGGACGCGCCAGTGACTTAAGAGGGCGGGGGTTCAACCCATGTCTGGCGCAAAATTTTTTCACTAATGATTTTTTTTTCATTTTTATTTTTTTTGATTGTTTTTTTTATTTGTTTATTTATTTTGACGTTTTTATTTATTTATTTTGACGTTAATTGTTTTTTTCACTTATGTTATTTTTTTTTAAAAAAAAATTATTGACATTTTTTTTTCTTTGATTGATTTTTTCCCCATTCTTAACTCAATAAGAAAAAATAATATTAGTTTTTTTTTCTTGCTTTCTTTTTTTTTATGTTTTTTATTTTTTTTCATCGTAATAATTTAATAATTTTTATTGTTTTAGTTGTAATAGTAATAATATTCTTAGATGTTACGACTTCGATGTTTTCATTTCGGCCCTTATACTTTTTAATTTTGGATTTTAATCCCTGTATATTTAATGTTCATTTCAGCCCTATTACTTTTAATTTTTTATTTTAATCCCTTTATTTCTTTTTATTTCAAGAATAATCCTTACTTTTGTCCATATATATATATATATATATATATATATATATATATATATTTAATTGTTTTTCTTGCTTACTCTTTTGTTAATGTTTTTTTCTCTTCGTATAATTTAATAATTTTTTATTGTTTTGACAAAGTGATGGCAATGATATTTTTTTTTAATTTTGTTAAAGTTGCTAGCATATTTTTTAGTCTTTCATTAATTATATGTTCTAATATTTATTGGATATTATCTCATAGGAATATATGTAGGGAGAAAAAAACATGACCTAGGATTTTTTGAGTAAAAAAAATTAATATCATTTTAAAATTAATATTGAAATTTGGTACTCTTTTGTTTAAGTTTATTTCTTAAAAACAAATTTACAATATTTTCATTTTTAATATTTTAAATATAATATTGCCAGAGAAGAAATTAAACTAAAAAAAAATACAAATTTACTTAGGTTATCTACAATTAAAAAATATACGGGTCACTTTTCATTTTGATTACGTAGATTTTATCAATTATAATTATACTAACTAAATATTAAAATAATAAAATACAATATATATAAAAGCAATAAATTTTCTACATAGATAAAAAAAAGCCGCCGCATCGCGCGGGTATACCGCTCGTACTAACTAAAAGCAACACTTCCCATTTGAATGAAATACCACTAAGCTAATCCTTATTTGTTATTAAGCCTGACACGTGGCCTGTAATTTAAGTATAACTAAAAGACTAACCAAAACTAAAGACAATAGCTATAGTAACCAGATTGAGTAACCAAATAGTGACCCAACCGAACCAGATCAACCTAACTGGCTTAGCTGGCATTTACCATTGTAGATTTGGCTGAGACTGACCTGACTGTCTGACTGACGAGGCCATCCCTCGCAAATGACAAGACCCGCACGTGGGCACGCGACAGAGGGCAAAGGCTGGGCAATCTTCGATATCTGGGTAAGCCCAGACAGTCACATTGCGAGAATCAATCTTCACGTATCTGTTAAAATCCTGACCTTACGGAAAGGGACAGGATTATTTTGGAAGTTACCTCTTTCTATTTAAGTAATTATAGCAGTCATGAATTGCTTGTTCTTTAAAATTTTATTTTTTTCAAGGGGTCCAGTACATTCAAATGCATAAGAATAAGTACATCCAAATTATTATACAATAAAAAAAATTATTATACAATAAACTAAAAGAGGTCAGGAAAACACTGTATCTTGTGAGTTAAAACAGATTTCAATAGTTTTTTTTTTTTCGGTTGGTTCGCTATTTTCATCCTATTTATATATTTTATTACAAGAAGAGACAAAAAAAGGTTTGTAATTCACTGGCAACCGGACGCGCCAGTGACTTAAGAGGGCGGGGGTTCAACCCATGTCTGGCGCAAAATTTTTTCACTAATGATTTTTTTTTCATTTTTATTTTTTTTGATTGTTTTTTTTATTTGTTTATTTATTTTGACGTTTTTATTTATTTATTTTGACGTTAATTGTTTTTTTCACTTATGTTATTTTTTTTTAAAAAAAAATTATTGACATTTTTTTTTCTTTGATTGAATTTTTTCCCCATTCTTAACTCAATAAGAAAAATAATATTAGTTTTTTTTTTTCTTGCTTTCTTTTTTTTATGTTTTTTATTTTTTTCATCGTAATAATTTAATAATTTTTATTGTTTTAGTTGTAATAGTAATAATATTCTTAGATGTTACGACTTCGATGTTTTCATTTCGGCCCTTATACTTTTAATTTTGGATTTTAATCCCTGTATATTTAATGTTCATTTCAGCCCTATTACTTTTAATTTTTTATTTTAATCCCTTTATTTCTTTTTATTTCAAGAATAATCCTTACTTTTGTCCATATATATATATATATATATATATATATATATATATATATATATATATATATATTTAATTGTTTTTCTTGCTTACTCTTTTGTTAATGTTTTTTTCTCTTCGTATAATTTAATAATTTTTATTGTTTTGACAGTGATGGCAATGATATTTTTTTTTTAATTTTGTTAAAGTTGCTAGCATATTTTTAGTCTTTCATTAATTATATGTTCTAATATTTATTGGATATTATCTCATAGGAATATATGTAGGGAGAAAAAAACATGACCTAGGATTTTTTGAGTAAAAAAAATTAATATCATTTTAAAATTAATATTGAAATTTGGTACTCTTTTGTTTAAGTTTATTTCTTAAAAAACAAATTTACAATATTTTCATTTTTTAATATTTTAAATATAATATTGCCAGAGAAGAAATTAAACTAAAAAAAAATACAAATTTACTTAGGTTATCTACAATTAAAAAATATACGGGTCACTTTTCATTTTGATTACGTAGATTTTATCAATTATAATTATACTAACTAAATATTAAAATAATAAAATACAATATATATAAAAGCAATAAATTTTCTACATAGATAAAAAAAAAGCCGCCGCATCGCGCGGGTATACCGCTCGTACTAACTAAAAGCAACACTTCCCATTTGAATGAAATACCACTAAGCTAATCCTTATTTGTTATTAAGCCTGACACGTGGCCTGTAATTTAAGTATAACTAAAAGACTAACCAAAACTAAAGACAATAGCTATAGTAACCAGATTGAGTAACCAAATAGTGACCCAACCGAACCAGATCAACCTAACTGGCTTAGCTGGCATTTACCATTGTAGATTTGGCTGAGACTGACCTGACTGTCTGACTGACGAGGCCATCCCTGCAAATGACAAGACCCGGCACGTGGGCACGCGACAGAGGGCAAAGGCTGGGCAATCTTCAGTATCTGGGTAAGCCCAGACAGTCACATTGCAGAATCAATCTTCTGTATCTGTTAAAATCCTGACCTTACGGAAAGGGACAGGATTATTTTGGAAGTTACCTCTTTCTATTTAAGTAATTATAGCAGTCATGAATTGCTTGTTCTTTAAAATTTTATTTTTTTCAAGGGGTCCAGTACATTCAAATGCATAAGAATAAGTACATCCAAATTATTATACAATAAAAAAAATTATTATACAATAAACTAAAAGAGGTCAGGAAAACACTGTATCTTGTGAGTTAAAACAGATTTCAATAGTTTTTTTTTTTTCGGTTGGTTCGCTATTTTCATCCTATTTATATATTTTATTACAAGAAGAGACAAAAAAAGGTTTGTAATTCACTGGCAACCGGACGCGCCAGTGACTTAAGAGGGCGGGGGTTCAACCCATGTCTGGCGCAAAATTTTTTCACTAATGATTTTTTTTTCATTTTTATTTTTTTTGATTGTTTTTTTTTATTTGTTTATTTATTTTGACGTTTTTATTTATTTATTTTGACGTTAATTGTTTTTTTCACTTATGTTATTTTTTTTAAAAAAAAAATTATTGACATTTTTTTTTCTTTGATTGAATTTTTCCCCATTCTTAACTCAATAAGAAAAATAATATTAGTTTTTTTTTTTCTTGCTTTCTTTTTTTTATGTTTTTTATTTTTTTTCATCGTAATAATTTAATAATTTTTATTGTTTTAGTTGTAATAGTAATAATATTCTTAGATGTTACGACTTCGATGTTTTCATTTCGGCCCTTATACTTTTAATTTTGGATTTTAATCCCTGTATATTTAATGTTCATTTCAGCCCTATTACTTTTAATTTTTTATTTTAATCCCTTTATTTCTTTTTATTTCAAGAATAATCCTTACTTTTGTCCATATATATATATATATAAGTGTGCTTAACTTTGATTTTGATTTTTTGTTATTTTCTTATTTGTTGGGCTGGTATATTTTTTTCAAAAAAAATAGTTCTTAAATTTTATTTTATATCTATGATCATTTGGAAATTGATATTTTTTTTATTTTGTTATTTCTTTTAGCTTTTTTTCGTTTTTTATTTTTATTTTTATGTCATATGACTTTTTTTACCTAATAATTTTTATTTTATTTTTTTGTTTGATCTTTTGTTAAAGTTTTTATGATTTTTTTAGTCTTTTAATTTTTTTTCATTATTAGCATAATAATAATAATAATAATAATAATAATAATAATAATAATTTAATGTTTTTCTCTTACTTACTCTTTTGTTAATGTTTTTTAGGTTTTTTTTCTCTTAGGATAATTTGATAATTTTTATTCTTTTAACAGTTATATAAACTTTTTACTCAGCCAGCAACATAGTGTGATATTTTTTTTTATAAATTTTCAGGTCAAATAATTTTTTTCCAGTCAATAATTTTTATTATTTTTTCATTTATTTTATTTTTTCATTTGCTCTTTTGTTAATGTTTTTAGGTTTTTTTTAAGCCTTTGATTTAATTTCGTTTTCTTCCCGTTATTAAAACAATAATAATAATAATTTTAGTTTTTGTTTTTACGTGCTTTTTTATTAATTTTTTTTTTGTTTTTCTCTGAGATTTGTTGAATAATATTTATTGTTTTGATAATAATGATGATTATAATTTAAGAAGTTAAGACTTTGATTTACTATTATTATAATAAAGGATGTTAATCTTTTTTATTATATCAAATTTTATATACTGAAATATTATATTTTAATTTCAATAATTATAAAAAATATTTATTCCGCCCGCATCATAACGACATAACGCGGACAATCCAACTAGTTCATTACGATAAGAAAAAGAGCTAGTTCTCGTAAATTATTATGACACAAAAGTAGTACTCCTATTATTCAATGCGGTCAAAAAAAACAGGAGCTGGCTGTCCTCAATAATTTTGACACAACAGGCGCAATAAAATAGTACTCTTATTATTCATTACTGTCAAAGACACAGGAGCTGGTTGTCCTCAATGATTTTACATCATTCGTTTTCTTGTCGGTGATTTTACAGTCATTTCTACGGTAAATCGCTATAGCTTCTGATATTGAATTTGTTGGGGCACGATTTATAATCTTGAGGTTGCATACTTGGTTGGATCAATGCATATATTGTATGCCATTAAGAATTTTAAAAAACTTGTAACTAGAAAAAATAGATTTATTGATTTTATTATTAAGTATATGGGAAACCCCACAAGCTTTTCAAAAGAAGATTCTTCCGACAACGCGGAAAGACAAGAGGCCATAGACGTGACCTCACCGAAGAAAAAGGACAGTCGGCACAACTCGACAAAAGTAAGTACTGCCCACAAGGTAAGAAAACTTGCAAATGTTGGATTTGTCAAGAATAGGACATTACAGCTATGAATGCCTTAGAAATAAAATAAATATTCGATTGAATAAATTTTTAAAATTAATCTAAAATAATATATATGATATTATTTAAGAGATAATAAGATATTTTATCATTTATAAAATTTTTAGGTTTTTTATAAATAGAATGATATGTTTTTTATTTCTTGGTAAAATACATAAACATCTAAAATATAAAAGAAAAGAGCTAGTATTATAAGATATAACAATCTCTATTCTAAAAGTGTATACTGATAGAGACTAAATATTTATAAGGCTTGTGATTTGTGACAATATAGTCTTGAAACAAATATTTAGTACAAAAAAAATTATCTTCAAGTAATCTTTACATAACCTTAAACAACTCTAAATCTATGTAAGAAGATATTCGAAGCTGTTAGATGAAAAAAAAAATCTTCATTTATACTCCCAACACTTCTTCCTCTTATAAATCTGTTCATACAATTAATTAAGCAGAAATGAGAGCTAAGGAGCAGGAGCTAGTTCTCCTAAATAATTATGGAAACAACAGGCGCAATAAAGTAGCACTCCTATTATTCATTACGGTCAAAGAAGCAGGAGCTGGTTCTCCTAAATAATTATGACACAACAGGGGCAATAAAGTAGTTCTTGCTTTCTTTACATTAGCTTTTGTTCTTTGAAGGTGCCTGGGAGTGTGGTGTGAATAAAGGAGTTCTGGCTTTCTTTACTCGAGCTTTTGTTTTTTTTGTAGGTGATTGGGAGTGTGGTGTGACTGATAATTTAGATAAAAATAGATATTTTAGATATTTGATTAAAATTGAAATTTGAAAAAATTTGATGTGCACATCCCAAAATTTTGCCAAATATGTGATTCACGAAAGCAACAAATAGTTGCTATCCTGTGTGGGAAGAGAATAAATATATAAAGTATTAAATATAAAAATTAATTAAAATATAAATAAATATATTAGAAGAAAATCATAATATAATTTTTATCTCGTAATTTTAATTTTGTTTTAGATGATATTTTATTATATGTTTTTCTGGGATTGTAAAGGCCTTCACGTATGGATTTATAGTTCGTAATGAAATTACAAGTAGTTTGATGAGAGAATAAAAACAAGTATTTAATTTACTTAAATTATTAATTCCATTTTATTATTATAAATATTAAATATTTAAAAAATAATATATATATATATATATATATATATATATATATATATATATATATATATATATATATATATATATTTTCCACTTATATATTATTTTTGGTTTTTTTTTTATAACTGGAATATCCGAACCAGCTTACACACATCATAATATTTTTTTCTCACATATATATTTTTTTTAATAACCGGGATATCCGGGCTAGTGCCTCCTGAGTGAGAGCCCTCTAGAAAGAAGCTACGTAATCAAAGTTGTGATTAGTTAAATTAAAATATTGTTTTATAAGTAATGTGTAAATAGTTTTTTAAATTGTCTTCAGAATAATTTTTACCATTCAAAAACTAAAATTTAAAAAATTTAACTTTGATTCTCAGGATGCCACGCTTTCAGCTTAAAGAAAGATTGTCATATAGACGACTGATACAGATAGGACAACTCTTTTTAAGCGACCAAGGGATTCGATCAGAGAAAGAGAGGGTAGGGTTCACGGGCAGCTATACAAGAAAGATGGAATAATTTTTTAATAAATATTAGAGCACAACAGTCGAAACAAGATAGGTTCCAGCTAGCTAGCATAGATCAGCCCAACATTAATGAGTGGTTTGAAATCGAAGTACTTTGCTATCAGTAGTGTCTAGTGTCTACATGAACACGGGCAGCTATACAAGAAAGATGGAATAATTTTTTAATAAATATTAGAGCACAACAGTCGAAACAAGATACGTTCCAGCTAGCTAGCATAGATCAGCCCAATATTAATGAGTGGTTTGAAATCGAAGTACTTTGCTATCAGTAGTGTCTAGTGTCTACATGAACACGGGCAGCTATACAAGAAAGATGGAATAATTTTTTAATAAATATTAGAGCACAACAGTCGAAACAAGATAGGTTCCAGCTAGCTAGCATAGATCAGCCCAACATTAATGAGTGGTTTGAAATCGAAGTACTTTGCTATCAGTAGTGTCTAGTGTCTACATGAACATATTACAGTACGATCTTCATACAATAATCTTCAGCAACACCATTGTAGCACAACCGGTGTAGTTGAAATCTAACCAGTCGAAACCAGAGAGGTTCCAGCTAATATCTTCAAAGATTCGTCGACATTGTCCGTGCGATCATCAGTACTCTCTACATGAAAATATGACAGTTGATGGCAGGCGTTGTGATAAAAGAAAACCATGGTGAAAAGCATAGACTGCATGCCTTACAGCTAGTAGTATAGGACGTACGTCTGCGTCAGGGTTCAGAGAGAGAGAGAGACCAGTTAAGCTCAGGGATAAGAAGGAACAAAACCATGTGAAAATGGCTGTAGTAGTATAGGACGTACGTCCGTCTGCGTCAGGGTTCAGAGAGAGAGAGTGAGACCAGTTAAGCTCAGGGATAAGAAGGAACAAAACCACGTGAAAATGGCTATTATTTGAATTTACCGTTCAAAATAGCACAAAAATACCGGGCCAAGATTGAAAAGTGGACTTTGAAATATTACAAGAACTTGAGCGCCATCCAAAGACTACAGTTAACATATGCTAGTCGGGGCCGACTTGAGCGTTGTCCAAGGCCTCTTTTTTCCGGTAAGTTCTTGGAACAGGCGGCACCAACATGCTAAGCAGGTATGTAGCTGTCTATTTTTATTGTTGTTAATGAGATGAGCTTTGAGCAATTTCTTATGTATAATGTTTCTCTTAACATCATCATTTGAAGGGTAATGGCTGAGTTTTTGGGTGAAGACCAAATGCTTGTTGTTGTGTCCACATCCACGGAAGTTGCGAGTGCTTTTGGAAAACCTAATTGTGGTCGTTTTCTTGTTATATCCCTGAAGGATTTAATGATTTAAGGCGCAAGTTTGACTCAACTAATTGTCTAATCTTCAGGAAAAAAAAGAAAATAGATACATAATAGGAACATGATTTGCTTATCATTTGACTTCATGGAGGATATATTTCTTGAAGAAATACCACAACTTTCACTAATGAGCAACAACTCTTCAACCTGGAAACCAATCTCAACCTATATGTAAGGTAAAAATAGAAAAATTTGTCAAACTTGCATGCAAAAAATCCAACAACTAGAGAAAGAAATGTGAAATATAAACCCAGGGGATAGAGAACTTTATATCCCATCTTGCTAAAAAGTAGCTAATGTATAATTTTTTGATGAGAGATGTGGGCAAAGATAATTCTTTGGAAGATGTATTTTTTTGTTGATTTTGCCGGATCTGGAAAACTGTAATTGCTTAGTATTTGTATCCATTAAATTCATACTATTGTTATTTTTGAAATTGAATGCATGAAGACCTATTTGTATTGATTAAGTTTATATTGTTATTTTTTATTCAATTTATATTGATTATATTTCTTATATGCAATAAAGTATGTTTATTTTTAAAAATGATGATGATGATGTGATTAAGAGTGATGATAATAATGATGAACATGATTGTTTTTCTTATATGTAACAAAATATATTTATTTTTGGTGGTGCTATTAATTTCATGTCTTTTGTAGTCATATTCATTAGTTTTTTGTATTAATTATTATTGATGACAATTTATTTTTTTACAATGTCTCCTCGTGAATCTATATTAGCTTCTAGGAGTGATAAGTCCAGGTTATCCATATCGAATCGCACTTCATCCAGGTTGAATAACAATGTATCTACTTCTCGCCAACTTGAACATCGTAACTTGCAAGATTATTATATACCCACTTTGAGGAGTACACATTTATCAACATGGTTATGGGAGGTTTAATGCACGTGATGGTTTTGACTTTCAAAATTTGCTTCAAACTTAAAAAGGTTTCTCTCGAGATGGCCCTTTTATTTATGAACAATTTAATTTATATGATGGTTATTAGAGAGTAATAATGATGAGGATGACATTAAAGATGAAGCTAAAGGAGATGGTAGTAATGTGAGAGCTTTAGAGGATCAAGATGGTGTCCCATCAAACAATGGTTTGATCTCTTCTCTATTATTAACATAGTTTATACCTTAAATATAAGTTGCATACAATTATTTTTCAAAAAACAATTATGAGAATATGCTTGATAATAATAAATAAATTCTACATTCAATGATAGTGGTCAATGAATTTTTTTAATCATTGAGCTATATAAATTTGTTCATTGAGTTGCAAAGATCAATTTCTCATAATATGGTATACTTTTTTTAGAGTATATTTTTTGTATTATTTATAGATGTTTGCAATTTTTTTTTACTTATATGTATTTGATAGAACAAATACACATTCCCCGAGGAAGATGAACAAATTATTTGTAATTTTGAGAAAATATAGGTAGGATTGCCTTGAATCAGCAATTGACACATTATTGATTGCCTTGATAAAGGTCCTATTTGGATAAATAATGATGCTTGGAATAACATTATCACAGATGTTTGGTCCACTCTTGAATTTCGAAGGAGAGTAGAATCTTCAAAGTTAAATCAATTAACTAAAACAGGTGGGAAAATAAGCATTTTTTCCGGTGGCACAGTCTCATTTGTATCATATCGAGCTTTCTAAGAATTGTTTTTGTTCAATACTAGTTTTAATTGTTTAATATTATCTAATTTTTTAAAATGTGGTAGTAAAGAATCTCAATGGGATGTTGTATTTTCAATTTTACATCTTATTGCAAAGGAGACCGAAACATTCGTAGAAAACAAGTCTAAAATAATGGTTGTATATGCTTTTATTTTTTAAAATATAATTTAAATATTTGTTAATCTTCAAATTAATTTATTTTTACATGTATTTGTTTGTTTGTAGGAAAATTATAAAAGGCGCCGATCGAGAATATCCTCTTTCATATGATGGAGCAGCTTGGTGTGTGGTTTTAGAATGGTTACAAAATCTATAGTTAATATGAGTTCTTCATCACATTCTTACCTAGTGGAGTCGTCAAATGCAGTGGGGAGTTGAAAGAGTAGTTGAATAAAAAAGATATCTCATTTCTGAAATGAAAAAGGAGATGGATTCCATTAAAGATTATCTTATGAACAATTATGGAAGCTGTGGTAGGATATCAAATATGGGTTAAGGTATGTCAACACCTGTTGCATGAGGTCTCGGTGATGTCATCACATACAATAACACTTATGAATCTGGTGTCTTCGACCGTTTATCAACCCTGACCCCGACTATTATATATTGTTTTTACATTATATATATATATATATATACATGTAAGTTTAACTGAAGTTTTGGTTGTATTATAAATTTTAATTTACTACATTTTATTTGAATCGCATGTAGTTTTAAATATCAATGATATTTCAATGTCTAGTGGTTTTAAAATATCTATTCATAATTAACTATAAAATTAAAAATTTAGTAAAATTAATTTTGATTAAAAAAAAGATCATCAATGAAAGTTTCGTTGCTGAGTAATAGGCAACAAAGAAAAATAGCATTGGAACATTTGTTGTTTATTATTACTCAATATTGGAAATTTGCAATGAGATTTTTGTTGCTTACTGTTTTTTTCTACAATGAATTTTCCTTTGCAATTTTGTTGGCAATTTATCTAATAATTTGTTGTAGATGAATTAGCAAGCACATGTGTATCGAATAGTTTCCAATGCAAATTTTGTTGCTAATATTAGTTAAAGACAGATTTTGTTGGCAATTAGCTCCATGACTCTTTTTTGTCATATTCTAAGGTTATTTTAATATTTTTATTGTGCATGAATTTGAATAAAACTAAAAACACCTATTATTTCATGTTATTTTGTCATTACTCATAGGTAAAATAGTGGTTTTACTATAAAAAAAATTCAGAAATACCATACTTGTTCTTTGAAAATATTAAAAATGACTCTTTTTTTGGGGATTAAATTTTTTAACCCTGAGGGTAAAATGATAATTTTATGTTTGCAATCCACAATAATTTTTATCAATGTACACGGTGAAATTCACTTAGGAAAAGATGCACGCCTTTTATATATATATATATATATAATCTTAGTGTTCTAAATTTTTTGAAATATAATAATATGAGGAAAAAATATAAAAAAATATTTTTTCATAAATTTTAGCATTTATATTTTTGGTGCAAACAACAAATAATATATTTTTAGTTAATTTGATTAATTGTGATTTTTCTATGTACAAATTAAATTATTAACAAAGTACTTAAGACAAAATTACCATTCAAATGGTTTGGTGTATAAAACGCATTACTCAGCTATGCAAAAATGCAACAATGTCATTTTATTATTTGCTAATTAAAGAATTCATAAAACAAATAAACACATACACAATTATAAATCAGTATGTTACACAGAACACATAACTAATTTTAACATAATCTTTTTGGTTTTAATTGGACAATCTACCGATGAAATAATTATGAAAATAGTTTAAACAGTAGCAATATTCAACTTTTAGGCGAAATAAAAAACTTATTTCTAAAAGATTATATTAATTACAATTTTAGTAATTAAATATTAAAATAATCAATTACAATACATATAAATCAATCATTTTTCTACATAGAAAAAGCTCAAGTAAGGCATTCAAAATAATGATAATGTTTATTTTTAGGTTTTTTTTTTTATAAATATGTGAGACTAATTATATATTTTAATATTTATTTGATATTAGCTGTGTGGGGAATTAACTGTATCTCCCCACACGAAGCACTGTGGATTTCCACAGTGCTTCTTTTTGTTTTTTTTTGTTGCGTTTCATTTTTTATTTTTTTTCTAATTTTTTTTTCATGAAATATTTTTCTTACTTATATATAATTTCATTTGTTTTTTATAATTGGGGTGTTTGGGCTAACTTAAGTATACCATAATTAATCCTGTAATCTAGTTTTTTTTATAGTTTTTTTTTCATTTTTTTCTGTTTTTGTTTTATTTTTTTTTATTATATTTTTTTTCCATTTTTTTCCATGAAATATTTTTTTTGCTGGTTATATTTTTTTTTCTTTTTCCACTTATATATATATATATATATATATATATATATATATATATATATATATATATATATATATATTTGTTTTTTATGATCGGGGTGTCCGGACTAGCTTAAGCACACATAATTAATCTCCGGATCCAATTTTTTTTAATAACCAAAGTGTCCAGACCAGTTTATTACAAAGAAACTAAACCGTGTGGGGAATTAATTGTAGCTCCCCACACAAAGCACTGTGTCAGTGCTTTTTTTTTTTTGCTTTTTTTTTTGTTACGTTTCATTTTTTCATTTTTTTTCCTTTCTTTTTTGTTTCTTTCTTTTTGTTGTTTTTTTTTCGTTTTTTTTTTCTAATTATTTTTTTTTCATGAAATATTTTTTTACTTATATATAATTTCATTTGTTTTTTATAATCGGGGTGTTTGAGCTAACTTAAGTACACCACAATTAATCCTCAGATCTAATTTTTTTATAGTTTTTTTTTTCATTTTTTTTGTTTTTGTTTTATTGTTTTTTATTATATTTTTTCCATTTTTTTTCCTTTTCCACTTATATATGTATTTTTGTTTTTTATGATCGAGGTGTCCGGACTAGCTTAAGCGCACCATAATTAATCCCCGGATCCAATTCTTTTTAATAACCAGGGTGTCCAGACTAGTTTATTACAAAGAAACTAAACCGTGTGGGGAATTAATTGTAGCTGCCCACACAAAGCACTGTGTCAGTGCTTTTTTTTTTTTGCTTTTTGTTTTTTTTTCTAATTTTTTTTTTCATGAAATATTTTTTTACTTATATATAATTTCATTTGTTTTTTATAATCGGGGTGATTGAGCTAACTTAAGTACACCACAATTAATCCTCGGATCTAATTTTTTTATAGTTTTTTTTTTCATTTTTTTCTGTTTTTGTTTTATTTTTTTACTGATTTTTTTTTTTTTCCATTTTTTTCCATGAAATATTTTTTTTGCTGGTTATACTTTTTTTAATTTTTTTTCCTTTTCCACTTATATATATATTTTTGTTTTTTATGATCGGGGTGTCCGGACTAGCTTAAACGCACCATAATTAATCCTCGAATCCAATTTTTTTTAATAACCAGGGTGTCCAGACCAGGTTATGCGTTCCACGACTAATCCTCGGACCTATTGCTAAAGTGCTTTCTCGCTGATACATTTTTTTCCTTTTTTTTCTTATACTTTTGTTTTGTTCACTTATATATTTTTTTTTACAACCGGGGTCTACGGGCCAGCTTAAGTACACCACGACTAATTTCCGGAACGAATTTGTTTTTAAAACAATATGGATTGCTATAGTGCTTTCGCGCTTATTTTTTTTCTTAAACTTATATATTTTTTTATAACAATGGTCTCTGAGCCAGCTTAAGCTTTTTTATTATTATTTTTTACTTATATATTCTTTTTATAACCAGGATCTATGGGCCACCTTAAGCGCACAACGACTAATTTTCGGACCAAATTGTTTTTTGATAATCAGGGTGTTCAGGCCAGCTTGCGCGCATCTCAACTAATCCCTGTACCAATTTATTATTTTTTTAATTTTTATTCCTTATACTTTTTTTTGTTCACTTATACATTTTTTTCCCTTATGCCCAGACCAAAAAAATTTTTATAACTGGGGTCTCCGGGTCAGCTTAAGCACACCATGACTAATTCCTGGACCGATTTTTTTTTTAAAACAATATGGATTGTAAATAGTGTGTGGAAAGCACTGTAGCTCCCCACACATAGCATTGTTAATTGCAACAATGTTTTTCCCGCTACAATGTTTTTTTCCTTATTATGTTTCATTTTCATTTTTTTTTCTTATTATATTTTTTTTCGTTTTTTTCCCCAAAACATTTTTTTTTATAATTAGGGTGTCCAAGCTAGCTTAAGAGCACCACGATTAATCCCCAGATCTAATATTTTTTTTTTATGACCAGGGTGTCCATGCCAACTTATGCATACCACGACAATCCCTGATACATTTTTTTCCTTTTTTTTTCCTTATACTTTTGTTTTGTTCACTTATATAATCTTTTTATAACCGAGGTATTCGGATCAGCTTAAGCACGCCACAACTAATTCCTGAAGCGAATTTTTTTAAAAATAATATGGATTGCTACAGTTCTTTCACACTTATACTTTTTTTTTTCCACTTATATATTTTTTCTATAACCAGGATCTCCAGGCAAGCTTAAGTGCACCACCGCCACTCTCCGGACCAAATTTGTTTTTTGATAATCAGGGTGTTCAGGCCAGCGTGGACGCACCACGACTAATCCCCGGACCAATTTATTATTTTTTTCCTTATACTTTTTTATGTTCACTTATTTTTTTTTTGTGACCGGGGTCTCCGATCTAGCTTAAGAGCACCACGACTAATTCCCGGACTGATTTTTTTTAAAAAACAATATGGATTGTTACGGTGCTTTCATGCTTATACTTTTTTTTTCACTTATATATTTTTTTATAACCGGGGTCTCTGGGTGAACTTAACGTAGCATGACTAATTCTCGGACCTTTTTTTTTATAATCGGGGTGTCCAGGTCAGCTGACGCGCACCACGAGTTGTATAAGTACGTATATACCTCCTATAAGACAAAATCCAAGAGTTGGTTATAGGGGTGTATTGGTAATTTACCAACTTTTAATTATATTTTCTGTTGGGTGTTGTGGGCACGACATCAATTTCAGAGCTCTTACACATTTCAGATGACGCATGCGGCGTTGTAGAACTTTTTAAAATGTATATTAGCTTTTTATATATTTATTTTATTATGTAAAATGTGTTTAAAATAATGTCATGGTATCAAATGTATTTTTAATTTTTTTTTCATTTCTGTGCATAGTAAAATAATCATAATACCTTCAAATAAGACAAAAACCAAGAATTGTTAGTGGGGTGTCTCAGTAATTTTACATTTTTAGAAACTAAACTAAAAAATAAAAAAATAAAAACCAAAATAAAAAATAAAAAACTTATATGTATTAAAACTAGACAAAAAAAAAGTTTAATCCCTGCGACGGAGCGTGAGTTTATGGCTCGTTATTATTATTCAAGGTGGGGTCAAACCTCAAAAGCACAAAAGCAAACAACTTCGAGTGTAAGTAGACTCTTGAAGACTTCCTTTAAGAACATCTCCAGCGGGGAGTGCCATTTTGGAGAGACAAATCTCTAAAATGACACTTTAAATAGTATATTTATGGCTTTTTTGTTGATGTGTGCTCCAGTGGTAAAAGCTATTTTTTTTATATTATTTTAAATATAGTGGAATGATTTTGTATGTAGTTTAATTATGTCATTGATTATACAATTAATAGGAATAAGTTATATAATTTAATAATTATTTTTAAAAAACCCTCCAACAATATAATTATTAATTTTATATATAATTTTTTACTCTCTTGTTAAGGTATTTTTAAATAAAAATAAATATTTTTGATATAATCACATTATTTTCTAATATATATATATATATATATATATATTATAATATATAAAATAGGTGTCCCCAAAGTGGGGCAACCTTTTTAGCTTGCTCTCCTGAGCTGCTACAAATAGCAGCTCAGGGAGGGGATGTTATTTTTTTACCTCTGCAAATGGCATCTCCATTGCAGTGTAAACAATGGATAGCATCCCGCTGGAGATGCTCTAATAGGATCCTTTGTCTCTGCCACTTTACTTTTGTTTTAAGATTCCTCCGCAACCCAAAAACACAAAAACGGGAAGCAAGACACTTCAAGAGTTGTTGTTATTGTGGCTGAGTTAGATCGTTAGTGAAGATGGAGGAGGGCATGCAGCTGATTGATGAAAATGGCAACTTCAACGTGGATGGACTCCAAGACTTCGTGACAGCCACCATTGGCTCACAGTCTGGTCTGTCCTATGCTATTGTTGCCATCATTGGCTCACAAAGCAGCGGTAAGCATGTGTTACTTCATGTTCATTTATTAATCTTTTCTTAATAGTCATGGATTTTAACGAAGCTGGTAGTGATAGCTTTTTACTTCATTAATTTTGAGCAGGGAAAAGCACCCTTATGAATCAGACCTTCCATACCAAATTCAAGGAGATGGATGCATACAATGGAAGGTTTGATTTGATTTTAGTTTTTTAGTTGACAATTTGCATATAATACTGTTCTTGCTGCTTTGTATACATGAGGGAGGAAGATAATGTAATTATATATTTCAGAAGCCAAACAACCAAAGGCATTTGGATTGCAAAGTGTAGTGATATTGACCCTTTTACAATTGTCATGGATTTCGAGGGAACCGACAGCAATCAAAGAGGCGAGGTAACTCTTAAAGCTTTCTATTACTTCAGCGTTGCTTTGTTAATTGAGAGGGGTTTTATGGTTATATTGTATTCTTTTCAACTTCTGTGACATACAAACCTTTCCCATTTCCAAAATTTTGTCGAAAGTCGTTGATTACTGACTCGTATATATATATAGAAAAAAATGAATTAGGATTTTTTGAAGATTTTTTTTTTAATTTCAGTGTTCTGAAATACTTTTTAATAATAATAATATGAAAAAATCTTATAAAATAATAATAATTTTTTTTTTTGGTTTTTAATTCTAATTTTGTCATCTTTTGTTTAAGTTTATTTATTAGTAAAATTGAGTTCTTGAATTTTAGGTTGTTTTTGTAAAAAAAAAGGTTATATTTTTATGTATAATATTTTAGATCTAATATTATTAGAGAAAAAAGACAACTTATAAAAAAAATGGGTAAATAAATTTATCTAAGTTATATATAATTAAAAAATATACTAATTATTTCACCAACGTTTCGATTACACTATTCTTTTTAAACAGAAAAAACTATTTTTTTATAGTTTTTTTTATTATAATTTTATTAATTAAATATTAAAATAATTAATTATAGCATAAAAATTAATTTTTTATATAAAAAAAATATAACACAGCACGAAAGCAGATCACCTCGTTTCTGTCTAATAAGTGACGAACAACCTCTTTAGACAAAAATACCGGGATGAAAATCAGATACCCTTTTAACTGAAAACAACACTTGCCATATAAAATACAAGTCGAAAGGAGACGTTTACTCTCCAAATATATTTCATATTCGCAGCCTTTGTAGTCAAGAATTGCTACCTTTTCAATTCAAATCGTGCTTGCACTGAAGCTGACTCCGAGGTCCGTCCAAGGATGAAAACTGTATCTGAAAATCTTGAAAGGATCGGAACATAGGAGGAATGCTGTCTTTTCCGGCAACTAGCTGTCACTCTCTTCGAGGAAGAAAGATTTCTGGCTATGGTTGATTTTTCGAAAGGTCAGGTGGCTCAAAGATTGCTTCGGATCAGCCTCATCGACTCCGAAACCTAGCCCAAAACTTTCGACTGGTCCGGCAAGTTTTCATGGTATACCTGGCTATATTTTTTTTATATGTAACCAAACACAGCCTAAGAAAAGTATAATTATTTAGTAAAATAAGTGCTTTGAATTAGGAAAGAATAATAAAAAACTATTATAAAATAATTAAAAGAAAAGGAAAAGTATAAAAACAAAGGCAAAAAAATAGAAAAAAAGCCAACAAATCTCTCACTCTCCCATCTTCTTCTTCTTCGTTTCTCTTTCTTTACAACATCATACACACAAGCAGCAGCAGACACCAAAAATATATATATATTTTACGGTCCAACAAAATCTCATATTTACAGAGAGACACACTGGAGAAGCATCCATCAATGCCTGCCCACACCTCTACTTCTTCACCAGACAACATTAATCCCGACAATGAACAACAACAAGGTGAAGAGCAAGAGCAAGCACAAGAACATCATCAACAACAGCAACGACAAGGCTTGTCTGAGCTATCTCCTCCGATACAAAACGGGCATCCAACTGAGCAAGAACAGCAGCACCATCAAAATGGTCAGCATCAAGAAATAAAAGAGGAGGAGGAGGAGGAGGAGGAGGAGGAGGAAGTAGACAAGATAGATGAAGAAGAAGTTCAAGAAGAAGAAGAAGATGATGATGAAGAAAAGGAAGAGGAAGGAAGAGGAGGAGGAGGAGAAGTGAAAGAAGGTATTTTTTTCTTCTGGTTCATGTTTTTTTTTTTGCGTGTAAACGTTTCTTGACGTGTAATCTAAAATAATTGATTAATTGAAGCTGTTTTTCTTCTTCTTCTACTCAGAATCTGATGGAACCCAGTCTTCTTCTTCTTCTTCTTCCACCGCTTCCAGTTCTGAAGATGAGGAAAAACCCGAGTATGCTTTCGCTCTTACACATTTCTTGTGTTTTTTTTTCCTGGAGTGTAGTGCATATTTTGTTTGTGTTTCTTATCTGGGCTTTTGAGATTTCTGGGTTTGATTTGGTTCTTGATGATGTTTTAATTACGAGGGGATTCGTTTTCTTGTTATGGAGGTTGATGGGATTTTTTTGGAGGAGTAATTGAATGCGTAAGAGGTTGGTGCATGTTCTCGATCTATGTTTCTTGGTGGGGTTGAAGCTAAATGTTGAAACTTTTACAGAGAATTTGCACCAATTGTTGACGTTGGAAGTATTGCTGGTTTACTGGTGTCTTTTAGGAGTACTGATTGGTGGTTCCTAAATTTATGAATGAACGATGAGAAATGTAGCTACACTTACATTTTTCAAGCTTTTATGTAAGATGACAAGTTAGGGTCGAGTTTAACTCAATTGTACTCAGCCCTTTGAATATATGTCTTTGATCTTAGTGAAGCTTCTCTGTTTTGGAGTGTTTCTGGCATGAATTTGCATATGCGATCAGTGTATATCATGATGCACAGTATTGGAAGTTTTTAGTAATGGAGCCTTGTATGTGTGGCTCTGTTATGAAGATCAAAGCCATCAACCTCTAGCTGGTTATACTCCATGGGTAGTTTGAATATGAGGGAAGTTGACAACTTGATTGAGATTGTGGATTTCCGCATATAGGAACTAGGTGTATTGAGCATAAAAGAAGGTGAAGGGGATGAATTTCTTCTGCTAAGAATCACACAAGAAGACTTTGAAAGCAAGTATGTTGACAGAAATGTGCATCATGTAGTAATCCACTGTCGGGGGGGATTTTTACCACAAATTTTCCTCTTTCATTGGCTTTATGTATACGTACTCACCCACCTGCAAACAAATACAGATTTTTAATTTTTGTGCATGTGCACATTTACCGCATATCTATATGTACTACAAAGTCCATTTCTTTTCAAAGTTATTTTAGTCTCTATGAAGAGATTTGAAAGAGGTACATATATTCTTCCTGGAAACAAATTGCACATGCTCTATTCCAACAGCTAGCTTATGTTTGTATTCTACTACTAGTATATATATATATATAAGTGAGTGGGTTTAAATGGCCGCTCATATTTTGTTTCATTTGCAGATTTGTCTTTGTGGAAATGCCGGACATACGTAAAGATGTAATATGCTTAGGTACTGAACTGTTGCAATTTTCTTCTCTTCTCCGTTTTTTCTAAACATGTGTCAGAATTTCATCAATAGTTATGTTTGCTAGAAGTGATCTAAATAGTTATGTTTCATCAATATATGTTAGGCATAGGCATATTTTTTCTTAAATAGAAAACTTAATGGGAACCTATGCCCATGTATTTGACATGAGGCTACTTGTAAATTTAGCTTTACTGAACTGCGATGAACAGTTCAATATTCAAAGGTAAGCATGGGAACACAAGGAAGAGGAAGATATGCTTATATCTCTTGATCAGTGTGTTCCAAACGAGATTGGTTCTTTGGCCTACTGTCATGAGAATCATCAGGTTTTGTTATGCATGAAATTTTCATATGCAATCTATTATTCCTTGAGTTTTCACCCAAGGATCCACGAATGCTCAGTTCATCCCAGTGTATGTAATTGAAGTGATGTTTTGGCTAGATTGTAATTTGCATGGGAGATGCACACCATCTGGATCTTTAGACGATGACCATTTGTTAATTGACCAATCTCTTTTATAGAGGGTGGCTAGATTTCCATAACTTTTACAAGGTTTCCAATTAACTTGTACCAAGTTCCACACTTCATTTTCATTTTGTTTGAGATTGAAGAACGAACATGAATCTTTAACACTGGAATGTATGTTAGCACGTTATCTTGCTCATGAGTTGATTAATCTCCAATGCCTGTATTAATTGCACCTACAAGTTGCCTTGTAATCCATGTTGGCCGAACATTTAGTAAATTATTCATGCCTTGTGGCTTAGCAGGGATCATAAAGAAAACACGGACTGTAATGGAATGCTTGCGCTGTTTTTGCAGATTGATAAACAATGCGGATGGGGTATGTACAAACCAATACTCTTTTTTTTTTCCTGTAATCTAACATTTTAATTTATTAATCATGTCTCTGGTCAGGCTAAACTTGTGATAATTCCATATATTGTGTGCCATTAATTTTTTTTTTCCGAAATGGAAAAATATATTGCAAGAAAAATGAATGCCCTGCTTGCCGCATACGTTGTGCAAGGCGGCGATCCTTGAGAGCTAATCCAAATAATGATGCTCTAATTGCAGCATTATATGATAAATTTCATATATTACTATGCTAATCATAAATCCTTCAATTTATTTAAATTCTATTTATATAATTTATGTTAAGTATAAATTGAATAAGTCACATGCTTGAAGTGTATTGATTGGATGACATATTGAGATGACCGAATGATATTATGATAGTGTAGTCGATAACTTGGTATAGGCTATATACAAAGGATACCCTGTTGAAATTTTAATAGAATATAAAAAAAATTCATACCAAATCTTCCAATGCATTCATAAATAAGATATTAAAAAATTTGGGATCATTACAATAACATTAGTGGATAAATTAAATAATCATGAATATTTAAATATTGTTTGTTTAAAGGTTTCTAGTTCATGTAATATATAAAAATAATTGTGTATGCTTATTCCTACCTGTTTATTTTTTATTATATTAACTGTAGTATTTGTATTACATGTTTCGACGTAAAGCGTCATGTTTCTTTTAGTCGTTCAAAACCCACTTTGCAATTTTGGCCCGGTATTTTGATGTTTTGAACTGTAAATTATGTGGGATCTCTTCGTTCAATATCTTCTCAATGATGTATAGAACGATGATTCTACAGTTCTCCCTGCATGTGTCTTGTAAATATAGTTATCTTTTAAGATTATTTATTAAATAATGATTTTCATATACCAATACTGCTAATTTATTTTCAAAGAGTCTTTTTGCTGAGGACTATCTTCTTTCACAATCGGATGGAATGGGTCATCGGACTTTTGTTTTTCTCTTTTCCCAGCAACTTTTGCCCTCTTTTATGGACATATTCTTTTCTGCTTCAATTTCATTTGATGTAACATGAATTTTTATATATTGGAAAGTAACAATTTTTTTAGTTCTACAAATGACAGTTTACATACCACTATTTATGCATCCTGCATGAAGTTGGTATCATTAACATTGTCTTGAACCAAGAATTGTAGAATGTCAATGTCCTGGCCTCCACGTCGAAGACAAGCTGGGTCCAATGAAAGGGAGCTTTGCTGGGTTTTTCTCCTGAGGAATATCAGCATTGATGCTTGTAACCCATCCTTCAGATCTTGCTGCAGGTATAGGTCTATTTCCCCCCTCGTTTTTTCACGAATTATTTGTCTGAAAGAATAATAATTTATGCTAGCATGAGTAATACAAAGTTAGTGTCATTAGTTTTGTCTTTTCATACAATTTTAATAACTTATCCAGGTAGTGTTGTCATATATGATTACTTTTGGAGGTGATACCCTTTTCTCCCCTATCATCTAACAGGAGACAACTAAATACATCGATGACCTGCACAGGTGTATGTGAATTATCCACTAGTAACAAACATGTTTAATTATTTATAATGCACTTACAATATTTGAGATTGATTTTTCATTTAGAAAGTAAAAAAAATCTTATAATAATAAGAATCTACTCGTTTCTTCTCTAATCCATGCAAGATCGTTGTAACAATAACATATCAAAATTAAGAGATTATAAGTTCAAAAACTAGATTGTAATAGTTCAGAAGTTAGATATTAAGACAATAACAATTCAAAAGTCAGATATTATAGGCAGTAACATGTCACAATTAAGATAACGGATAGTCAATAATAATTCTAAATTAACAGTGTAACAATTCAGATCAGTTCGAAGAGGATATTATAGAATGTAAAAGATAAAAATTTAGTTAAGACAGTAACAGTTCA
Source organism: Salix suchowensis (assembly GCA_029030765.1). Lineage (NCBI taxonomy): Eukaryota > Viridiplantae > Streptophyta > Magnoliopsida > Malpighiales > Salicaceae > Salix > Salix suchowensis. Next base: position 12,775,574 of record CM054986.1, on the reverse strand, counting down.
AAAATCATACATAATAGACAGTAACAGTTTAAAATTGAGTTTAGACAGTACAAGATCGTCGTAACAATAACAGATCAAAATTGAGAGAGTATAAGTTTAAAAGTGACTGTAACAATTTAGAAGTCAGATATTAAGACAATAACAGTTCAAAAGTCAAATATTATAGACAGTAACAGGTTACAATTAAGACAACGGTTAGGCAATAACAGTTCAAAACTAACAGTGTAACAATTCAGATCAAAATAACAATTCAAAGAGGATATTACAGAATGTAAAAGATCAAAATTTAGTTAAGACAATAACAGTTCAAAAGTCAAACTTCATAGACAGTGACATATCAAATTGGAGTAAAGACAGTAGCAGGTCACATTTAAGAATTAACGATTTAAAATTGATACAGTAACAAATTAAAATTAAGAGTATAATTCACAATTAAAAGAGTAACAATTGAGATTTTTATCCTTGTCCGATGAATCTTGTTAATCAAAATCATTTCAGTTCAAAAGTTTCATTGCATGACGATCTTAATTCAACAATGGTATCTTATTTTGAATGAAGTCTTCATCCTTATTTTCCTTCCTTCTTCTTTGGCCTTTTCTATCTTCTTCCTCTTTATTGGTTGAGTTTCAAGGCCTTCTAGGAACAACTCTTGATTAACTTTATCTTCCATTTCAAAAGTTATTTTTGTTAGCCGATCTTCCAAGTCCTTAACTCTTAGTTCTAATTGAGCATTCCGACTGTTTAATGCTCCTATTATTCCCAAATATTTCACTTGGTGCTTTTCATTTTCATCTTCTGTCTTTTGGAGTTGATATTTCAACTCTCTTATCACTTTGTCATCCTCATTTTGGGCAGAAAAAGCAGCCTCCTCCACACTTGTTTCCTCCAATAGTTCCACAACTCTTTGAGTTTTTTTTTTAGGGCTTGGAGTATACAACTTAAATCTGCAACAACTCGTTGAGCAACCAACAGCTCAACCTCTTTTTCCGTGGGCTCCAAGTATACAACTGAAACCTGCATGAATGTGTAAACGTTACTAATTATACGATAACATATTAAATGATCAGATTGAGATATTAATATACTAATATAGATTGACAATTACAATTAAAAAGTAACAGACCAGAACTCAGAAGTTCAGAACTCAGAAATTCTTACTTACACTTGAGTCTATGATTGGTTTTTTCTTTAATTCTGCTTCCAGAAGCTGTAAATTCCATTTTGCACACCTAGGAATTCTCCCTTCAATTGGTTGAATGATTTTTGTGTGCTCGCAAAACCAATACTGCTCATTTGGATTTTCATTGAAAAATATGATTTACGTTTGAACAAAAGAAATTGAATAGTTGTTGAATTTTTGTTTTTCTTACCGGAATTATCATCACGCAACCAACTACTTCGGATGCCTCTTTCTCATCCAATGATTTTAAAAAAAAATCAAAGATATGCTCTGTCCAGTTGTATTCAGCAATCCTCTCCAGGTCTTCAACATATTCCAAGTATACAAATGGGAGATTGCTTCCGTTGTTGGGCAGGAAGAGGGACACAAGAAGTTTCAGGACCAAAACTCTGCACATGTCCTGGACATTCCTATTGGAGAGTTCTTTACTCTCTATGCTGCTCAGCCTTTTGAAAACATTATCTATTTCTCTCTTTGTCAACCTTTTCACTTTTGGAAAGCATCTTGTTTCAAAATCTGTCTTGTTTCTCAGCCTTATACTTATTTACATATATTTGGATGTTTCCATCTCTGATTCTAAATATCAATTTGATGTCCTGTGCATATATTTTGATGTCTTCATCGTTAATCCTGAAAACCTCTTTATCTTTGTTGTATGTTTGCAAAATCTGACATACAAACAAGTCACTTTTTCTGCATGTTTGCTTGTCTATAGTCCCTTCCAATATACTATCTATCAGTGTCCAAAATGGTGTCTTCATGAGCTCCATTTTCAGACTTTCTGCCCTCTCAAACTCCCTGACTATCCCGACAAGGTTTGATTTGTATTGTAAAACTTTGCCAGCCATCTGCAAACCACATGAAGACAGACAAATACATAACAGCCGAACAAAATACAATATTCTAATTACTTTTCTGTGTCATAGTTGTCTTCAGGGAAACTTTTCTGTGTCACAGTTGCTGTTACTTAACAGCTCTTAAAATTTAGAAAAGTTTCCCTGAAGACAACTATGACACAGAAAAGTAATTAGAATATTGTATTTTGTTCGACTGTTATGTATTTGTCTGTCTTCATGTGGTTTGCAGATGGCTGGCAAAGTTTTACAATACAAATCAAACCTTGTCGGGATAGTCAGGGAGTTTGAGAGGGCAGAAAGTCTGAAAATGGAGCTCATGAAGACACCATTTTGGACACTGATAGATAGTATATTGGAAGGGACTATAGACAAGCAAACATGCAGAAAAAGTGACTTGTTTGTATGTCAGATTTTGCAAACATACAACAAAGATAAAGAGGTTTTCAGGATTAACGATGAAGACATCAAAATATATGCACAGGACATCAAATTGATATTTGGAATCAGAGATGGAAACATCCAAATATATGTAAATAAGTATAAGGCTGAGAAACAAGACAGATTTTGAAACAAGATGCTTTCCAAAAGTGAAAAGGTTGACAAAGAGAAATAGATAATGTTTTCAAAAGGCTGAGCAGCATAGAGAGTAAAGAACTCTCCAATAGGAATGTCCAGGACATGTGCAGAGTTTTGGTCCTGAAACTTCTTGTGTCCCTCTTCCTGCCCAACAACGGAAGCAATCTCCCATTTGTATACTTGGAATATGTTGAAGACCTGGAGAGGATTGCTGAATACAACTGGACAGAGCATATCTTTGATTTTTTTTTAAAATCATTGGATGAGAAAGAGGCATCCAAGTAGTTGGTTGCGTGATGATAATTCCGGTAAGAAAAACAAAAATTCAACAACTATTCAATTTCTTTTGTTCAAACGTAAATCATATTTTTCAATGAAAATCCAAATGAGCAGTATTGGTTTTGCGAGCACACAAAAATCATTCAACCAATTGAAGGGAGAATTCCTAGGTGTGCAAAATGGAATTTACAGCTTCTGGAAGCAGAATTAAAGAAAAAACCAATCATAGACTCAAGTGTAAGTAAGAATTTCTGAGTTCTGAACTTCTGAGTTCTGGTCTGTTACTTTTTAATTGTAATTGTCAATCTATATTAGTATATTAATATCTCAATCTGATCATTTAATATGTTATCGTATAATTAGTAACGTTTACACATTCATGCAGGTTTCAGTTGTATACTTGGAGCCCACGGAAAAAGAGGTTGAGCTGTTGGTTGCTCAACGAGTTGTTGCAGATTTAAGTTGTATACTCCGAGCCCTAAAAAAAAGACTCAAAGAGTTGTGGAACTATTGGAGGAAACAAGTGTGGAGGAGGCTGCTTTTTCTGCCCAAAATGAGGATGACAAAGTGATAAGAGAGTTGAAATATCAACTCCAAAAGACAGAAGATGAAAATGAAAAGCACCAAGTGAAATATTTGGGAATAATAGGAGCATTAAACAGTCGGAATGCTCAATTAGAACTAAGAGTTAAGGACTTGGAAGATCGGCTAACAAAAATAACTTTTGAAATGGAAGATAAAGTTAATCAAGAGTTGTTCCTAGAAGGCCTTGAAACTCAACCAATAAAGAGGAAGAAGATAGAAAAGGCCAAAGAAGAAGGAAGGAAAATAAGGATGAAGACTTCATTCAAAATAAGATACCATTGTTGAATTAAGATCGTCATGCAATGAAACTTTTGAACTGAAATGATTTTGATTAACAAGATTCATCCGGACAAGGATAAAAATCTCAATTGTTACTCTTTTAATTGTGAATTATACTCTTAATTTTAATTTGTTACTGTATCAATTTTAAATCGTTAATTCTTAAATGTGACCTGCTACTGTCTTTACTCCAATTTGATATGTCACTGTCTATGAAGTTTGACTTTTGAACTGTTATTGTCTTAACTAAATTTTGATCTTTTACATTCTGTAATATCCTCTTTGAATTGTTATTTTGATCTGAATTGTTACACTGTTAGTTTTGAACTGTTATTGCCTAACCGTTGTCTTAATTGTAACCTGTTACTGTCTATAATATTTGACTTTTGAACTGTTATTGTCTTAATATCTGACTTCTAAATTGTTACAGTCACTTTTAAACTTATACTCTCTCAATTTTGATCTGTTATTGTTACGACGATCTTGTACCTGTCTAAACTCAATTTTAAACTGTTATCGTCTATTATGTATGATTTTTTGAACTGCTATCGTCTTAACTAAATTTTTATCTTTTACATTCTATAATATCCTCTTCGAATCGATCCGAATTGTTACACTCGTTAATTTAGAATTATTATTGACTATCCGTTATCTTAATTGTGACATGTTACCGCCTATAATATCTCGACTTTTTGAATTGTTATTGTCTTAATATCTAACTTCTGAACTATTACAATCTAGTTTTTGAACTTATAATCTCTTAATTTTGATATGTTATTGTTACAACGATCTTGCATGGATTAGAGAAGAAACGAGTAGATTCTTATTATTATAAGATTTTTTTTACTTTCTAAATGAAAAATCAATCTCAAATATTGTAAGTGCATTATAAATAATTAAACATGTTTGTTACTAGTGGATAATTCACATACACCTGTGCAGGTCATCGATGTATTTAGTTGTCTCCTGTTAGATGATAGGGGAGAAAAGGGTATCACCTCCAAAAGTAATCATATATGACAACACTACCTGGATAAGTTATTAAAATTGTATGAAAAGACAAAACTAATGACACTAACTTTGTATTACTCATGCTAGCATAAATTATTATTCTTTCAGACAAATAATTCGTGAAAAAACGAGGGGGGAAATAGACCTATACCTGCAGCAAGATCTGAAGGATGGGTTACAAGCATCAATGCTGATATTCCTCAGGAGAAAAACCCAGCAAAGCTCCCTTTCATTGGACCCAGCTTGTCTTCGACGTGGAGGCCAGGACATTGACATTCTACAATTCTTGGTTCAAGACAATGTTAATGATACCAACTTCATGCAGGATGCATAAATAGTGGTATGTAACTGTCATTTGTAGAACTAAAAAATTGTTACTTTCCAATATATAAAAATTCATGTTACATCAAATGAAATTGAAGCAGAAAGAATATGTCCATAAAAGAGGGCAAAAGTTGCTGGGAAAAGAGAAAAAACAAAAGTCTGATGACCCATTCCATCTGATTGTGAAAGAAGATAGTCCTCAGCAAAAAGACTCTTTGAAAATAAATTAGCAGTATTGGTATATGAAAATCATTATTTAATAAATAATCTTAAAAGATAACTATATTTACAAGACACATGCAGGGAGAACTGTAGAATCATCGTTCTATACATCATTGAGAAGATATTGAACGAAGAGATCCCACATAATTTACAGTTCAAAACATCAAAATACCGGGCCAAAATTGCAAAGTGGGTTTTGAACGACTAAAAGAAACATGACGCTTTACGTCGAAACATGTAATACAAATACTACAGTTAATATAATAAAAAATAAACAGGTAGGAATAAGCATACACAATTATTTTTATATATTACATGAACTAGAAACCTTTAAACAAACAATATTTAAATATTCATGATTATTTAATTTATCCACTAATGTTATTGTAATGATCCCAAATTTTTAATATCTTATTTATGAATGCATTGGAAGATTTGGTATGAATTTTTTTTATATTCTATTAAAATTTCAACAGGGTATCCTTTGTATATAGCCTATACCAAGTTATCGACTACACTATCATAATATCATTCGGTCATCTCAATATGTCATCCAATCAATACACTTCAAGCATGTGACTTATTCAATTTATACTTAACATAAATTATATAAATAGAATTTAAATAAATTGAAGGATTTATGATTAGCATAGTAATATATGAAATTTACCATATAATGCTGCAATTAGAGCATCATTATTTGGATTAGCTCTCAAGGATCGCCGCCTTGCACAACGTATGCGGCAAGCAGGGCATTCATTTTTCTTGCAATATATTTTTCCATTTCGGAAAAAAAAAATTAATGGCACACAATATATGGAATTATCACAAGTTTAGCCTGACCAGAGACATGATTAATAAATTAAGATGTTAGATTACAGGAAAAAAAAAAGAGTATTGGTTTGTACATACCCCATCCGCATTGTTTATCAATCTGCAAAAACGGCGCAAGCATTCCATTACAGTCCGTGTTTTCTTTATGATCCCTGCTAAGCCACAAGGCATGAATAATTTACTAAATGTTCGGCCAACATGGATTACAAGGCAACTTGTAGGTGCAATTAATACAGGCATTGGAGATTAATCAACTCATGAGCAAGATAACGTGCTAACATACATTCCAGTGTTAAAGATTCATGTTCGTTCTTCAATCTCAAACAAAATGAAAATGAAGTGTGGAACTTGGTACAAGTTAATTGGAAACCTTGTAAAAGTTATGGAAATCTAGCCACCCTCTATAAAAGAGATTGGTCAATTAACAAATGGTCATCGTCTAAAGATCCAGATGGTGTGCATCTCCCATGCAAATTACAATCTAGCCAAAACATCACTTCAATTACATACACTGGGATGAATTGAGCATTCGTGGATCCTTGGGTGAAAACTCAAGGAATAATAGATTGCATATGAAAATTTCATGCATAACAAAACCTGATGATTCTCATGACAGTAGGCCAAAGAACCAATCTCGTTTGGAACACACTGAGCAAGAGATATAAGCATATCTTCCTCTTCCTTGTGTTCCCATGATTACCTTTGAATACTAAACTGTTCATCGTAGTTCTGTAAAGCTAAATTTACAAGTCAGAAGCCTATGTCAAATACATGGACATAGGTTCCCATTAAGTTCTCTATTTAAGAAAAAATATGCATATGCCTAACATATATTGTTTCTAGCTATTTAGATCACTTCTAGCAAACATAACTAATGATGAAATTCTGACATGTTTATCCAAAACGTAGAAGAGAAGAAAATTGCAAGCAGTTTTGATAGTTACATTTTGTGTGCAACGACATCTTAGTAAAGATGCTTGTATGTAATTTTTATTTGTTGCCTCTATTGAATTTTTTATGTAACTTTCAAAGCCAATACAATCTTATGACAACTTAAATATTGAAAAATTTTGCCCAATTACCAGTAAAAATTCTGATTTTGACACTTTACAGATTCCAGAAGGCTGACACTGTTGAGGCTACTACAATCTTTTATCAGAACAAGCTCCCCAAGCTTCAAACATCTAGTTTTTCATTTCTCAGCGCACCATGAAGCAAGAATGGAATTACATGGAACCAAGAAACAAAAGGCTCTTTAAGGTACCTGCTTGAGTAGATGTAAGAGTGCTATGCAATGAGATTTGATAGTTACTTTTGGAGTGATGGATGGTTCTCCTGAGAAAAGCTCGTCTTTGAAATTGCAAGATTTGCAGCTAGGATTCTCAATGTACCCACTCCTAAAATGTCTTCTTTCTGTCAGCTTAAATTTTCATGTCTTTTCAAAATTGTTTCTGTGATTACATTATAAATTCCAAAACTAAAAACAAGAAGAAGAAGATACCTTCTTTTACTTCTCCCCCTCCTTCCTCTTCTTTTACTTCGTCATCATCATCATCATCCTTTTCTTCTTGAACTTCTTCATCTATCTTGTCTATTTCCTCGTCCTTCTCTTGATGCTGACCATTTTTATGGTGTTGCTGTTCTTGCTCAGTTCGATACCTGTTTTGTATTGAAAGAGATAGCTTAGACAAGCCTTGTAGTTGTTGTTGTTGATGATGCTCTTGCGCTTTGACTTCTTGTTGTTCATTGTCGAGATTAATGTTGTCTGGTGAAGTAGAGGTGTGGGCAAGCATTTGGTGGATGCATGCTTCTCCTGTGTGTCTCTCTGTAAATATGAGATTTTGTTGGACCGTAAAATATAATATTTTTGGTGTGTCTGCTGCTACTTGTTTGTATAATATGTAAGAAAAAATATTAACACTAAGAGATTTTTTACATAATGTGTTGCGATGTCGTGGTCGCACAAAATATTTATTCTAGCTTAAAACAAATCACATAAGATAATGTAGAGCAAGCAAGAGATCGATCTCACGAGAATGTTTTACTTCAGATTTTCATGTTATATGCTATGCAATTGGGGGGAGTTGTCTAGGCTAACGCAAAGGCAAAAGAAAACGAGGGTAAAATTAAACAAAACCAAAAATGTATCAATAAAACAAACCTTGGTTGCAAGTTAACATCCACCTACAGAAATCAGAACTGGTCATGGAAACAAACACATCAATTTATATTCTGAATATTTATCTCTTCTTAACATTGGTTCATTAACGAATCCGCCGTATAACTTATCCTAACCATAAAACAACCACAATGTCCACACTAGTAATTTGATTCAATGACAGTCTTAAAAACTAGATAAATTGATTAATCAAGAAATATAATTGTCCGCAATATATATTTAATTCGATTGAATGTTCTTCCTAAGATTAATAACGTAGATCCACTACATTTATTAACTTAGTTGCTTCACAAGTTCATATATCACAACTCCGGTTTTGATATCAAACTTAGCAATAGATTGTCTACAATAATAACGTAAAGTCTTAAATAAACAATCATAGAAAAAATAAACATAGGAGAACAAACATATTCATCATATAAACTAGAAAACAAAGGTAAAATAGATCTTACAGTTCTTGAAATCTGAAGATTTCTGTGTCCTTGCAACCAAGAAATTGAGTTTAGCCTTGCATGTTTGTTGAACAACTATTTAAAAAGATAGAAGGAAACATGATTTAGGGTTTGGAGGAGGGAGATTTGTGTTTTCTTTGTTGTTGGCCGAATGCTCCTTGCTGTCTCTCCTCCTTTATATATGCTTAGAAATCCTAGTTTCGATTTTACAAAATAGTCATTCCTCAAGTTGGTAGAATTTAGTTATCATCTTGTAAAAATCATATCTCATTCATAAGACATATTTTTGAGCTACACTTTTGATAGGTGATAGGTATTTGAGTCTGGAATCCAACAAAATTAGGTTTGCATCAATCGGACTTCTGTAGCTCCAGATATTTAAGTTGGAATAGCCAAAGGTCAACATCGGTAGATTGCAAAATGTGACTTTGAAGGCTGCGATTTCCATGCTCTTACTTATTTTATTTTTTTGCCTTATCTTTCCAGAAAGGTATGGATGTTAGCTTTTGAATGCCACTGGAATCACTTCATTTCGATCTCTAGAGCTTCCTTTCTACACAAAACATCGACTAAAGGTTAAATCTGTTAATCAGTTCCAATTATCTATTTTTTGCATCTTTCATCAAAAAATACTTTTAAAACATAAAACAAAAATTATCAAGGCAATTTATACAGAAAACATATGCAAAACTCTAGGTAAATATGGGTGAAACTATCAAATAATATGGTTGCATCATAATGTTATATATTTGGGCAAAATTATCAACCTCGATAGAATTTATGTTAAGTAATGTTAAAAAAACTAATGATAAGAATCATTCAAATAATTTATCATTTGAGTTTGTATTTATTAAGAATTAAATTTTGCAACTTCTCTATATATAATATTTCAAATCTAATATCTGGATTAATAGTTTGAAATAATTCATTTTATTCTCATTAATATTATTATGACAAAACTAAAATAAATATTATTAGCATTAAAAACCATTTGATTTGAAGAAATATCAATTTCAAAATGATTATTAATATAAATTAAAATTTCAGAACTAAATTAAATAAAAATTAAAACCCAACAACAGGGAATATGTATGGTATTTCCGAACTCTTTGTACAGTAAAACTACTATTTTTCTCCTGGATGATGACAAGAATGTGAAATAATAGGGAGTGTTTTCGATTTTTTTCCAAATTTGTGCACAGTAAATATACTAAAATAACCTTAGAAAATGACAAAAAAGAAGCCCTGAAGCTAATTTCCAAAGGAATATGTTTTTAACAAATATTAGCAACAAAATTTGCATCGGAAACTATCCGATGCACATGTGTGGTTGCTAATTTATCTGCAACGGACTATTCGTTGCAGATAAATTGGCAACGAAATTGCAACAGAAATCCGTTGCAGAAGAAAACACTAAGCAACGGAAATTCCGTTGCTAATTTCCATTGTTGAGTAATAATGAGCAACAGAATTTCCATTGCTAATTTATGTTGCTGCCTATTACTCAGCAACAGAAATTTCATTGACGATCTAATTTTTTTAATCAATATTAATTTTACTAATCTATTAATTTTGTATTTAATTATGAATAGATATTTGAAAACTAATAGAACATATTGAAATATCATTAATATTTAAAACTAAATGTGATTCAAATAAAAATTTAGTAAATTAAAATTCATAAAACAACCAAAAATTCAGTTAAACTTACATGTGCAACTAAATCAACATGCAATATAAAGATATGTATCTTAAAGTGCTTAAGGTAAAAACAATCTAGGATATCGTGGATGAGAGAAAGATGGACCACTATATCGTAGTCGAGGTTGATACACGAGCAAAGACGCCGGATCCATAGTTGTTATTGTATGTGATGGCATCGCCGAGGCCACATGTGTTGGCATACCTTAACCCATATTTGATGTCCTACCATAGCTTCCATAATTGTTCATAAGATAATCATTTATGGAATTTATCTTATTTTTCATTTTAGAAATGAGATCATCTTTTTTATTATGATGATTTCACTGAGTAAGAATGTGATGAAGAACCCATTTTAACTATAGATGTTGGTATATAAGGTACATCATATAATCTACCTTTTGTAACCGCTTTGAAGCCACACACTAAGCTGTTCTAAAAAATTACATATGTTAAAATAATAATAATAAAAATTTCTTGTTCCGGCGGAGCACAGGCTAATGTATCGTATAACCTGAATTTTAAATCCATACGAACATAATCTTATGTCTATGTTACAACATTGGAGTCCAAGGTGGAGAATATTTGAAAGGAATATTTGAAAGCGTCCAAGGTGGAGAATACAGTCATGAAAATAAGTGACGGTAAATGATGGTCACAACGTGGCTATTTGTCGAGAGATATTCGAGGGACGCGTCAAACAGAAGACATGGACGCGTGTCAATTTAATAGGAAATAGCAAAAAAAAATCTTGGAAGATTAGATTTGAAGCAAGATTGTCAATTCCGTTATGGTAGGTGTTTTGTTTTTTTAATTGGAACAAAATATTTCAGTTTTGTAGCGTTTCGGTGTTCCGTTTTGGGGTTGTGGTGTTCATATATAATTAATTATATTTATAAAAAAAATATTAATTTAACAAACATAATTCAAATTCAAGATAAATTAACTTTAAATTATACAATACAAACACAAAGTCAAACAAACATAATCTCAAAATTAGAAACATCTTTAAATAATAAATATTAAATAGAACTTTAACTTAAAGTAATTTGACTTAAATAAAATTTCAAAATATTGTGAAAGTAAAATGACCTAAAATAAAAGAAACATAAATCAAACATCCTCTACATCATTAATATAAAAATAAGGATCTTGATCTTGTGGTCATATCCACCAAGCTCATTAAGAAAAGTCATTAACTAGACATTCCAATACTTGGTCATATCCACCAAGCTCATTCTCGTCATTAAAACATGTTTCTTCATCTTCTAAATTTAAAGTAGACAAAGATGTTTCAATAGTCTCCCAACTTATATCCTCTCCATCAAGAAGGTTGACTTCTTCACAAATTCATTCATTTAATAGGTCAATGTTATCGAGGCTAATGAGATTTAAAGCATCTTTTGTTTTGCTAGAATTCCTACAAAGAATAAATATGAAAGAAATTAAAAATTAAAATCAATGTAATAGAAAATAATTATTATTCTCAATATTCTTATTAATATAATAATATTGATATTTTACCTCTGTTGAATCCTTAGATTATAATGAACAAATTTAATACTAAATCATTTAATCTTTTGTGCTCTAGCCTATTTTGCTTTTTAGAATGATTGAATTCAAATACACTTTAATTTCTTTCAAACTCAGTTGCACTACAACATTAACTAAGAATTTGAATTGCTTTCAGAAATTTGACAACACTCTTAAAGCTGTAACTTGGTGGTGGTGTATTGAGGTTACTGATGCCTTCAAAACCCAATTTCTTTAATTTGCTCTCCATTTCTGGGTATTCTTGTTTTGCTCAAGTGAAGTTGCTGACAATCATAGTTCTGCTGACATTTGGGCCTCATGTTCTTCTATCATAAATTCTCTTAGACATAATTTTACCACAAATTCTTGGTGAAAGTGAGAAGGCAGACTTGCATGTGTGACTCTTGGCCAAGGATGATAGAATACAGAGGCAAATGAAAAACAAACGAAGGATGATAAATATACGTTAATTTAAAAAAACAAATTATGGGAGAGAGATATTCAAATTGTAAATCAATGGTCAATAGTTTGATAAAAATAAAAATTGATGGTCTTGATTTTGAAGAACTTAAAATAGTTGCCCATGAAGTCACTTAAGTGAAAGACTCGATGGGGTTGATGGGTTTTCCTTCGGTGATGAAGGGATAAGGTCTAGAGATAGCTGAGGAGGCTGTGAATCTGGGTCGATAGAGTACGTGATTCTTGATAAACGAGAGGCTGATTTTGCTTGAGAGTTGGGGTTTGATCTATGAGAAGGTGGTGTTGTGTCCATTTTCTTAGTTTTTTAATGGCAGACTTTAAGTGGGATTTGAGAGAGAAGAATCAAAGCTTGTTAAATGTGGAGATTTCTTGAGGTTTTTGATGGAGAAAGGAAGGGTTTTTGTTGAGATGAAAGTAGCCGTTGAGGAGACGGGTTTTGTCACTTTTCGATATTTTGAGGTGGGGATTGTGGGTCAATGAGGCCAGATGAGGTGCAACGGTAAGAAAGTATGTGCCTATCTACTGCTTTGTGCCGTTTGTGGCTTTTTCATGGTGGGATTGCATTATTCGTTGAAAGTTTTGACTATGGGTCAGCGTTTATCAGAATTCAGAATTGTTTTTCTGGTGACATGGGCTTCATGTCACATGATCATAGTAGGATATAGTTGATATAGTTCTTCAGCCCCACCGTCACCCCTGCATGGAAATTTGTTCTATTATAGAATCTCTGTGGTAACATTCAATCAACCCTCTAGACTCTAGTCCTTAATCGCCTAGGTTATCAAAATTAATTACTAGCAGAAGTAACAGAAAGGAAGTAGATATTTCTAGCTTTGCCATCACCTGGTAAAATAATGAGAGATTCCTCTTTAGCTAGCTTGAGACAGAACTCCATGTCATCTTCAATATCTTCAAGCAGCAACAGGTTAAGCTCAACCTGCAAGCACTAATAGTGGTCAACAACTAACAAACTAATAGCTCAAAAGAAGTTCTTGGTTTGTCTTTACCATAGCAAAAAATGCTCCTTCAGGCTTTTGTGGGATCATTATGCATGGGATCTCCTTCAGTTTATCATAACAAATTTCCAAATTTTTCCTAAGGATGTTGATAGTTTTTGAGAAGAAATCCTGTGTTGTTTTCTCTAGGATTTGAGGAATAGCACCCTGATGCCGAGACAACATCAAAAGTCACTGCTATGTATTGCAGCAGGCAAAGGGGAAAAAAAATCATAATTCCATTTAAAATGTGAATAAGTTGACAGCAATGGGTATTGCAGTAAGGATCCACAGATAAACTTGTCCCATTATGTTCATGAAGGTCAAAATCTGCAAACCTGAATCAAAGTTGGTGGGAAAGGGGAGTAGACAAGAAGTTTGTTAATGGACTCAGCAATCTGAGAATAAACAAGTGAAGAATAGTTTCACATCATATGTCAAGCAGTAGTTTCTGTAAGGTGTCAGATTAGAAGTCATGTTATCAACTTTGATTAAGCCTTTACCTCGTCCTTTCGAAGCAATCCACTTGGATCACAAGTCACTAGCCAACCAAGCCCCCAACCGGGAATCATCCATCTTTTTGATACAGATCCAAGAGTAATAACAGGCACAATTGTGGCAAACAAACTCATAGGCACAAATGGATTGCTCCCATAAACAAGATGGCCATAAACTTCATCAGCAATCACAACAATCCCAAGCTTTCTTGCAGTCTCCGCAATCTACCATATAACAAGATCAATTACCAGCTAAGCATAAAAAGATGGTCTTTATTTCAGGATTCAGATCCCATATTATTAATGATTAGTTCACCTTATTCAAATGATTGTATGTATAAACACTTCCAGAAGGATTTCCAGGATTGATTATAACCATAGCAACGGTGCTCTCATCTGACATAGCTTCGATAGTATCTAGATCAACCTCCCAACCTCTCTCCGGGAGAAGATCAAACTGCCTAATTTCTAGCTTGTTAAAGATTGCATAAGCTTCAATATCTGGATAGCCAGGTCTTGGAAGCAGAATATTGGCTCCGGGCCGAGCTAGGACTTCAATTGTGATTTCTGCTGCTTGGTTGCAGCCAAGGGTGAGATAGACATCATCTGGCGATAACCGGTAAGGAAGGTCGCGAGAGAGATAGTCTGCAACAGCCCTTTTACCAGGAGAAAAAAAAAAAAAAAAAAAAAAAAAAAAAAAAAAAAAAAAACTAGAGATATATGCATTGTTTATGTAGAATGATAATTGAGAAGACTAGCCCAACATAAAATTATCTTACAATGAAAACCAAACTTACGAATAGATATATCTCAACAAAAAAGTGTGCCCAAAGAAATTCATGATCTGGCCAACACCTACCTCCTTGCAGGAAGAATACCACCAGTAGGAGCATAAGAATTGAATTTAGCAGAACGAACAGCTTCAACTATGGCCTCTTCAGCTACAGGAGTGGTCCTGAAGCACTCGAAACAGGAGGGATCGCCAAAACCAAAAGAAATTGAAGGCCTGTGATCACCCTCATTGAGATTTTCCTTTAAAAAGTACACAGCATCATCAATGCTGGTTGGTGTTTCTGTTTTGAGCACATTTGTGCCCATGACCTTCTTCTTTTGGTGAAGCTAAATTTCAAGGGATAGGAACCGATTTTAAACAATTTCTTGGTCATCTTTCATGTTCAGAAGGAGACAAAAGTGCTGGGAATATGGTTGCTGTTAATTTTAAAAATGTTTTTTTTTTTTATATATATAATTGTATTTTAATATCAATATACATGAAAATATCTAATAACACTAAAAATTAAAAATAAAATTTTGAGGTTACTGATGCCTTCAAAACCCAATTTCTTTAATTTACTCTCCATTTCTGGGTATTCTTGTCTTGCTCCAGTGAAGTTGCAAGAGAAAGAAGCACTAGAAATAGCATACGTTAGGCACTGGGTGTGCTTGGTAACGTTTCATGTCCAGATGGAGACAATCATAGTTCTGCTGACATTTTGGCCTCATGTTCTTCTATCATAAATTCTTCTGGACATAATTTTACCTCAAATTCTTGGTGAAAGTGAGAAAGGTATACTTGCATGTGTGACTCTTGGCCAAGGATGATAGAATACAGAGGCAAATGAAAAACAAACGAAGGATGTTAGATATACGTTAATTTAAAAAACAAATTATGGGAGAGAGATATTCAAATTGTAAATCAATGGTCAATGGTTTGATAAAAATAAAAATTGATGGTCTTGATTTTGAAGAACTTAAAATAGTTGCCCATGAAGTCACTTAGCCGAGTTGCCCTGCTGCTGCGGAAAGCTTTTTGAGATATATTTTCCTAAGAGGTAATAAATAAAATTGTTGAAGAAGATTTTATTATTTTCATTAAAATTATTATTTTTTATTCATAACATTTAAGAAGAATATTTGCAAGAACTACAATGGTTTGAACAAATAAGAGTGTATATTTGTAACAAAAAACCGGTCTTTTTTATTCATGGACATTTTTGTATTTGACGAAAAGCTTACATTTTTGTTAGAAGCATTTAAAAAAAAAAAAACTTTATTATAATCCTGAAAGTAAGTTTTAGTTAAAAAATTAAAAATCATGTCTTTTATTGAAAACCTTAAGAAATTTAGTTCACATAATAATTAAGAGCTCTATTATACCAAGGCTTGTTTAGAAGGGAGTAAGCTGTTGATCATTTAAAACAACAATACTCAAATCTATTCCTGTTTTCATTTTAGTTTCCTGATTGCTGGTTATATGATCTGATGTAAGAGATGCTTCAGGGGATGTTCTATTACTGGCTTTATTGAATGAAGAGAGATATCCGAATTTGTAAATAATGAATAGTTTAGCAAGGAAATTGATGGTCTGCACTGATAAGAACTTGAAAAAGTTTCCCATTAAGTCACATAACTTGGTTACAGACGATGTTTCATACATGTTTATTTCAATTTCTTAACAACATTAACAAGTAACCTAAATTTGCTGATGAACAGCAGTTGATCCTGTTAAGCTATGGTTTTTTTCTCATGTCTCTCACAGAAGGACTTTAACCTTCCAAGCCCATCTTCAAGAGATGATTGTTCAACTGCAAATGTTATGCGGAGCCAATTCTTTAGTCCCACAGTTACCCCTGCAAGAAATATATGTCATCAGGGAATCTTTCCATGGTAAATCTTGTAGCCTCCCCTAGCAGTTCATCAAAATTACTAGCAGAAGGACCCGACAGGAAGTGGATATTTCGAACTTGGTGCTCACCTGGTAAAAGGACAAGAGATTCCTCTTTAGCTAGCTTCAGACAGAACTCCATGTCATCTTCGATATCTTCAAGAAGTGAAAGGTTAAGCTTCACCTGCAAGAACAATTTGTGATCATGTTTTTGACAAAAAAACAAGATTAGATCATATAAAGCTGTTAGTTTCTGTCTTACCAAAACAAACATGGATCCTTCTGCCTTTTGTGGGCAAGTAATGGACGGTATCTCCTTAAGTTTATCATAACACAAGGCTGAAGCTGCTCTAAGAATGTCTATAGTTTTTGAAAAGAACTCTTCTGTTGTTTTCTGAAGAATTTCAGGAACAGCGGCCTGACACCAAAGCAACATAAAAATTTACCAACACGTATAGAGCAGACCAGCAGAATTCAGCTTAAGATGTAAAAATAAAAGAAGCTTGTCTGACCATGATATTTGACAGTGATTCATTAGAACTTTACTGCTCTTCCTTACGAAGTTTTGTATCATAGTAAGAGATTCTCAGATTAAGATGTCAATTTCCCATTATCTTCATGCATGTAGCAGTTTTAGATTACAAACCTGAATAAAGGTTGGCGACAAAGGGGAGGGACCGAGAACATTTTTAATGGAATCAGCAATCTGAGAAGAAAACAAGTAATGAAAACTGTAACATGGAATATCAAGCTACAATTTCGACAAGCTATATATCATCAAAATAAGTTGCATGTAGAATCATAATAGCAGATATTAAATGATTGATTGAATGAAGGTTATGAGCCTGAAGACCTTACCCCACATTTTCGAAGTAAACCGGTAGGATCACTTGTTGCTAGCCACCCAAGTCGCCAACCGGGAACCAACCATCTTTTCGATATGGATCCAAGCGTAAAAACTGGCACAGTTGATCCAAAAACACCCATGGGCACAAATGGCTTGCTCCCAAAAACAATATGACCATATACTTCATCAGCAACCACAAGAATCCCAAGCTTTCTTGCAGTCTCCGCAATCTATGACATAACAGGATCAACAAGGCACATGAAAGCTAGAACCAGCAACCATAAGAAACAATACCCTGCGGTTGCAAGTCAGTTTACCTTGCTCAAATGTTCATATGAGTAGACACTCCCACAGGGATTTCCAGGATTGATTATGACCATAGCAATGGTGTTCTCATCTGCAATAGCTTCAACAGCATCTAGATCAACCTCCCAGCCTCTTTCGGGAAGAAGATCAAAAAATCTGAATTCTAAGTGATGAAGGTTTGCAAAAGTTTCATAGTTTCTAAAACCAGGCCTTGGCAACAGAATATTGGCTTCTGGTCTAGCAAGGACTTTCACCGTCACTTCCATGGCATGTTTGCAACCAACAGTCACATAGATATCTTCCGGTGATAACTGGTAATGAAGATCATTGGAGAGGTATTCTGCAATAGCCCTTTTAACATAAAAGAGATTGCCAACTTAAAATTTTGTTAAAAATGTCATAAAATCTAGGTAATGAATTAGGTTGATGTTCTTTATTGATGTTGATTTCAATCCAGTTACAGCCATATCAGGGCAACATCCACCTAATTGGTTTATGGATTTCTAATTACTGGTGATATAATTTATAATCAAATGCTAAAATAAGAAATTAAGATTAATCAAATATCAAACCATCTTAAATAATAGAATAAATTGAAGAATGGATATATCTCATGGAAAAACATGATTGGCTAACACCTACTTTCTTGCAGGGAAAATACCACCAGTGGGGGCATAAGAGTTGAATTTAGCCGAACGGATAGCTTCAATCACAGCATCTTCAGCTATAGCAGTAGTCCTAAAGCACTTGAAACGAGAGGGATCGCCCAAGCCAAGAGAAATCGCAAGCCTGCGATCATCTTCAATGGTATTTTCATTCAGAAAGCTGACAACACCTTTAATGCTGTAACTAGGTGGATCTTTCTCTATCTTTTCGCTGACTTCAAAACCAAATTTCTTTAATTTTCCCTCCATTTCCTGCTCTCCTGAAGTGAAGTTGCAAGAGAAAGAAGCAGAAGAAACAGTACTAGGCAACGTCTTGTTTGGCAATAAGTTTAAAAAGTATTTTTGGAAAACTTAAATTTTTATTTTTATCTAAATAATATATTTTTGGTATTTTAGAGTATATTTAATATGTTACAATTAAATATAATATTTTTAGAAATAACTTTAATCACCGTTTCAAACCTAACCTCGCTCTAAAAGGTGTTTGGCTTCAATTTTTTATTTTTATCAAACCTAACCTCGCTCTAAAATATGAGTTTTTTTTATATGTTTTAATTTAAGAGCACTAAAAAATCAAGAAAAAAATATAAACGGATACAATAATAATAAATAAATAAAAACATTTCAAAATTGTATTAAAATCTATTTATTTTATGTTTTCGCTCCATCATGCATATTCTTTAAGCATTTTATTTTATTTTTTCTATCATTGTTTTCTGTGACTATGCCCGACCAAAGACCAAAGTTGAAGAAGATTCGGAGTAAAATAACACAGCTGACATATACATGTTCCGGGCAAGAAATGACCATGCTTTTACTGAGTGGACTGGTAAATGATATCATATTTTTAAATTAAAAATATATTAAAATATTTTTTTTATATTTGATATAGCATAAAAACTATAAAATATTATAAAACATTAATTGATGTATTTAAAAATAATATTTTGAATTTTTTTTAAATAATATATATCCTAGTATTTTAATATCGGTATTTTAAATACCGATATTAAAAATAATTTAAAAAAATAATAAAAATATATTATTTTAACGTAAGAATTATTTTGAAAAGTAATCTATAGTACAATGCAAACACTTCTGTTTCTTTTTGTGTTTTAAAAGTTCTTTTATTTTGTTTTTGAAAAAATAAAAAAATAATAATTTAAATTAAGTCATTTTTTAAATAAAAAATAACGGAAATCACAGTCGGACTTTAGCAGTACACTTGAATTGAATTTCGCATGAATGTTCTGGATTCAATTATTGGTGAAGCATCACGCGCAAGACCCCCAAATTCAAGTGCAAGAAAGCTCACATGCATTTATAATATATTTTGTTTTTATCTTGTTTACACTCTTTCAGTAGTCAAATTACGCGAAGATTGCCTCCTAACTAACACCATCTAATCTCCACGCGCTCTTTGACCACGCTCTTTCCTTCGATGCTATGCCTTGTTGTGCATACATGATGTAAGCATATAATCACAGTTTTGATCTCTGCGATAATTTATTTTTTTTATGTGTATTAAAACTATATTGAATTATTTTTATTAATGAGAAATATAATTTATTTATCCAAATATTGTTTTTTCCTAAAAAAACAAAACTTAAACTCGGTCCAATTCTCAATATATATATAGCCTAAATTTTAAATCCATCCGTACATGTCTTATCTCTGTGCTTGCAGCTTAAGTCATGTTTTGTGAGGTAAAATCACGCGCTTATAATCGGAATATTTGAAAGCGTCCAAGGTGGAGAATACGGTCACGTAAATAAGTGACGGTAAATGATGGTCACAACGCGGCTATTTGTCGAGAGATATTCGAGGGACGCGTCAAGCAGAAGACATGGACGCGTGTCAATATTATAATGGCTGCTGTCTATTCTCACTGACCTGACGGTTAAAAGAGCGATCCAAAAGGCTGTGTTACTGTGAGAGACGGCGTTGCGGTGGATGAATTCTCACTCTCGATTACCATTTAGGCCCCGTTTGTTTGCTGGAAAGTAGTTTTTTCTTAGAAAGTGAATTCGGGGGAAAGTGAATTCTAGAAAAGTATTTTCTGATATTTGGTAGTGTAATAGAAAATAAATTAGAAAACAGTTTCCAGTGTTTGGTTATGTCATGGAAAATGAGCTGGAAAAATAACTTATTAATGTTTTATTTTTCTCAAGTTTATTAAAACAATGAGGAACAAATCTTACAAATTAAAAAGTTGAATGAGAATGAAATTGAAAAAAAATATAATTTCATAAATTATCTCAAATAAAATAAATAATAATCAAAATAATAGAGATCAAATCTAAAAAATTAAAAAAAAATGAAAGGTGAATAAATTAAAATAATAATAATTAACATTTCATAAATTATTTCAAATAAAATAAGTAACAATAAAAAAAATAAGGACCAAATTGGATAGATAAAAATTTTCAATAATAAAATGATAAGAAAAAAGCAAATAGCAATTATAAAAAAAGGACCAAAATTAATATCCAAATTAAATTTTAAGAGATGGAATTGAAAAATAAATATTCAAAACAAATTATATATAGCAATTAAAAGTTTGAGGATCAAATTTGATATAATCAGCAAATAATGATATTTCTAAATTTTTCACAACTTCCGGAAAGTGTTTTCCGCCCAAATTTTACAGGAAAACACTTTCCTGAAAACCAAGTCAAATTTTTCTTTGACTGGAAAGTGTTTTCCGTTGACCAACTTTTCTAATGATAAACAATCACAAAAAAATTTGAAGGGAAACCACTTTCCAGAAAACAAACTCAGCATTAGATTTGAGCATTATCCAATCGACTCCAAGTCACTTGCCCATTGTCGTAGATAAAAAGTGTAATACAATACATAAAAATATATTTTTTTTAAAAAAAAATATTTTTCATATAAGTAAAATAATCTATAAATATAAATATTTTTAATTTAAAATATAAATAAAAATATTTAATTTTTATTTTTTTTAAATACTTTTATAACACAGTGTCAAACAATATCTTATTTAATCACTATTTTATTAAAGAATCTTGGTGTTATCTTCATTTATTTACGGCACCCAAATTCTGAATCTAAACCACTCCATATGATTAATTAGGATGTTTCTTTTTATATTCTTTCAACCTATCTAGTTTCAAAATCAGAATTTTTTAAGGGGGTTTTATTATCTAAACTATATTATTATTTTATTTCATAGTAATTAAAACTACCAATATTAATTCTTATTCAATGAAAAATCATGAAATAATAAATTGTACTGCTATAATAACTTCTTTATTTTCAAGGAGAAATTCAAAGCCAAAATCTATAGAAAGAATTAATAAAAATATTAAAGTATTAATTAGGATTCTTTAGCTATTGAATTTTCTTGACATTTTCAATTAATAAGGCATTAATTTACCAAGATAATATTTATCAACAAATAGAAAATATATATTTCAAATCCATGGTATTAAAGTCTATTTAACCGAGTGTTAAATTCTGTTTTTTTACAGTATTTTCTATTTATAAATATATTAATTGTTTTTCAATATCATTATAAAAATAATAATTTATAACTACAAAATTTTAAAACACAATTTAAGGCAGTACGAATGCTAAACAGTAACTTAGAAGGAAGAATGAAACATGGCCACAGAATTCAAGCCGTTATAACGGCCCCGTTATCAAAAGCCGGCACATCACTCACAAAATGCCCACTTGTCTCGAAATTCCCGTGTGCCACGCAGCCCTTACAACGTTGTCATTTCTGTACCTCTCTTCCTCTCTCTTTCTCTGGGGCGGCGCAAGCGCAACCCCTTTCTCTCAGTCAAACCTTTCCTTGACTTGACTCTCTATAAAGCCACACCCTCCTCCACTCTTTCTTCTCCAAAACATACCACCCCCCCACCACAGCTTTTCTATAACAAAACTCTAATCTTTACCTCGTATTTTCATGAAACAATTCGCTTTCTAGTGTTTAGTTCCTTCATTGGCTCCCTTTTTTTTCAATCTAAGATATATTTTTCGATTGTTTCATCGTCGGGATTCAGGAAAATGGCACCCAGGAAGGATACTGATAATGGCAATTGTTCTTTGAAGAAAGGAAGTGGTGATCATGATAAGAAGGAAATCCATTACAGGGGAGTGAGGAAGAGGCCATGGGGGAGGTACGCTGCTGAGATAAGGGATCCCGGGAAGAAAACCCGGGTTTGGTTGGGTACGTTTGATACGGCAGTGGAGGCTGCAAAGGCCTATGATAAGGCGGCGCGTGAGTATCGTGGTGCTAAGGCGAAGACCAACTTTGCGTTGGCGGAGAAGGTGGTTAACTATAACGATGAGAAGCAGAGCTCTAGCCAGAGCAGCACGGTCGAGTCGTCTAGCTCCCCGGTGGTTTCTGCGGTGGCGCGTGATGTAACTCACCAGGTTGGTGGGGTTATGGGGATGGGAAGGTTTCCTTTTGTGTTGCAGCAGCAGCAGCCGAATGTTAACGCTGTTGGACCTGTCTGGTTTCTTGAGAGTGTGAAGCCAGAGCTTGTGGCTCAGCGATTCCCTGTCCGTTTCGACCCGGTGGGTCTTGAGGGCGGGGCCCAGAGTGACTCGGATTCATCATCTGTGATTGATTTTAAGCCGAGGAGATCAATTCGTGATCTTGATCTTAACCTGCCTCCACCAGCTGATGCATGATTAATTATTATTTAATTTCTTTTGAGATTATTCATGGGAATAACTTTTTTCCCAGCTAATTTTACATTTCAAAGAGAGAAGAATTGATGATCTTGTTTAAACGTCATCATAATTTCATGTAAATAGATTACTAGGGTAAAGATTTTGCAACTACAGAGAAATAATCATAATTCTCTCTAGTTGTTTCCTTTTGTAAGCTCACAAATTATTAATGCTTAATTATTGGGAAATTAGAATTTGCTGATGATTTTCAATTCCTTTTTTTTTCTTGTTTTTTTCTCTGCATTTATTGGCTCAATGATTGAAGATCAAGATGGGAGTAATTTGAGTTGAATTGCAACAAATTATATGGAATTAATTTCTAAAAAAAATAAAATTGGGGAGCCAATTCAGATAATAACAAGTGGAATTTGTTTATTATTGATTGAAAGGAAAACATGGAAGATCCAAAATATTGCCTAGAGATCGAATTTCTTCATTTACTATTTATCAAGCTTTATGATCAAGGTTATTTCTTAATTTTGGTTGAGGTAG
This sequence comes from Salix suchowensis, assembly GCA_029030765.1. Classification (NCBI taxonomy): domain Eukaryota; kingdom Viridiplantae; phylum Streptophyta; class Magnoliopsida; order Malpighiales; family Salicaceae; genus Salix; species Salix suchowensis. The sequence goes on along the minus strand of CM054986.1, from coordinate 12,751,905 downwards.
TGTCACTTAATTATTATTATTATTGAATTGACTGTAAAGTTTTTATTTTCATGGAAAAATTATGTTTTTTTTTTTATTTACAATGATATAATATAATTTATGAGAAATTTATTTTTTATAATCAATTTACCAGGTGTAGATTAAAGGTCTTGATCACTCAACTTGGAAAACACTTCAAAAGATATATATATATATATATAATCTTTATTTGTTTATATTGATTATAAAATTTATAAAAAAATTACCGATAAAAACTAAATGATTTGATCAATCAACTTAGCAAGACAATTGAAAAGATAAATAAATACTATTAATTTCTTTTTAGTTTATATTAATATTTATAACCAAATAAAAAAACAAATTCACAAGAATTACACTATCTTAAAATGTTTTTAAGAATATCCATGATTGCTTCACTTGTTAGATACACTCTGTACCTGTAGTGATTGACCGTTTCAGCAAAGGTTTTCCTCTGAAGTAAACTATTTACAAACGTTACTTCCTGGGGACATGCGTGAATTAAATAAATAAATATAAGATTAAAGGGAAATATTGCATTTAAATTGCTATAATAAATTAGCGGCAGGAGTAGGCAGAAGCACCGACGGGAAAATTAAATGACGATCGTGGTGGTGCCCAGCCTGGAATTCCGTGTTGACGGGAGGTATGATGTGTACATGTCTTGACTACAACTGGACGGCACGTGTACTTTTGCCGTCCAATTTAAATGCAATCAATGACAAATCTTTTTAGCCCAAAACCCAATTAGTCCCTATAATATTATAGGTTTTCACATCAGTCCTTTCTTGTATTCTTAATTGTTCTCGAAATCAATCTATAATTTATATAAAAAAAAAGTTTTATTGGTGTTTTCTTGAATTTAAACCTAAATATGCTTCTCAAATACAAAATAAACTTATCTTGACAAGTTCTCTAATATAGAAGGATTGGAACTCAAGTGGAATTTTGTGGAGAATATAGGGAGCAAAATGTAGTTTACCTAATTAATTGTTTTATATAATTACTTACTTAAGTTTTATTTATTATCTATGCTTTATTAAAGAAACTTTAATCATTAATGTAACTTTCGTGGCAAGGAGAGGGAAGCGTTGAGGAGAGTGAGAGGAGACAGATTTTAGGTACGGCGGACTTACCGATAAATTTAAGAGTTGCCGCCGCCGTCCCTTTCGGTGGGGTCAGATATCTACTTTTAACGGAATGTGCTGTGGATCTTCGCTTCATGCATGCATGTAATGTATCATCGCATACTTCCATTATTCATATGTCTAATCCAAGACTTGATAAATAGATGCTGAGATTGTTTTTAAAAGTATTTTTTAATTTTTTTTAATATATATATATATATATATTGTTTTTTAAAAAATATTTTTGAAATATAGTCTTAAATACCCATTGTATATTAAAATAAATTGAATGACTACTCGGTAAAAAGAAAAAAAAACTTATTTCATGGTGAACATATTTTTAAATTAGCTTGCTTATTGATTAAGATTAAACTTTGTCTATATAATTTTAAAGACACATTATTTATACAAGCTTAATATATTTAAAGAAATCCAATTGGTTTTAATATTGAACTTTAATTCTAACTATTTGGTTTGAAAATGTGGTTAAAGTTGATTTTTAAAATATTTTAAAATAATATTTTTTGGTATTTTTTTAAATTATTTTTATATCATCACATCAAAATAATTTAAAAATACTAAAAAAACTTAAAATAAAAATAATTTTTGACATATTTATTTTGACATCAACATATAATAATATTTAATTAAATAAACATATTCGGCGGAAAAAAGAAAAGAAAAAGATAGAAGAAACAGGTACATACGTATGGTCATGTATATGCTTTGCATGTTCTTCTTCTGATAACGTTCCTGGTAAGTCAGGTGAGAGGGGTCACGTGGAGCCACAACAGCACGTGAAGCGGTGACCGACGCCGCTGAGAAGCTGCGAGGAAATGGTGACGTGTCCTTAATACCGAGACAGACAACGAAATCTACTACCGCCGCCACTATTTAGTGGGACCTACCACTCACTTAACTCGCATCTTTTCAAAACGTGTCACGTTAAATCATACTGAGGCTAGGTAGGTCCCACGAATAGTTTTTCTTTGACCAGCGGCGGCTATTTACCAGGTCCAATGAGTTTTTTTTTTTTTTTTTTTCAATAATATTGAAAGAATAATATTATTTGAAACGCGAAATTTACTTAAAAATTGTAATTTCTAAATATCACAATTTAGTTTTCGTGTTAATGCCAACTTAAGATATATAATTTTATTATCTAATTGATCTAGTTAATCCAGTAGTATAAATTGGATTATATTTTTATATAAACTATAATATTTTATTTTTTAAAATCTAAATATATTTTATAATTTAAAATTATTATTTTTATTCAACTTGTAAATTAAAAAAAAAAGATTTTCACTTTGTTCAAACATTTTATTTTTATTTATTTTTTGTCAACAGGTCGGTCGATTTAATTAGAAAGAAAGCATGAGAGAAAAACCAGTGCATGTTCTTTAACTTTGGCCTCAAGAGTGTCGGAAGAATCATAATCCTGCTCAGCAACTAAGGACGTCATGGGTGTCTACACACATACTCTCACCTGAAAAAGGAAGGATGTGATCTTAGAGGGAGAAAACTTTGTTTATTTTAAACTTAATTAATACTTTATTTTTCATTAAAATTTAAGACTTGTTTGAATTAATCATTAAAATTTAAGACTTGATTGAATTAAGGTATGAGTTTATCGGTTAGGATCTGAGTTAATTTTGAGTGGATCTCATATAATTCTATATAAAAAGTTCATTAGGGTTAATTTTTCAAGAATTATATAAACTCATGTAAGCTAAATTTTAACAATCTTTAATGAATATTATTTCTGATTTTTTTTAGTTTTAAAGTGTGAGAGTGATTCTTGTTTTCATTAGTTCTTAAACAAACTGAATCTGACTTATAGAAGATTAGTTGATTTCATGACTTCATTCTACTAGATTCCGTCTCCAAGGGGTGTGGTGTGGTGACAAAGGGCTTGAGATTTGAATAGTAAGTCTCGAGTTCGAGTCAGGGCGTGCATCTCTTGTAAGAACCTGGGATAGCCGGGGTTTTACTCGCTCACCTGGACCTACAAAGTGTGCTTTCCGGGGGTAGGGTTTCCTTGATTCCAAAAAAAAAAATTCTACTCATCCCAATAGTGTTGATATCTTGGAGCAAATTTTCATTGTACCACACTTCTATTATATCTATTTTGATTTTTCAGGATCAAATCTCAATCTTAATTTTAAGTTGCATAACGACGAGTTCGCATCAATTATATTAGAGGGAGAAAACTTCGAAAAACATCGATGAACTACAGGGAAGCTACTATAAATTGTTATGGCAGATTTCTTTTTATTCATGAAAAAAAGTAACCTAAGATCACAAACTACACTTTGTAAGGAAAAACTGTAAGAATATTTTCTGTATAGTGGCCGATGTATTAACGGTCCGATCATTAAAGTTCAAGTTCTTTGTAAAGTCTACGATTTCTAATACGTTAAAGCGAAACCGTGATGGATCGGTCTCAATAAACGAGTATTAGAATGGGTACGTTGAAACCCTCTCCTCTAACCATAAAATAAAATCTATTCTCATAAGGTTGTATACATACATATATTGATGGTTTTATGTATATGTATGTGTATAAAATAATGTTATGGAATTAAAGCAATGTCTTTAATTCCATTTAATTAAAAGACACATACCCTCCTCCTTTTATCATGCACCCATTCGGTGGGTATAAATAGGAGGGGTGGTTATTCTTTTGGAAGATAACCATAACCAGAATATTAGAAGAGAATAGAAAAGCAAACCGTAAAGAAAATTCCTCTCCATCAAGGGATTGCCGAAAAGAAGAAGGTTTAGAGGAGAAGATCAACACAGTGATCATCAAAGGATTCTATGCAACAATTCAAGATCAAAATGGAGAACGGTATGTTCTAAACTTTCATTGTTATATATTTGAAAGTTTTCATCATCAATTGAAATGTATTGTGGGATTAAATGGTCTATTGGTATACTGTGAAAGATTTTGGAAATAGAAATCATAATGTATGACTTACATGTGGTATCAGAGCCTAATAGAACCCATTAATCTCCCATTAAAGGATTGATAATGAAATTTGTATTTTTTTTATTTAATCTTATCAAACATTGATAAATTGAAATGTATGAAATCAATTATATCAATGTGTAGAGGCTGAGATTATCTTTCCAACAGTATATTATATGTTAAAATGTTGGGTGTAGATCGAAAGTTATGATTTATTGAACATTACTGGTTTTAATGGTGGTTTTCGTCATAGATGACGATGAATAAAACACCAACCGGTCGACCGGTTCACTTGGTAAAAGTGAACCGGTCGACCGATTCACTTGGTAAAAGTGAACCGGTCGACCGGGTCATGTTGGTAAAAGTGAACCGTCGACCGGTTCAATTCCTTGTGCAATTTGTCTTACATGCGGTCGACTGATTCACTTGGTAACCCAAGCGGTCGACCGGTTCATGCAGAAACCCAAGGGTTAAAATGTTTCCGCTGCAAACCGTAAAGTAATTAAGCTAATGTATTACGAAATGTTAATACATAAAAGCTTATTAAAAGGAGTTCATATTACGTATAACTAGTTAATCACCACAGTGATCTAGTTATATTTAATGTGACGGTAAAGTAAAGATTCATAATTGATCATGATTAAATGATGCTTAAATGACATGAAAGGTTTCGATTGATCAATTAATTACTTAATATATCCTAGGAGATCACCCATAGGTGGATCATTGGGTGTAATAAGTAACACCTAAAGTATTAATCATTTATGCTACGGTCGATAATGTGTATACCCACAGGTAGCATTGTTATCGGTGGTATGTATGACTTGATTAATTATTAAAGAAAATCTAAACAAGCATCATGCAAAGTGTATGTATTTATGTATTGCCCACAGGTTGCTTAAATACATACAAGTAAAGTGTTTAGATTTTATTGGTTGATGAATCTATTAAAGTTTCAAAGCACTAACGGTAAGCACGTTGAAAATTTTGCAGCTTCATCAAGTTTGTTTGCTTCTGCAAATTCTGTGGTCAAGTTTAATGGACTCAACTATGAGGAATGGTCTGAACAGATAAGGTTTTCTTTGGGTGTAATGTCCCTAGACCAAGCCATACTCACTGATGAGGAGCCAGCAGCCATTACGGATGAGAGCTCAGAATTGGAAAAGTCTCGTTATGAGACGTGGGAGCGCTCTAACCGGTTGTGCCTGAACTTACTGAGGATGTCGATGGTAGAAAGTATAAAGCCATCTATGCCTAAAACACAGAAAGCAAGGGAGTTCATTCTGAAGATAAAGGAACAATCCCAATCGGATGTAGCTGACAAATCGATTGTAGGCAGCCTGATGAGCGAGCTGACTACGAAGAGGTTCGATTGGTCTCAGACAATCCATGAACATGTTACGAAAATGTCTAATCTGGCATCACGGTTGACGTCCATGGGGATGGAAGTGCATGAATCTTTCTTGGTTCAGTTCATCATTAACTCTCTGCCTCAAGAGTATGGCCAGTTCCAGGTGAATTACAACACCATAAAGGATAAATGGAACTTTTAGGAATTGAAGGCCATGCTCATACAGGAGGAGGCGAGGTTAAAGAAGCAGAAAAATCAAGTTGCACTCATCGTTGGACTAAACAAAGCCGGTAGCAGCTTTAAGAAACCAAGTATGAAGGACAAAAGGAAGGATAAGGGTATCTTCAAAGGACACGAAAGTAATATCCAGTAAAGTGGTCAAGTGTTTCTTACGCAAGAAGGAGGGACACATGAAGAAAGACTGTCCTAGAAGGAAGGCATGGTTCAACAAGAAAGGTACACAACATTTATTTGTTTGTTCCGAATTAAATCTTGTAGAAGTGCCTAGAAATACTTTGTGGCTTGATTCTGGTGCATCTACTCATGTATCTCATATTAAACAGGGATTCAGTACGATCCAGCCTTTAAAAGGAACTGAAAGTTATTTGTTCATGGGAAACAGGATGAAGGCGCGGATAGTAGGCATTGGGACGTACAGATTGATCTTTGATACTGGTTGTTATATAGATCTTGAAAATTGTCTCTTTGTACCTGAATGTGCTAGAAATCTTGTTTCAGTAAGTAGGTTGGACGATTTAGGATTTGATTTTAAGATTGGACATGGTGTATTTTCTTTGTACCGAAAAGACTACTTTTATGGTAATGGTACTTTGGTTGATTCACTGTACAGGTTTAATCTTGATAAATGTTTTTCTGAATCTTTGTTTAATGTTGAGAATCAAGGAATTAAACGTAGTGCATCAAATGAAAAATCAGCACTCTTGTGGCATAAAAGATTAGGTCACATATCTAAAGAAAGGATGACGAGGTTAATAAAGAAAGAATTATTACCTCCATTAGATTTTAGTGACTTAGATGTGTGTATAGAATACATTAAAGGAAAACAAACCAAACACATCATAAAGAAACCCGCCACAAGAAGTAGTCAACTTTTAGAGTTGATACACACGGATATTTGTGGCCCATTCGATGCTCCGTCATGGAGTGGTGAAAAATACTTTATCACTTTTATTGACGATTACTCACGTTATGGATACACTTATTTATTGCATGATAAAGCGGAGTCGGTGAATGTACTGAAATTATTCATTGATGAAGTGGAAAGGCAATTAGAAAAGAAAGTGAAAGTAGTGAGATCGGATAGAGGTGGTGAGTTTTACGGTAGATTCACCGAGACAATGTCCAGGTCCATTTGCAAAACTTCTAGAAAGTAAAGGCATTTGTGCGCAATACACAATGCCGGGAACACCTCAACGAGAATGGTGTAGGCTGAAAGGCGTAACCGTACATTAATGGAAATGGTTAGGAGTATGTTAAGTAATTGCAAACTTCCCATGTCGTTGTGGATATACGCATTAAAGACTGCGACGTATATATTAAACCGGGTTCCTAGTAAAGCAGTTCCAATGACACCATTTGAACTATTTAAAGGAAGAAAACCCGATTTAAGACATTTACGTGTTTGGGGATGTCCAGCGAAGTAAAGCCGTATAACCCACATGAAAAGAAATTAGACTCAAGGACGGTCAGTGGATATTTTATTGGCTATCCGGAAAAGTCTAAGGGATTTGTCTTTTACTGTCCTAGTCATAGTACGAGAATTGTCGAGACGGGTAATGCTAGGTTCATTGAAAATGGTGAAACTAGTGGGAGTTCAGAATCTAGGGGAGTGAACATAAAAGAAATTCGGGTAGAAGATTCTTCACCCGTAGTTCCGACCCAAGTTGTTATTCCTGTTGTTGGTGTACAACCAAATACCGAAATAGAACAACAGAATGAAGAACATACGGTCCCACTAAACCAGGAAATCGAAAATGAACCTATCGCAATTCAAGAACAGCACATCGTGCCACAAGTACCATTGAGGCGATCTATAAGGGAAAGAAGATCCGCCATTACAGATGACTATGTGGTTTACGATGTTGAAATTGAATGCGACCTTAGTCTTGATGAAGAACAGAAAACATTCGAGAAAAGCCATGGAAAGCGAAAATTACTGAAAAGTGGTCAAATCTTTGCGAGAAGAAGAAATTTCTTCTTTAAATGTCAACAAAGTGTGGGACCTAGTAGAGTTGCTCGATGGTTTCAAAAGCTGTTGGGTGTAAATGGATATTTATGACCAAAGCGGGATTCTAAAGGTAACTTAGAAAGGTACAAGGCTCGCCTTGTTGCTAAAGGTTTCACTCAAAAGGATGGCATTGACTATACGGAAACCTTCTCTCCGGTTTCAAAGAAGGATTCCTTAAGAATTGTTTTGGCATTGGTAGCTCATTATGACTTAGAGCTTCACCAAATGGATGTTAAAACCGCCTTTACGAATGGAGAGCTTGAGGAAGAAATTTATATGGACCAACTTTGAAGGTTTTGTGGCCACGAGGAACGGAAAAATCTTGTGTGTAGGGCTGAGGAAGTCAATATATGGGCTGAAACAAGCTTCCGGGACAATGGTATATAAAATTTAATGATACCATATTGTCGTATGGTTTTGTAGAGATCATCGTTGATCGATGTATCTACATGAAGGTTAGTGGGAGCAAGTTTGCCATTACGGTATTATATGTTGACGACATATTAATAGGCTGCGAATGACATGGGAATGTTAAGTGACGTAAAGAAATATCTCTCTAGTAACTTCGAAATGAAGGATATGGGTGAGGCATCTTATGTGATAGGGATAGAAATAATCCGTGATAGATCACAAGGATTTCGTTAAGTTTGTCTCGAGAAAGGATACATAGATAAAGTCCTAAAGAGATATGGGATGGATAAATGTTCCATTGGAAAGGCTCCAATTCAGAAAGGGGATCAATTCAGCAAAATGCAATGCCCGAAAAATGAATTGGAACGTAAAGAAATGGAAAGAATTCCGTATGCTTCAGTGGTTGGGAGTTTGAACTATGTTCAAACATGTACTCGGCCAGATATCAGTTTTGCTGTTGGTATGTTGGGCCGGTATCAAAGTAATCCCGGAATGGATCACTGGAAAGCTGCAAAGAAAGTTCTCAGGTACTTGCAAGGCACCAAAGAGTACATGCTTACATACAGGAGATCCGACAATATAGAAATCGTCGGATACTCAGATTCAGACTATGCCGGCTGCGTCGACACTAGGAAGTCGACGTTTGGCTATCTGTTCCTATTAGCTGGGGGAGCAGTCTCATGGAAGTGTGGAAAGCAGTCTGTCATTGCTACTTCCACCATGGAGGCCGAATTCGTGGCATGCTTTGAAGCCACGGTTCAAGCATTGTGGCTGCGAAACCTTATCTCAGGGCTTGGAATCGTTGACAGTATAGCCAAGCCATCGAGAATTTCTTGTGATAATTCGCAGCAGTCTTCTTCTCAAAGAATGACAAGTATTCGAAAGGTGCTAAGCACATGGAAATTAAATACTTGTCTGTAAAAGAAGAAGTGCAGAAACACAGAGTGACTTTTGAGCATATAAGAACAAACATGATGTTGGCAGATCCTTTGACGAAAGGATTACCGCCCGGTATATTTATTGGCCATGTAGAGAAAATGGGCATAACAGATAAGACCTTGCTACAATAGTTTGTGCTCATGTAAAATTGTTACTCAAAGATGATGTCATTAAAGTTTGTGTTTTTCTGTAATTAAAGAATGTTATCATAATAGTTATGCATGTAAAGTTTATTTTAATAGATAACATATAAAGTTGAGAATTATGGTTTCTCTCAACATAAAGTTTTTTTTGAGAATTATAGTGAAATCTCAATAGAAAAGAAGTAGTAAATTTGGAGTTGGTGTGTGGTACTTGGAAGGGACCCCATCGTAGTAAATGATGGGCAACCGCCATGACTCGGCTAACTCTGGTTTTATGGCACTTACAATATATTGAATTTGATGTAAATATGCGTATGAAAGGGAATTGGACTATAAAGTTAATACAACGGCCAAGTGGGAGAATGTAAGAATATTTTCTGTATAGTGGCCGATGTATTAATGGTCCGATCATTAAAGTTCAAGTTCTTTGTAAAGTCTACGATTTCTAATACGTTAAAGCGAAACCGTGATGGATCGGTCTCAATAAACGAGTATTAGAATGGGTACGTTGAGACCCTCTCCTCTAACCATAAAATAAAATCTATTCTCATAAGGTTGTATACATACATATATTGATGGTTTTATGTATATGTATGTGTATAAAATAATGTTATGGAATTAAAGCAATGTCTTTAATTCTATTTAATTAAAGACACATACCCTCCTCCTTTTATCATGCACCCATTCGGTGGGTTTAAATAGGAGGGGTGGTTATTCTTTTGGAAGATAACCATAACCAGAATATTAGAAGAGAATAGAAAAGCAAACCGTAAAGAAAATTCCTCTCCATCAAGGGATTGCTGAAAAGAAGAAGGTTTAGAGGAGAAGATCAACACAGTGATCATCAAAGGATTCTATGCAACAATTCAAGATCAAAATGGAGAACGGTATGTTCTAAACTTTCATTGTTATATATTTGAAAGTTTTCATCATCAATTGAAATGTATTGTGGGATTAAATGGTCTATTGGTATACTGTGAAAGATTTCAGAAATAGAAATCATAATGTATGACTTAC
>CM054986.1:12724102-12741177 GCA_029030765.1 Salix suchowensis | reverse complement strand
AAGGAAAGTGAATTCCCGAATTCACTTTCCTTGCTTTCCAGTGTTTGGAAACATCCAGGAATTCCCGGAATTTGCTTTCCAGTGTTTGGTAACACTTTGGAAAACAAGTCAAAGGAAAGTGATTTACATCACTTTCCCGGTCAACCTGTTTTTTGCTTGATATTTGCGGAAAGTGTATTACGCTTCTCTTTCGCGTAATACACTTTCCGCTCCCTCACTCACTCTCGTCTCTTTCCCTCACTCTCGTCTCTTTCGTCTCTTTCTCTTTCCCTCACTCTCGTCTCTTTCTCACAGGATTCACTCTCACCGGTCACCAGACTCACCACTACCAGCCCTCATCTCGCCTCCCTCTCCAGCTCAGTCCCTCGTCTCCTTTCTCTCTGCGCCAGACCCTCAGCTCATCTCTTCCACTCTTCTCCTCGTGTGTCTCTCGCGTCCCTCATCTGTACCTCACCTCTCGGTCCCTCACCTCTGCTCTCGACAACCCAACAACCTCTTCCCCAAACCAAGCACATCACTCTCTCGTCTCTCGCCTCCTCTCGCCTCCCTCTCAGTCCCTGACACACTCTCGCCTGTAGCCTCTCTCGGCCCAGAGTCCCTTCGCCTCTAGCCTCTCTCACTCGAAGTCCATTTGTCGCTCCGCATCTCGCCACCCTCCCGCAACTCACAAAGAAGAAAACTGGGTACTCCCTCCGCATCTCAATCTTTGAAATTGCCGAGAAATTTGAGTTTTTTGATGATATGAGAAATGGGGTTTGTGGGATTTGGGTTACAATTGATATTGCCGAGTATGGTAATGGGTGTGATTGCAAAGAACCCATGTTTTGTTTTTTGTTGTTCTTGCTTGTGTTGGTTTCTTGAATTTGTGTGCACCTGAGCTATGAGGAAATGGATCGGTAATTTGTGGGTTGTCTTGTTTGTTGTTCTTGTTTGTGTTGGTTTACTGTAATTGAAGATAAAATATTGGAACTTGAGCATGAGAAAGAAACGGGTTGGCTACTGCATAATTTGGCCATAGTATGCTGAGGAGATAATTTGTTTAGTGGCATTTTGGAAATGAAATATTTTGATTTGAATTGTGAAAATTGCAAGCAAGTAGCGATAGTTAATAAATGAGTGGAACAATGTCTAGAGATGTAGGAGTTTCCTTTTCTGGTGGCTTTTGTGAGCTAGAAAAGTATAGGTATTTGAGAGATTTTTTTTATATTGTGGATGCTGAACTTGGATCTATTATCTCAGATCATTTATGCAAAATTATGCTGGGGTGATATTGATATTTTCTCTTTTCTATTCTAAATCCCATGTGTGTTTTGTGTGTGTTGCATGTGTTTAGAAGTCTTGAAATAGTATAACATTGGTGTCGAAGTCTCGTAAACCCAGTAAACATGTGATGAATCGGATGACTTGGGCATTTTTTTGGATCTATTTAACTATATGATAATAAGAGTAGAGGATTGTAAAATGCAAAATCAACCTAATACTGAAATATGGTAATGGGTTTGCATGTACTTCAAGACTAATCTTGGTTGGCTAAAAATGGAACTGGAGTGAAAGCTCCTGCTTGTGCTTCTACAAATGCTTATACGAGAAATAATGAAAACAAACCCGTCGCCATTCATGCTCACGCTGCCAAAGAACTAGCATCCCGTACCAAATTAGATGGACCCCCGCATGACCGGATAAGATGTAAGTGACAAGAGAATTTAAAATTATAAGCAACTGGTATGCATAAACACAGAAAGATAGAAAAGAGTAAAAACCAATACAGGGCCAGCCCCCAAACCAATTGAGCAAACAATGAAAAACTTAGTAGTTAAGAATTTGTGAGTGGAAAGGGGCATCTAGTTATTTTATATCTGGCTTACAAAATCCATCAAGTTAGCTTACTTGAGAAGGTTGAGTCCAGATAGTTATCCTCCCATGGAAATTAGCTATTAATTATGCACGAGGGCAGGAAGTAGGGGACCATTCAATAAACTTCATAAAAAAAAAAGTTTATTAAAAAAAGAATTATTGAGTTAAAAAAAATGGTTGAAGAAGTTCAACTAGAGATGATGGTGGCAGCAATGGTTCACAAGAATCTAAAGGAAGCATATTTGGTTATGGTGGTTAGTTATTTTTTTTAACATTCTCAAAAGAATCCGATAAAAAAAGAAAGTAAAGTAGGAGTGCAAAAAATGCTTGTGTTGATTTCTTGACTTTAACTGTTCAATTTTTTCAACATAAATTGTATGTTGTCAGCTGCTTTGATTATAATATTGATTTCTCTATATGTTTAGGTGTCAGTTATCGTGAAACTACACTTTCATGTTATGGATAATAAAATAATTAATGCGGTATGCATGGGAGCAGCTGTTGTTGTGGTAGCTGCAATAGAATGTTATAAAGAAGAAGAAATAAATAGAATTTATAGAGAACCACGTATAAATTCAATTGCTCAACGCGAATTCTATATTGACAAAGATTTTGAATCGAGGTGATCGACATTGCGTTGAACAAATTCGTATGAAACCTATTGTATTACATAGATTGTGTGATCTTCTCACAAGCCGTAACCTATTACGAGCAACTCAAAATGTGTCCATTAGGGAGCAAGTAATTGTTTTCTTACAAATTATAGGCCATAACCAAAGATTTAGGGTTGTTAGTGGTAGATATTATAGGTCCCGTTGAAACTATCCATCGTTACTTTAGAATTGTCTTAAAAGCAATTCTAAAGTTGTACAAACACCTTATTAAAGACCCGTGAGGATACAGCCCAAAGCAGAGATAATGAATAATACAAGATTCTATCCTTATTTTAAGGTATGAACACATTACCAATATTTTAATGAATTGATTAATTACATTAAGAAGAAAAATTTATAATTTATGTTGTCATGTTTATATAGGATTGTGTGGGAGCAATTGATGGTACCCATGTTCCCGCAAATGTTCCCGTTGAGATTCAAGGAAAGTTTCGAGGACGAAAAGAAGGAACAACACAAAATGTTTTAGCAAACTATAACTTTTGATTTGAAGTTTTTATATGTTTTAGCCGGGTCGGGAAGGAAGTGCCCATGATTCACTGGGTTTTAGCCGATGCATTATCAAGATCTAATGGTTTTAAAATTCCGTAAGGTATATAATAAAGTACGCATTATATGCATAAACATATCAAATGTCTTACTATATAAAGATAGTAATAGGTTTGTTTATAAATTGTAGGGAAATATTATCTTGGTGATGTCTGGTTACTGTATTCGAAAAGGAGTCATTTCTCCATTTCGTGGAGTTCGATATCACTTGAATGAGTTTACGTGACCGTGCACCGGATAATGAAAAGGAGCTATTTAATCTTCGACACTCTTCATTGAGAACCGTGATTGAGCGAGGGTTTGGTATTTTGAAGAGTCGTTTTAGAGCAATTGATGGAAAATCTTATTGGTCTTATGAAACACAAGTAGAAGTTGTGCTTTCATGTTGTATTCTTCACAATCACATAATGGGGGTTGATCCTTACGACTTTCTTATGGAAGAAACATGTCCTGATAGTGAACAAAGTAGACGAACAATGTACTTAAGTCAACGGGAGGAAAGGGAAGAGAATATGGAGTGGATATCAAAGAGAGAAATGATTGCCTCAACCATGTGGAATGATTATAACACTCAAAGAAACTTGTAATTGAGTGTTAATTATACGTTTTTGTTCTTCTTATGTCTTGCTTAATTGTTTATATGAAATGTATTAAATCGAAATATTGTATGATTTTGTATAAATTTTGTAATTTCTTTTTTGTAGAAATGAGTTTAACACAGGATGAAAAATGCAAAGGCAAGGGCAAACATTTCAAATGGACTAAGCCCATGTCTAACATGTCGCTTGAGTTATTAGTCGATGAGGCACTTAAAGGAAACAAACCTTCTTCCACCTTTAAAGCGTAATCTTTTGTTAAGGTGGCTACGTAAATAAATGCAATATTCAATGTGCAATGCGAGCCTAAACATGTGGAAAATCATCTCGAGATCGTGAAAAAGAATGGGGGAATAATAACCACTCTTAGAGGTAAAAGTGGTTTTTGGCCGATGATTGTTTGAAGATGATTACAGCTTTCGAAAGATGTGTATGTCGAAGAAGTGAAGGTATGATAAATATTATACTCTTTGTAATTTTTTATTTTTACTTTTGTTTCTACAATGTTATACAATGAACTAAAAAAATTGCATATTCTATACGTTATGAACAGGCACATCCCAATCATGAAAAGTATCTGAACAAAAAACTTGATTTCTATGACGAAATGACACTTGTTGTTGGAAAAGACATGGCAACCGGAAATTTTGCCAAATCATTTGCTGATGTCAACTTGGAAGAGAACATCAAGTTCATTCAATTTCCATGGAAAATGAAGTTGAATATGAAGAAACTTCAAAGGGAAAAGGGACATCTTCCTCTCGCTACACAAAAGAGACCACATAGAAAGAGAAGCCGCATGCATGAAAAATGATGATACTCGACAAGTTTTCTAAACAGATTGGAGATGTAGTATGTGCAATGCAAAGTATCGACAAAAATCAACTTGATGTTAGTGTGTTGTATGAGGCAAATGATGGAAGTTGAAGGCTTTGATGAGATAACTCTTGTGTGTGCATTTGATTATTTGGTCCAAAATGAAATGTTGGCAAAAGCATTTCGGTAAAAAGGGCGATTTGAGGAAATTTTGGGTTCAAACCTTTGTCAAAGCACACACTACAACAGGGCTCGCTTCCTAAGATGGTTTGAAAATGTTCAAAGTTTGGTTTCGGACTATGTTTTTTTATCGACCAAGTATGTTTACTTGTTTAATTCGGAGAATTCTATATTTAAGTTTGTAATTTGGAACTAATATGTATGTCAATGACATCGAAACTTTATATTTATGCAAGACTATTTATTTCTTGATGTTAGGTATAAATATTTATTTCTTGATGTTTATTTTATAGATATTAAAGGGATAATCTCTATAATATGATATGACATATATTGTTATATTTTATAAAATAAGTTATGTATGAATATAGGATATAATAAAAAAAAATTCATCATTATACTTTTTATATTTCATTTTTTATTTTAAGTGATTAAATATTTTATATTAAATATTTTATATATATTAGATAAACTTGAAAAAAAAATTAATTTATTAATAAATTATTTTCCAATTCCTTTTCCATAACACAAACAAACACTGGAAAGTGTTTTCCAGTTCATTTTTCATAACACTGCCAAACATCGGAATTCACTTTCCCGGAATTCACTTTCCAGTAAATCACTTTCCAGGAATTCACTTTTCAGGAAACCACTTTCCAGGAATTCACTTTACAGGATTCACTTTCCAGGAAACCACTTTACAGCAAACAAACGGGGCCTAAGAGTATTTTAAATGTATATATATTAAATTAAAAAAATAGTCTTTAAAAATCATTTTTAAATATAAACATCAGATATAAGAAAAACAATTTAAAACTTAAGAAAAATAGAAAACGTGGTTCCAGAAGGTTGAGAATACTGTGGTAAGGTAGAAATCCAAGTGAAGTAGAGGAAGAAGAAATACCACAAGAGGTTAAAAATGACTGACACATTGAAATTTTGTATCAGTATTGTTGGGATTTGGTTTGCTTTACGTTTGCCTTGTATGGATATGTAAGATTTCTGACAACATTTATCATTGCATCAGCTAAACAGTAAGGAAAACAGTGCAGTGGAAGTGAAAGGAGGCATGGAATCATGAGAAAGCGAGGCTCTTTTTCACACTTGCTGGGGAGAAGTGCTGTGATTTTGGCTTTTGACTCTTTTAACTGCGGGTACCGAGGGGACACTGGTATCCAGCTGGAGAGATTCTGGGTTTTTCGTTGTATCTGGTTTACTGTGCATGGCTGGTGCGGGAATTGGGAAATCATTTCTCGGTTCAGATCGACTGTTCCTCCACGGGAAAACTAAATAGTTTTGTAAGGGAAAGTTTGGCGTGCTTGGTTGAATACAATCAGGAGCTCAGAATTATGCTGAAAAAAATGCGATGCTGATATGGATGAGGATTTTGCAATTGTAGTGCATAACCTCTATAAGCTCTATTTGGGAGTGTGGTTATGGTAATTTTTCAAAGTGCTTATCGTATCGAAATATATCAAAATAATATTTTTTTTATTTTTTTAAAATTATTTTTGAAATCAGCACATCAAAATGATTTAAAGCACATCAAAATGATTTAAAACACACAAAAACATATTTATTTAAACTAAAAAAAAAATTTAATTTCAGCGAAAAGCCTGTGGGATCGCAATGCCAAACGGGCACTAAACCAGGTTACCAAGTAAAAACGATGAACGTACACTTGTTAAGCATCTGAGTAAATTATCAATGAACAGTGATCATGAATCACAGTAAATAATACAGAAACAGTGAAACACCGTTCTATTTTAGATTCTTTGTTAATTCGCAATTAATATATTTATAGCATATAGTTTGTATTCGCAAGTAATATATTTATACCAAGTAAAAACGATGAACATACACTTGTTAAGCATCTCAGTAAATTATCAATGAACAGTGATTAATCATCACAGTAAATAATACAGAAACAGTGAAACACCGTTCTATTTTAGATTCTTTGTTAATTCGCAATTAATATATTTATAGCATATAGTTTGTATTCGCAAGTAGTATATTTATAGCATATAGTCTGTATTCGCAAGTAATGTACCCGCAGTAAGAAAATAAAAAAACTGGAAATAGAGGGTGATCAGTAGGAGTACTAGAGGATCCTTTGTCACGTAAAATCGTAGACATGGACCAGATCTTGGCTCCTGTAATATAAAAAACAGGCACGACTACATTTTCGACATTTATTTTATAGTAATCATTGCCAAGGAACGCACGATGGTGTAGATTGATACGAAATTGATAGTTGAGAATGTTTGCTCCAAATAAATAATAATTAAAAGAAAGAAAAAGCTGAAACACTATATATTAAAAAATTAACGAAACGTGGTGAAGCACTTTTGCGGCAATAAAATCTGATATCTTATTTTCAATTATGAACTGCTTTATTGTTAATTGATTGATTATTCAGCCACTGTCGTTAATGGGGACGCTCTCCGCCTTCTTTTGGATTGTATTTCGTCTTCCAACTTCACTCTACGTCGTGGCCGGAACGGAAAATATGAAGCTCAAAATGTGTTCTTGACAGACTCACCGGCAACATTTTACAGTGCAGTTCATAGCAGTTTTACGATGGGGTTGGAGGGTGTTTTCAAATTAAAATAGATTTTTATTTTAAAATACGTTAAATTTTTATATATTTTTAACAATAGCATATCATTTAGTGTTTTTCAAAACAAAATTACTTTTTAGAATTATTTAAAAGCAACAATCTGTCACCGCAATCTCCTAATTAACACTTTTACATTGTTAATTTGACAAGAAAAAACCCTAAAAAGACAGATCGATATGTTTTTACTAGAATATACTAAAAATATGATCCAGTTTCAATACTTCAACGACTGTCCAACGCTAACCCTAATTGTTTTTTTTAATAATAAAAAAAAAAAGAATTAAATGTTGGATGTGTTTGCATCCCTTGATGGCCTGCATTATATGTACCCACCAGCTCCTGGCTTTGGAGTTTTAAGTGCCCGTCCTCGGTCACTGTCAACCTTGCAGTGCATGGGAATGGCTAAGACTTTTTTTTATGGTATTGCCTCTCTACCTGTTTTTCTTTTAAAAAAAATGATTAAATTTTTTCTTGTGTTAAAATAATTTTTTAAAAAAATTATATATATAAAATACTTTAAAAAACATATATTAAAAAAACAGCCAATAAGCAACGCCAAACAGGCACACACTGCAATTTGCATGGCCTTGAGAGGGTGTTTTGCAGTTCGTCAAATGTATTTTTTTTTAAATTAAATTTTTATTTTAAAAATTAATATTTTTATATTATTTTTATGCACTAATATTTAAAATATTTTTTAAAAATAAAAATATTATTTTAATATATTTTTAAACCAAAAAACACATTTAAAAATACCTTCAACCAGTCTCGCCATCCGTACCTCAATCCTTGCGGGGGAGATAGAAAGCCACACTTCGGCGCAATAATTGAAAGGTTGAGTTGATTATTTGACACACGTTTTAAAAACTATTATTTTTGGGAGGCCGAGCTAAGAAAATAATCCATTTTCCTTGTACATGGATACAAGAATTGCATAAGAAAATTTGAAGAATATTATTTATTGCATATTTATCTCTAAATAATAAATTTATAATATTATTGTATTTTTTCTCAAAAAAATCATTAATTTGATTATTAAAGTGTGTTTAAATTCACCAAATATAGTTTTTTACAAGCATCATGCACTTGTCTTCGGCTATTTTAATAATAACTAATTAATATGATTATCATACCTAAAAAATTAAATAATTATCATACACATAAATCTTGCCTCAAACCATGTGATTTTCTTATGGTATCAACAATTACATTTTATGCCACGTAGCTAAAAGATTAATTGATTATTAATTAAAGTTTCTTCAAGTTAAAAATGTATTTTTTGTATAATTAAAACCACTTTTCTCGAAATATTGGATAATGCCTTTAATCAACCCATCAATAAATGATTTCCACCTCACCACCACTAGCAGGAGCAAACGTGACTTGCAAAATAATCACCCTTCTTTTGTAGTAATTAATTAATTATACAAACTGCTGCCATCAAGAAAGAGGAAGGCAGCACCACAGCTACCATGTTTATGATTACATAATTGAATTGAATTATCAATACATGATCTAGAGTTGGAGCGTATTCTCATGGTGATGATCTTTACGTGGCAACTGCCTGAATAATTTTTGGTCAAAAAACAATCATTTTATATAAAAAAAATTATGTATATATATATATATATATATATATATATATATATAAATATATCATGTTATATACTTATATAATATTTGACAGGTGCTGTAAAAACACTCATTAACTTTGTCTAACTTACACTAGTTAAAAAAAATAATCACCAAATTATTCTTTTATTTGATAGCACATAGATATCTTGAATCGAAGTCTACCGCTGGTGTGTTACAGAAAGGAAACAAGTCTTTATCTAATAATATTTTTTAGAGCAAGATGTTTGGATCAACAACTGCCTTGTAATGTAAATTGTTTAGATGTATTAAATTAAAATTATTTTAAAAAAATAAAAAGTATTTAAAAAAAAAGAATTTAAAATACAATTATTATCATACACTCGCAAGTAAATGTCATTCTGATAGTGCCTCGACAGTATTTAAACTATTATTGGAAAAAAAAAAAGAATAATAAATTATTATTCTAGCTATAGTTTCAACCAAGAAGTTGGTCCTTGGACCAACATTACATTTATCCACTAAATTGAACAAAGTTTAAGTTATATAATTTTAAAGTATTGGCTGTAATATAATTCGTGCTCATCTATCATTTTTACTGTTTTTTCTCTTACATTGAATTGACAAACATTAATTTAATTCTCAAAGTTAAAATTTATACTATTGAGTCATTTTGAAACCAAATTAGAGCTAATTAGATAATTTTTGGGCCAACGAATGATGAGTTAAAAGAAAAAAAGCTCGCATGAAAAACAAAAACATGGGTGATAGATCTGCAGTGTACTTGAAAAAATTATTTGGGTATTATTTGGCATTGGGATTCACAAATATTTTTTTAAAATATTTATTTTTTTATTTCAAATTAAATTTTTGAATATTTTGATCTATATATATTTTATTTATTTAATGATTTATATATATAAATAATAATTTATTTATTTAATTAATTGTGTGCTTAGATTTTTATTTTTATTTTTTAAAAGAAGTCTAGTTTGTTGCCACATGTAGAGCAAATAACTATTCTATTAAAAATCATGGAATTTTAAAAAAAAAATAAAGAAAAAGGAAATGATGTGTAAGCATGTCGTTTCAATGTCGGTGAAAAATGGAAATTAACGCAAGTATCACGGTCATGAAATGCAGCCATACAAAAACGAAAACGACAAGAGCAACACGAGTAGTACAGTAAACCCGTGATTCACGCAACCCTAGGAATCTGATTAAACGACACCTGTCGACTTTAAGCCCCCGTGTTCTCAGTCTCACCGGCTGTTATCAGTCACTCAACAAAGTTACAGTCAGCAGATAATAATTTTTAACTAGCAAAAACAATCCATGGATGTCTTGCAGGCGTACTATGTCGGAGAGAATGGGTTAGAAGTTATTTTTTTATATTTAAAATTATATATATTTTTAAAATAATTTAGATATTATTATATAAAAATATTGAAAAATAATTAATTTATTGTATGGAATAAAAATCTTAACTTTTTTCTGTAAATATTTTTGAAACCACCCTCCAGCACCGAAAATTCAAGTCAATTCTTTCTTTTGTTAGATTACCTTTTTATCCTATCCTATCCTGTCATTTCAGGAGAGAAAAAGGTGAAAAAGGAGAATGTCTAAATGCAAAAATAAGCTGAAAACTATATAATTAACTGATTTTTTGGAGGGTGAACTTTTAATTTGATTTTATTGTTTGCTTTTCTCTTACAGAAAGAGAGAGAAAAGTAGGTTTTTTTCCTTATTAGTTTTGTTGTGTTGTTGGAGTTTAAGGATGCTGTGAAAAAAGTGAAGGACAGTATCTAGCAAGTGGTGCCATTTTGTTTCGGAATTTGGTTCGGTTAATTGAAAGTGGATGGACTTGTGGGGTCCTAATTCAGCAAAGGAAAGAGAAACCTATGGCCTCTTTCGCTGGTGGGAGCTCGGAGCCTTCAAATTCACACATATATATTAAATATATTCATTAATATATAAGGTGTGTTTGATATTGCTTTTGTTTTTGCGATTGAGGTTGAAAAAAAGCAGTTTCAAAAAAAATACTTTTACTATAGTTCAAAATAAACAGTGAAGTGTTTGGTTAAAATTGTGGTTGAGTTGGAGGTTGAAAAAAAAAAGCAATTTTGGGTGTTTGGTTACCAAGCATTTCATATTGCTTTTAACTTGTGAAATTACTTTAAAGGGTATGTATATATATATATATTTTAAATATTATAATTTTAATAATTTTAATAATATAATGTAATTAATAATTCATGAAAAAACAAATATTATTTTTTATTCTCCCATCAAACTACTTGCAATTTCAACACGAACAGATATTTTCCTTCCATTAGGATTGATTTGTATCTACATATTTTTTTAAAATATATATATATTTAAAAAAACAGGCTGGGCCGAGGACAGACCAACCAAATTGGGCCTAAGCCTAACTTTGCTGGATTTGGGCTGGGTCAAGTGCAGCCCAGCCCAAGCCCAGCTTCAATTGTGAAGAAGTGAAACGGTGCGCTGCACTGTGCGTCTTCTTCGCGTGACAGTGCAGCACGCGTGAATTATTTCACGTGCACAGTAGCTTCCGACCGACCACGACGAGAGCTTCAACGGACGATACCGACAGGTAGAGGAGGCTGAGGTGGTTCTTCCTGTGGTGGTGGCGTCTGAAACGGTAGCCTGTGGTGGCCGGAGGCAGCGTTGGAAGGTTGTGGTACTGTTCACCGACCACGACGAGAGCTTCAACGGAGGATATCGACGGGTAGAGGAGGCCGAGGTGGTTCTTCTTGTGGTGGTTTCATCGTAAATGGTGGCCTGTGGTGGCCGGAGTCAACGATGAAAGCTCCCGGCTTCCATGGCTGTTTTGGAGAGAGAGAGAGCCATGCACAGCCAAAGAACTTGTCACAATTTATGCTTTTCGTATTACGATGATCAGATTCCAATTTTTCCTCATTTTTCTAGTCATTTTTCTTCATCAAACATGGCGAGGAGGCTTCATTTTTCTTCTCTTCATCACGCGAGGTAGACATACAAAATATAAATTAAACACACTGATGCAAGAAAAGTCGTTTCAATCTCGCACTTGCGATGCAAGAAAAGCACAATTTGAAAGCACAATTTGTGATTTTCTTGCATCGCCGTTTGAAAGCAAATATATATGTGGGATCCATACCACAAACCACAATTTGTTACAAAACCAAACACTAGATTGTGGTGCGATCTGGCAATCATGGATCGCACCACAATACCAAACATGCACATAATATAGTAAGTGATTCATTTTACAAAAAAAGAGTATAGAACTATAATCAATCTTGTAATGAACTTGGTCTTCAGCTTGACAAAGAATTTATTATTTGCACAATAAATCTTGAGTTCAAGTTAGAGCATGTATCTCTTGTAAGAGTCTATAATAACCAGTACTCACCTGGACTCCAAAAATATATTTTTTGAAGAGTGAGTTTTCTCAAATAAAAAATATAATGAACTTGATTATTAACCAATTATATCATGTCACGTGTGAAAATATGCATAGTGGGATGAGATCTTTATTATAAAAAAATAAAATTAAAAAAAAATGAAAAAACATTATAATTGATATAGAATATTCAACAAGATATATAATGATCCCATTACTTTTAATTTTGATATAAAAAATAATCTGAAAGATTTTTTTTTCATACTAATCAAGAGATTTTATTCATAAGAAGTTGATCGCAAGCTCCATCGTTATAGCCGTTCAAGCATATAGCTATAGCTAGTTTAAAGTGAATAGTGAATTTAGCAAAACTTTAAATAGAATTTTCAAAAATACTTAAGAAGCCTATATTTTTTATTTTCTATTTTTTATTTTTTATATATGTCTGATAAATGAGAATTGTGGGTCCTTTACTTGGCCTACCAAGCATTGGTCAAACCTTGTGCAGCTTCATCTTTGTTTTATTTCTTCTTGGAAACTGTGAAGCAAGAGTACAGAGTCCCCCCCCGACTCTATATTATGAAACAATGCAATATATATAAATATACAGAAATACGCGAGACATATATAGAAAAAAAAACATTTATTCTTTTTGATCATATCAACTTTAATATTTGCACCATGTAAGAATTTATATTTACTTCATAGATAGAGTTTATTTTCTACAAAGAACCTTACCTCCTCCTCCTCTCATGCACGCACGAGCTAAACCCTTAACCCCCATGAAAATAGAAGTGGGCCGGTGCTAATGACACCTTTTAATGAAATCACTAAGAGTATGAAGTCATTCTACTAATTATTGACCAAATTATTATGAACATGAACTTCGACTTTTCATGGAGCAGTGTATGCTATAGCTTTTTAGAGAGGCAAATTATTGCATCCAAGTTGAAATAGGGTCCAAGCTCCTAAGATGATTAAATGAAATCACGTTGGCCATTGGCAATAAGTGGCATGGGGCCCCAAATTCAAACAAAGATTCTTAAACAGTTCAATAAATTAAAATTAAATTAAATGGGTATCTTGTAGTGAATCGTTCCAATATTCTCTCCATCACTTAATGATGCAATGGACATACTTTTCTCGAGTGCTTAGAGCTGATTGGGATCCTGTAATTAGTTTACTAAATAAATAGATCACTAATTATTTGACATATTAATTATTGGAGTAATTCATTATTTATGAGCAAATCAACCTTGCCCAATTTGTCCAATATATATAATTTGGTAGACATTACATTTCAAAAATATATATATATTTTTTAAATTATTTTTAGCGGTGCAGAAATATCAAAGCCGGAAGCAGCAGGCAGTGCTGGTTTGGTGGATCAGAATTGCTGAAATCTAGTTTATCCTTCTAGTAGCGGCGGCATTGCATGAGCTACCACCTCTTCGGGGAACAAATAAAATTCCCAGATCACTACCTGCTCTGTGAACGCCACTCTATATCGACAACAACACTGCAAAATCCAGATAAACACATCTCAAATCAAAGACAATAGAGTCTCATTACATCTCATTTACATTACAAAATGTACTAAGATGGATAAAATTAATGGTACCAGTCTACGGTAATCGATTTTTTCGTTTCTTTTCTTGTCGTCAAACGTTGTTTCCCTTCAATTATAGTGTTATATGCCTAACTTGATGATGAGTTTGTCAAAATTTACTGAGGATAGATGAAGTTAAAACAAATTAAATAATAACCTAGGAGGAGAAAAAATATGGCCAATAAAAATATTCAAGGAAAAAATTTAGCCATTGTGTTTTTCTTTTTCTATAATCCTTGTATTTTTTTTCAAATTTTAATTTTGATCTAAGCAGTTATTTTTTTATATTCCAAAGTTAGAGAGAACATAAAGAGAAAGTCACCTGAAAATAACAAAGAGAGTGAGAGTTATAGGTTTGGTAACTTCTTAGCAACAAAAAGATAGTGGTTTTTATTTCCAAGCACCCATGAAAAATGAGATGGGTTTGGTTTTTATTTTTATTTTTGTGTTGATTTTGATATTTTAAATATTTTTTCTTCTATTTTTGTTTTTTTTAATTGATATTAGGCGATTTCGAAAGGAATTTATGTTTTTTTGAGGTGTTATTTGACGGTGAAAAAACAAAAACAGGACACTAGTTTATGAATAATTTTTTCTCGAGAGAGAACCTCCTCATCCCTTCCTACACAAGCATATCCTGTTAAATGACATTTTGAATCTGTTTGGGAGGGAGGTTGTACTGTCGTTTCCTCAAAATTTGAAAAAAAAATCCATTTTAAATGAATTTTTTTGGTGTTTTTAAATCATTTTGATGTGCTGATGTCAAAAATAATTTTTAAAGAATAAAATAAAAATTATAATTTTGATGTATTTCTAAATGAAAAATATTTTAAAAAACAATCATAACCGCCCTCCTAAACAGGCCTTTTATAGCTGCGAGTTATTGGACTGCACACAGCACCCAACCTCCATGAATAGTTGAGCTCTAATACATGTTAGCTAGGACCTTCAATCAAAACCGCTAAGAATTATTGGACTCTAATAGCAATTGATGTATATGAAAGCACAAACGAAAAAACAAGTAGAAAGATAAAATTAAAGTCGAAAAAGTATATATATTTAAAAATTTATAATTTTATTTTTAAGAATAAAAATCTAATATATGTTATTGAAATACAAGCTAAACATCCCTATTATATCAATCTCAAGTTTATCTTGAAAAGGAAAAGAATCTTAGTCAATAATTATAGAGTTATTTTCTAGAATTCTAAAATAAAAAGAAAATTAAAAATATCAGCAATTGAGAAATTGGGAAAATCTTAAATTATGATTTCTTAAAGTAACACACACGCACACCTTCGTCAGTTGCATGATCCCTTTGCTAATTTACGATGACACCCGTTTTT
Source organism: Salix suchowensis (assembly GCA_029030765.1). NCBI lineage: Eukaryota > Viridiplantae > Streptophyta > Magnoliopsida > Malpighiales > Salicaceae > Salix > Salix suchowensis. Next base: position 12,725,931 of record CM054986.1, on the reverse strand, counting down.
TGTTTTTATTTAAATCTTTGGGTTACGCCCTAAAAAAAGCTACATTTCTACGTAGCGTTGATTTGTCTTTGAATTTCAGTTTTAGGCTGTGTTTGTTTCTGGAATTCACTTTCCGGAAAATTATTTTCTAAACTTTCCTGTGTTTGTTTGTTTTCCTAAAAGTTGGTCAACGAAAAACACTTTCCAGTCAAAGAAAAATTTAGCTTGGTTTTCAGGAAAGTGTTTTCCGAAAAATTTGGGCGGAAAACATTTTCCAGAAGTTGTGAAAAATTTAGAAATGTCATTATTTGCTGATTATATCAAATTTGATCCTCAAACTTTTGATTGCTATATATAATTTGTTTTGAATATTTATTTTTCAATTCCATCTCTTAAAATTTAATTTTTATATTAATTTTGGTCCTTATTTTTATAATTGCTATTTGCTTTTTTCTTATCTTTTTTTATTGAAATTTTTTATCTATCAAATTTGGTCCTCATTTTTTTTTATTGTTACTTATTTTATTTGAAATAATTTATGAAATGTTAATTATTATTATTTTAATTTATTCACCTTTCATTTTTTTTAAAATTTTTAGATTTGATCTCTATTATTTTGATTATTATTTATTTTATTTGAGATAATTTATGAAATTATATTTTTTTTCAATTTCATTCTCATTCAACTTTTTAATTTGTAAGATTTGTTCCTCATTATTTTAATAAACTTGAAAAAAAAATTAATTTATTAATAAAATATTTTTCAATTCATTTTCCATAACACAAACAAACACTGGAAAATGTTTTCCAATTCATTTTCCATAACACTGCCAAACATCGGAATTCACTTTTCCTGGAATTCACTTTCCAAAAGGAAACCACTTTCCAGCAAACAAACGGGGTCTTAAAGTGAAAAACATCAGTTTGATGCTTAAGTTTCACTTTGTCTTATGAGATTGCATCTTCGAAAACAACCACCCACCACCATTTATATATATAGTTTATCGTCTACACGCATATATAATGTGTATATCTGTACGAGGACCAGAATATATAGAGCTGCTCGAGAAAGAAGAAGACAGCAGGCTATTCTATGTTGTTGATCTCCTATTGCCTGTTATTTGGCGTGGTCAAATGTTGTTGTACGTTTTCCTTAATTTCTTTCGCAACCATCTTAATTAATGCCCCTAGTTAATTTTGCAGTTTTCTTCCTTTTTACTATTAAGATTTCCCATCACGTTTTAAAAGATCTTTATAAAAACAAGAAATGCAAGGGAAATTTCCCATTGGAAATCCTATCTAGAAAGTTGATAGCTCCATCATCTCCAACAGAACCCTATCTTCAAAAATCACCCATATCATTTTCAGGACAAATTGCTCCATCACTCTACGTTCCCCGTATCCTCTTCTATCCAGCCGAAGCTGATCAAGAACATGCCCCTGTCAGCAATAATGAAGAAATTAAGAAGCAAACTGTTGCCACAATCGCTACTAGAAATCTTAACCCTTTTCTATCCATTAGCAGGCAGATATATAAAAGATACGCTTCAATTCATTGTAATGATAAGGGAGCTGAATATTTAGACGTCCATGTAAACAAGAGCCTCTGAGCTTAATTCTTGAGAGAGTAGATCAGCATGAACTTGAGCTACTAATCAACTGGTCCATCTTCTGTACGACTCGGTTTACACCCCTTTGGTCACTGTCCAGCTCAACATGTTTGAATGAAGGTGTAGGTTTTCCTCACAGGATCCTTGATGCATTCTTGGCTTTTGTATTTGTTGATGATTTCGCTGGTGCTTGCCGAATCGGGATTGATAAAGTAGAGTATCGCCCGAATCCATTGCATG